>JAYXIM010001830.1:0-309052 GCA_037575425.1 Anastrepha fraterculus
TCAGTTTTAATTAAAAAAAAAACGGATTGGATTTTTTTTTTTAAATATTGAACTGATCTGAATTTCGTGCAACGTAAATCGTAAATCATAAAAATTTATTGAAATCTAAAAATAAATAACGAGATATGTTGTTAAAATTTGTCAATATGTGGTGTCTGTATAATAAATAAAAAAAAAAAAAAAATAAATAATTGGCGCGTACACTTCTGTTAGGTGTTTGGCCGAGCTCCTCCTCCTATTTGCGGTGTGCGTGTTGATGTTGTTCCACAAATGGAGGGACCTACAGTTTCAAGCCGGCTCCGAACGGCAGATATTTTTATGAGGAGCTTTTTCATGGCAGAAATACACTCGGAGGTTTGCCATTGCCTGCCGAGGGGCGACCGCTATTAGAAAAATGTTTTTTATTAATTTTGCTTTCACCGAGATTCGAACCAACGACCTCTCTGTGAATTCCGAATGGTAATCACGCACCTACCCATTCGGCTACGGCGGCCGCCAATATAATAAATACGAGACGTAAATACACGATGCGTCTGGGAAAAGGTTGACCACAATCAACGCATTCAAAGCTTCACATAATTTGCTTTAAAACAACGCATAAATAATCCATTCAAATTCAGTTTTTTAAATTTACTTAAGCCATTACAAAAATTTTGTATAATATGTACAAGGTGGCGCAAAATTAATCACTTCAGCGGAAGATTTAAAATTTTTGCAAATGGGGTCGTACGTCACACAGCCTTGATACTAGTAAACTAGAAAGCTGCAGAATACAAACACACAAGCAATGAAACGCAGTAAATATTATTCAAAATCCTTTTTTTTGCTTAGTATAAAATCAAAAATCAAAAACATAATTCAATGATTAATTACTTGTATAAGAAACCTATGAGCGGATGCATAGGCTTCTTATTTACAGGTACGAACATAATACCGTCCCACCTTACAAGAGAAAAAAGTTCGCTGTTCACCACTGAGTCTAAGGTATTTTTGCAAAGCAATTTCGAAAAACAAAAATTGTTTACCGAACGTACCTTACCTTTTTACATTTTTGGTAATATATGTGGCATTAGCAGCTGGATCTTAAAGTCCGATATATCAATGTTTTTATACATAAAATTGCTGTTCCAAAGTTCGTTGACCTCAAGTACGCCGTTCTAGTACCTACCCACCGAATCTCCGTTCCTACTATTCTAATGAAAACACTCTAATGTAAATTAAAAGTTCCCGAAAATCATTAATCTTTCACTAAGAAGGTCTTTCGATTATTCCAGTAGAACTATTTCAACTCATTCTTTTTTTGCCGAACTTGGTGGTCAAATTTTTCATCACCAAATTTTCAGTTCACCTTTCCAAATTTTCTTCTTTCGGCATTTACAGTTGGATCTTAAAGTGTGATGTATTGATGTTTTTGCTTCGAGGAGAAAAATTGTTTTGTTTCAAGGCTATTGTCTTCAAGTATCCGGGACTTGTATGTTACCTACCCATCGATTCTGAGTTCCTACCACCCTAATGTAACACCCCTAATTTAGTAAATTAAAGTTCACCAAAAGTAATTGAACTTTTGCTAAAAAAGTGTTTTGTTATATTCAGTAGAACTATTTTAATCTATTATCTTTTTAACTTAGAGGTCGCCTTTTTACATTTTTAGTCATATCTTCGGTATTTATAGGTGGACTTCATGGTGTGATATATCGATGGTTTTGAGTCACTTCAAAGATTATTGACTCCACTACAGTACTTATCTATCAACTCAATCCAATTTCTACGAGTATAGTATGAATTAAAAGATAAAAGTAAAAATTTACGATCCTGACTTTAAATCAATTTGTCGAGATAACTAGCAAGTACAGCACATAGATACACTTAAGTCCATTGTACTGCACTCGAATTCTCTTTTAATTTTCTTTAAATCTACCCGACTATCTATCCGAAGAAATCTTAGTAGATTTTGTGGTGCCAAGGAGCCAAGGTTGTCGCTTCTTAACACATCAGTGCCAAAGACCTCAAACCTGGTTCGAGCGAAGGCTGGGCAGACGCACAGGAAGTGATGCGCCGTCTCATTCTCCTCTTCACAAGCTGGACAGAGTGCACTGTCTGAGATGCCCACCTTTTCCATGTACTTCGCCCACAGAAAGTGGCCCGTCATCAGTGCAACCAGTTGTCTGCAGTCCCCTCTGCTTAGTGACAGGAGGAACTGCGACAGTCGGTCGGGCAGGGCAGGTAACATCAGTTTAGTCCATCTGCAGTCTCTCTCAGCCTGCCAAGCTCGCTTGTTTAGGGTAGTAACCCATTTGCTAACTGTGGCTTTGATGGCTACAGAAGGGAGTGCCAGAACGGGCTCCGGGCCAAAGAAGTTGGCAGAGCCCATCCTAGCTAAGGAGTCAGAGGTCTCGTTACCCACAATACCCACGTGTCTCGGGACCCATGTTAGCATCAGGCTATTATGCCTACCGACATAGTTCAGCCTGGATTTACAGGACTCGACTACCCTTTATGTGGTTGGGGGGCTGTCTGAGGCCATGAGCGCAGCTTGACTGTCGCTGCAGACACATATACATTTACCTCTTCATCTGTTTTCCACAACAAAGTTCATCGCTTCTTGAACAGCATACACCTGAGCTTGAAACACAGGTGCCTGCATTCTAAGAGCAAAGTGCAGTTTTTTCCCGCTGTCTCCACGTAGTCCCCAGACCCGGAGCCATGCTCGGTCCTGGAGCCATCCATGAAATGCGAAAACAGATCAAATTGATCACAAATTGATTGAAACAGATCGACTTTTTTGGAAGTAGGCAAACGAAATTATGATTTATATGAAGCTCTTAAATGTTTGTGAAAAGATTTTAAATCCCTATTCTGGCACCCATGCAATATGGCGCTCACTCCTCAACGTGAAGAAAATAATACTTCCTTCTATGAATTAATGATTGGTGGTGGTGTATTTTTAATATCTTACACGGCGGATGAGTTCATTCTCAAACTTAATAGTTTTTGATTTCAGCGCTCAAAAACTCGACTTTCATGACATGGCGCCAAAGTAAACAGGATCCGTACTTTTTACTGAGGTTTACCTTAGATTTCAGTTGGGCGGGAGGAGGATAACTCTTAAGTTTATTATTATGAAAAGCTCAAATAGAAATCCCAAACTGAAAAGTAAGAATATTAAATTTAGCTTCAACGAAAATTTCGTCAAAAATTTCCAGCTACCTGTTTTATATAGTTTAAACGAGTTTAAATCGACTGGATTCAATGTTAATTAGACTTATTATCCAGACAACCAAAGATTTATAAAAATATGATTTATTTTCCTATATTATATTTCGTCATCACTGCTTGATTTTTGCACCACACTGTACATACATAAATACACCACTCAGGCGTGCAAAGTACAACTGAATTATTTTTGGGCTCATTGCGCAGCAGTAGGCCGCTGCGACCTACCACAATACAAAGATATATAGCAATAATAGGAAATGAAGAACCAAAACACAGCCAACACTAAAGGCAGCTAAATTGCGAAACAACAACAATACACAATAAGTACTTTAACGCCGCTGGGCATAAAACGAGCCGGCCGCTAAAGACATGCTGAGCAGAAAAACAGAATGGAAGGCGGTTGGTCAGCCGGTCAGTCAAGTGGTGGCCAACAACAAGTAACAGCGACAGAATCGGCAGCTTACAACACAACAAAGAGAAATAGAATAAGAAACGAGGTAGAGCGCCGCAGCTCGTTTAAGCAAAAATCTCCCACTGAGCTGACACAAAGTATGAGAGCAACGCGAAAGCGCGCTACTTTAGTACAAAAGGGTGCAGCGGGCATGAGTAATGCAAAAAGCAAAGAAAAACCATTGAACTGAAATGAAAAATAGTAGAAACTGTATAAATTGGTTGAACACCGCAGTAAACGGCTGGATGCTGAAAAGAAGAGGCAGCAGAGGTCTGTATGTAAGTAGTTAAACATCCGCCGGCGCCTTGCTACACAACACGAAAAAAGTTTATCATGGAAAAATATTGCAAAAATTGCACCAACACAATTGTGGCATGGTGCGCATAAATGTTGCAAATAAACGTGGCAACTTTTTATTTCATGCTTCTACTTTTTCTTCTTCTTCTACTTCTTCATTGTACTTTATTGTTTTAACCAAAAGCTTTGCCGTTTCCCCTGTTTTGCAGCGCTTGCCTTTTCATTGCAATCCATTTAACACAGGTATGTAGGCGGTGTGTTGCGCATGCGCCGCCGTCTATTGTTGTTGAAGCTGCTAGTGGGAGTCCATTTTGACATCTTCATACAAATAAATTTAATTTATTTCTTTGCAATCGCTTTAGTGCGCCAACTACGGCATAGACAAATTGCATTTTAAATGCGAACAACAACAACAGCAACAATAGTGCCTTGAAAAACAAAATCGAAAAGCAATTGAATGCGCTAATAATAAAGAAACGCGCGACGTATTCGATTACCTAAAATTTGCGTTGCCTGGCTGGGGCGTATACGTAATCTGAGCGACCGCAAACCTGCGCTGCCGCCAGCAGCGTCACCACTCATTATTGAATAGCTTGTGCAGTGATTAAACGCCCAGCGGTTGGAAATTTCTGAATTTATTACAACCAATAGACATAATAAATTTACTTAATAAAGCAAAAAAATAATAATTGAAATATATGGAACATAGAGAAATAAATTGTCTTTGTTTGCCGCAAAGAAATCAATTTAAAGTTGAATGGCAGTAATAAAGCCGAGAAATTCAATTTTCTCACAGGTCATAAATGCTAATTTGATTTTTCTCACACTAAAAAATGGAAAACAGCCACAAAAAAAAAAAACAAAGCGTGGCCACAGGTTAAGAGCAGCGCGCCACTGCTAACGCTGCGCTTGTCAAAACCGTGAAAAACAACAAATCCGCGCGGGGTGGCGTCAAGTGGCAGCCAATTGAAAAGAATCAGCGGTAGAAATAGGAAGAAGTAGAAAACAAAAATTCGCATAAAATCAACAAGGCAGTTAAAGGCGATGCAACGGTGAGCGCCGGACACTGCAGGACACAAAAAGCATGACTTGTTGCAAATCTGACAAATGGACGCATAGAATGGACGCGGTTAGATTGGGCAAATGAGAGCGATGGAGCAGGCGGTAAAGGAGCAAAGTAGGTGGAATGAAAGGAAGCAGCACGCAGGCGGATGAACGTGCCGCAGACGGGTCGACGCACACGTTGAATGCAACAGATGGATGACTATTTGGATAACTAAGTATTTGGATGGATGCTTATTTGGATGTAAGACTATTTGGATGGATGATTGGTTGAGTGAATGGACAGATAGACAGACGCGTGGATGGATGGGTGAGTAAACAAATGGAGGCATGAAAAGCTGATGGAGTGCCGTTCGAACTGGCAGACGGAATGGCTGGCTGACTGACTAACTCCGATGATTTACTAAAAAGGCAAGAAAACGCACATACCAACTGGCACTTAGTTAAGCAGCCTGCGCAGCCTTAAAGCTTGCCTGCGGCGGCAGAAGCGTCACGGCACGCAGTTGGAGGCCTTACTGTGCTTGTACATGCATATATATGTGTATACGTGTGTGTGCTTTGTTGTGTTGAATTTAGCAGCCACTACTGCGCTGTGTCGTTAGCAATGAATGGACGGTGGAACGGCTAAAATTGACGGTGCCAAAGTGCAAGTAAAGGCGATATTTTCAACTCTCACGGCATACAAGGCACATGCACCCAGTTATTTTTATTATTGCTATTTGCTCGTGCGAGTAATTTGAAACCATAATGACCGGCACGATGTGCCAAATGTATATTTCTACATTTAGCTTATTTGCAGAAATTTAAATTGCGTTGCCGAAAAAAGGCGCAAAAAGTGCATAAGTCCAAACAATGTGTTGCTTCCTGTTTGTGTTACGGCAGCTATTGTTTGGCTGTTGACTGCACCAGTACCAACAACGCCAACCACACCATTATTATTGCTTAGTCACAGCATTTTCTTTTTTCATCCAATTTTTCGCCACTTTTTGTTCATTTTATTGGTGCAATTTTTCTTTGGATTCTTACAATGTCCGCAAATCGATTAGTTCACAAATGGTTTGTAAGCTGTAGCATTTAAGTGTGTGTGTGTGTGCGAGAAGCGTATGGCGTAGAAGCGTTTAGCCTCTTACTGCTGCAATTGCAATGCACAGTGGACAGAGCAAGCAGAAAATGTGATTCAAGAATTGTATTTTAATCCGCTAATGCACAAGGATATCCTTTGACATTTGGAATGATTTGACAGGCAGCCTGGGCAAAATTGCTTATACACCCACAGAAATTGTTAGAAAGGCATCACATGGTTAAATAACTTATTAGCAACTTTTGACAACTTATCTATTTTTTCTTTAATTTTAATAATTTTTTAAGAAAATAAAGTGCGTTCTTCTTCAAAATCCATATTCTTCAAAAGTTTCAAACAAAAAAAAATTCACAAAATTTGCGTCAAAATTACAACCTTTCAAATCAGAAGTTTTAGAAAATTAGTGGGTATGAAAATTTATAGTCAATTGAATTTCAATATAATAAAATGTAAGTTTTAAGTGGTTCAAAATCGCGCTGATTTTTTAAAATATGTTTTGCTGATAATGTTGGGTGCTTTCTTCCATAGTAAAAAAATGTCCAGCATTCGTTACATGGAAAAATGAAAAAGACCGCCGGGGAAAAAAATTCTGAAAAATTAACGCGACTTTTGAGCCACTTGAGACTTTCGCTTTATTATGCTAGGATTCAATGGGCTTTAAAATTGTACACTCGAAATGTTTATAAATTTCAGATAAAATATAATATATGCATTTTTTTTGGAAATTTTTTGAGTTTTTTTTTTCAATTCGCTCAAAGTTTATGACTCGGATTTATGAAGTTTTTGTATGTAAATTAACTATATTTTCATTAATTAATTAACAAAATTAAACGAGAACAAATTGCCAATAAGCCTTAATGCTATAGCTTTTTAACACAGCTTTCCAAAATTCAATGTTTTTAAACCAGTTACTAAAATTCCATTTATTAATACATTTTTCAAAAGTTTCTGCAAGCGAGTGTTAATAAAATAAAACAGTCCCACTGTTTGACGATCGTACAGACGAGCCAACAAATAAACTCAAAAACATGAGGATTTATAAAATGAAAAGTTGCCTGCAATTGCGATGACAAGGCGACAGTATTCAGTAGATTTAAGCATTCAAGCGACCACTAAGGCTTTGCAACAACACTGCACATACGGGGAGCAATGTTGCACATGCGTAAAACGTCTATTGCACACACCAACACAATCACTCGCCCATTTTTGGTTGTTACATACATTTCAAAAGCTTATTTGTTGCTGTATTCCGAGTATTTTTCTTGACTGCCTCCCATTTGCTTTGGTCTTCGTTTTGTTCGCCGCACGCTTGGCATTTGCCTAAAAGCACTTTGATTAATTGCCGCTTAGCATTTGCATTTATGGCAAACTGCAGCGTCGCACACAATCGCGTTTAAGCACAACTATTGACGATTGCAGCGAAGGCGGGTGACAAAGAAAATTTAGAGACGAAGGGAGTAGGAAAAATCGCCAAGCTCGAGTCAGGCCAAAATGCGATGGTCGCTTGAGAGGAGTTGGCACTTGTGTTGTGGGCCGTAGGTAGAAGAGAGATGCGGGAGAGGCAAGTAGATAGATAGCGCACCTATGCGTCGCATCGCCTGGAAGCGTGAATCACTTAAGATGAATTGGTCGCAAAGGTCAAGGAGCGAGGTTAAAGCGACTGCGCCAACAAGCAAAGGCTGGCAAAGCAAGCAAAGCGTTTGGCGGAAAAGTGAAAATTCAATTGAAAAACGCGAAAAGCTGAGAAGCGACGCTATTTAAATTGAATGAAGAAAAATTGAAGAAATGTGTGGAAGTGTGGACAATTAATTGGACAAAGGAGATGTGAATGTGGGAATATGCGAATATATGCGTGTGGGAATTTGTTTGAGCCTAAGATTTGCTGCAGGCAAATTCAGCATAAAGGAGTGCGCTTTTCCGTGTGTATACTAATATGTACCTACATTAGGGTGGGTTAAAATTTAATTTTAATTAATTACTCTGATTTGGCGACTGAAGTATGCTACTGGAAATTCTGTACAATAAAGTCATTTTCTCACCTCCTTATTTTTAATTTTAGTTATTAATCCCTGATAATTTTTTTTTTAGTTTTTTTTTGAAATTTTGAAATTTTTTTTAAGATTTGAAAAATTTAGATGGCAAAGTTTATATATATATATGATGTGATGCCTGTTTTGCCGAAAACTCTTCGCTAAAGAGCGTAGGGTTGAGGCTCAATACGACGTAGGCAGCCTGTTTAAGCTAGCGAAATAAGGAAATACAATTTTTTATGTTACATACTGTAATATTATAGTTAATAAAATTCTTTCTGAAATTTACGACTGCTAGTGTGTTTTTCATGAATAATTACTTTAATGTTTTTGTATATTTTTTTAATAACTTGTAATAAAGCAATTGCAAAAAGTCTTTTTTTCGTTTTTTTTTTTTGATTAATTTTTTTGACAAAGTAGAAAAATCACCCCGGATTTTCTGGCTGCCTGTTGCGATTGCAGCTTTCCGATTTCAAACATTCCTTCAACGACATAGACATCGTATAGCGTATATAAATCCAGCGGCTTTGTAGCCTGGGAGATATCATCCGAATGGAAACAAACGATACGGCTCTGAAAGTATTCGATGCGGAATAGAGAGGAAGAGGAATATCTTATCTGCGTTGGAAAGATCAGGTAAATAAAGACTTGAATTCACTTGGTGTATCCAACTGGCGCCGGTTAGCATGAGGAAGAAACGACTCGGCCAAAATCGCGTAAGCGTTTATCGCGCCAATCAAATAGAAGAAGAGATCAAAGCAGTTTTTTTTCTTAAAAAATAGTCAATAGCGGATGGCTTTGAAAACAACTAAAAATCAAAAATTGAATTTTTTTACTCAAAAACCACAAACAAACACTGTTTTCCAAGCAAATTTAACAAAAAAAATTTGTTAATTTAGTGTGGATTAATAATTAAAAAGAAGCGTGGAAATCATTTTAGAGCTCCGCTTCGCTTGAGTTTTTTGCTTGGGATTGCCTTTAGCCTATCTTCTTTTTAAATTAATTAACTCGCCCTAATGCGCATGCATATGTACATATGTATGTGTGTGATTGTGACAAAATAAATTTGCTTAAATCAATTTGATTGCAATGACGGCTAATATTTCTAAAAGACTTGCAATTATTGCGCGAAACTGAAGGAGCATTACAATGTGTGAAAACTAGCAATTCGCAAAAAAGAAAAGAAAAGTAAATAGTTGCAAAGAAAACTCGAAATAAGTAAGTTTGAAAGTAGTAGTAGGAGTCTGCTGCTGCTGAAACAAACAAGATTCCGCTTATTTTCAAGCAATTACTAAATGGCAGCCATTAGCAGTAGCGCGCATTCAAAAATTAATGGGCATCAACTGAAAGAGATTATTGTTGTTGTAGCTGCCAACGTCGACACAAGTGTGTTGGTGAAACGATCAAACGATCAATTGATCGATTAATCTGTGAAATGCGCGCCTTTTCTTATTGCTGAGATATGAGCCTACATTTTTCATTACTTCACTGGTATCACAAATAATTTTAAGCTGCGTTTTTTCCAAATATAATAAATACATTTAATAGTAAAAAAGTGACAATTGCCGAGGCAGACCTGATTTATTCAGCTTTTCATTGAAGTAGAAAAAGTTCGTGATTTTGAACTTTTGAATTGCTCTACTATTTTTGAGTAGAATTTTTATTGTTGTTCGCTCATGAATCCATCAGGAGATTGACAACCTCTAATAGTTTTTGATCGATCGACTAATCAGCGGAATTGTTCCATGTTGATATTACTTGAGAGCTAGTTGACAATTCAACGCATTGTTGCATATGCAAAGCAAAATGTTTTGAAAAATAACAAAATAAACAAAAAATATTTTTTCATTGAAGACTTGTTTCCGTGCGCTAAACACCAGTTTGTGCTCTTTACGTCGTGGCTTAGAAAAAAATCGAAGGTCAACAAGTAAGTGTTTTTCCCCCATTTTTCTCAATAACTTGACGTTCTAGAGAATTCAGCTAATACTAAATTTAAATCTAGCGTCACACAATAATCACTATGCGAATTCCAAATTAATTTATTAATAACGCTGGTCCGACTTGACGATTCCCGGTACTACATCAATATTTACAATGATATAAGCGGGAAATCTTTGGAGTAACCATTTTATTGTTGCATTCAAATCAATGTTGAGTTAATTCCCCTACAAAAACTATATAAATAAAAGTTTCAAACTTTCTGCAAATTTAAGAAAAAATTAAAAATGTTTCATCAAAATTACAAACTTTTAACAGAATTTTTAGAAAATTAGCGGCTATGCAGTTTTATAACCGACTGAATTTTTATGTAATAAAGTACAAATTTGGATTGTTCACCTCATAACCCCCCTTTCTGTGTTAACCACGTAACTTCATTTTTTTCGAAATTGAGATTTTTAGTGAAAAACACTCCTGTTACGTAAATCAAAACATACAATGTTCATAATGATTATAGAATTTTTTTCAGAGCGTTTCGATTTTTCTCGTATCTGCATGTTTGAATCCAAAAACCTTGTCTCTACTATAAATATCGTATCAAATAAGTTATAACTTTTCATAGAAGTTAAGTAACTCTAAACATTTTTATCGATTTACTGAAAATTATGATTTTGTAGATACTAGGTTTACACAGAAAGGGGACGAAATTTTGCTGATGATGCTAGGTAGTTTCTTCCATGTAGAACATCAAGATAACCTCCGGCAAAAAAACAAATTACCAAAAATTAACGCGATTTTTGAGTCACTTGACACTTTCACTTTTTCACTAAAATTCAATGTAAAAAAAAATTTTTCTAAAAATTCTGATTACAAAGTATGCAATTTTTAGGAATTCTGTTGATTTTTTTTTTTTAATTGCTAAAAGTTTGGTTTTTACTAAAATTAAATGAGAACAAATCGAAAATAAGTCCTAGTGTAACGTTTTAAGCCGCTTAAGTAGCATTTTTCATAATATTTTTTTATCAAATCTCTTTACTTTCTGTAATATCCAGAGCAAAATCGGAATCTTGTACTCGTATACTATTTCTAATTGGTAAATCTTTGTAGAATTTAATGTGCCTACTATGAATATCATTTTAATGTAATTTGAGCTGTACTTTGATGCAAAATGGCAATGCGATGCTCTTCATTTAATGAGCAACGATTAGATTCATTTATTTTCACAAATTCATGCAGTTCTGCTCATTACAGAGGTGAGAGAAATGAGCGTAGTATGAGTGTATGTGTATACGCATGTAATGGAAATAGTGTTAAGAATTAAGTAAATTACGGCATTGTTGGTGTAAGTGTAGATGTTTTAGCATATGTAAATAAGCATAATGCAGTACTGCAACCCACATATCACTGCAACCCTTCTTACAGCTCACTGTAAGATCCCCTACCTACCTACCCAGGCAGCCAGACTTAACTCTCCTTTCAATCTCATCTGCAAAAGCTGTCAGACGGAGGAGGTGAAAGAAAGACTTTTCCACTGCTTATGCAAATGTTCAGCAAATTATTGAAATCTCAGACATAGAGATAAAAGGTTTGATGCTATACTTGGATCTCATGAATAGGATCGGATTCAAACAAAAAAATATAAAAAAAAAATACATCACAAGAGCACACCGGTAGTAAACCGGCGTTAGTCGCTAATTAGGAGTATTTCAGTAGAAGTACTCAACCACTTCAACAGCAATAACAAAAATATATAGCAGTAAAAAAAAGAGTAAGAATTATTTTGAGAGAGATTTACGTGTGTGTTGCTGTATTGGGCTGTTGAGAGTGCATATTGGAACTATATACTGATTAACGAACGGTGAGGTCGTGGGAATGCGTGAGAAAACAGATGTTCTCCTTCGTTAACAAATGCATGGAACCCCAATCGGTGTCTCAACAGCTGTATTTCTCACAGTTTTATGTAAGTTAATGGTTCGCATTTTTTAAAAGTTTAAAAAATAAGATTGTTGCGTTGAAAAAAATAATATACATATATTTTTCAGCTAACAAACACCAGCGAAATTAAAATCTCATTACCAGCAAATATTGCACCATCCGGCCTCAATTACACACCACCCAAAATATGCTATCCACGAACAATAGATCATTAAAGTTTCTGCAAACCACTTTTTCTTTTGTTATTTCTTCTACCAAAGTCAAAAGCTATGATTTATCACTTTCTCGCCGCGCTTTCGGTTTTCCTTACGTAATCGAATCGAGTGCAGTTTTGTTGTCAGTTCGCGCAATTCAAGGGCAAGGACGTTTCACAGCACAGCGTACTTATAAGTATGTATGTGTGTATGTATGACAAAAAGCGGGCGTGCAAAAGTGTGCCATTCAAGTGCTAACACAAGTAAGTTTAAAGTGTTGTTTTTCGACGCTTAGAAATAACAATGCGCTGTTGAGGCGAAAAAGCTCTTCAACGCTTTTGCGATAATCGAATTTTGTGCTTCAAGTGTTAGACACCTGTAGCTATTTTGGCTATTTAACGTACTTGTTGGCCACACTGGCGCCAATCAGGTAACGAACTAGCAGAAAAATGAATAATAAGTACAAAGTACTGGCGCTTAAAGTATATTGGAAACTTGCACAACGTGCAATTGAACAGATTGGTGCGATCAAACAATGGCAAGATTTGGCAATAAAGCAACTTCTTTCTATCGGCTTAATATTAAATTGTTATATTGTCAAGTACTGTTTGTTTGAATATAAATGCTGCGAAAATGTTTTTTATTTTTTTTTATTAATTTTTTTTTTGTTTTTATTAATATTATATACCTTAATAGGTCAAGTGCCAGCGCGTGTGATGAGGTGTTAAATGCAGTAATATTTTTGGGCAACAAAAAGTTAGTCTAATAACACTTTGTAATGAGATCGTACTTCTATTAAATAGTAATATTCCGGTAATGGACCATTCTTGCATACGAAACACATGTTCGGAAGCCTTTTATATGGAAGAAAATCAGCATCGCATGCAAAACAAAAATGGCTAAAAATCAGCGGAATCTTTGAGAGATTTCAAATTTTATTGTACAAAACTTTATGAGCTCCAAAACTGGAGATCCCTATTAAAATTTGAAAATTTTCAAGACCCTTTTTTGAAATTTGTTAAATATCCTGATAAGAAGTGTAAAATTTTATGACAACTTTTTGAAATTCGCTAAATTTTCGTTAAGGTTTTTGTGACTCAATGAAATATAAATATAAACTCAAAAATTTTGGAATGCTACGTTTTAATCCCATAATATATTTTGTTAAACTATAAATAAAATTAAAAGTGAAATATCAAAAAAAAAAAATAATAATAATAATAAATAGAATTAAACCTTCCAGTATGCCGTACTTTTAACAGTGACTGTATTTTTTTACTATTATTATTTTGTTAAACTATAAATAAAATTAAAAATAAAAAACAAAAAAAAAAAAGATAATAATAATAATAAATAGAATTAAACCTTCCAGTATTCCATACTTTTAACAGTGACTGTAATTTTAACTCCAAAGTGTCCAGTTTGCATTTGACGCTGTTATAGGTATATAGATAACTCTATAAATATGTACGTATCTAAATATGCATAAGCACAAAATAAAATACACACACACATACAAATACATACATACATATGCACGGGCATACATTGTAGCTACCTCATTTAGGGCCATTAAAAATTTAAGGTGCGTGCAACTTGACACTCATTTACGGTGGCATAGAGCGGCGCTTAGCAGCGGACACTTAAGCAGACGGACGGACGGTGGATAATCGACGCCAACGTCAATTGTGCTCAGTGGTAGTGTCAAGATACGACTATTTATGGAATGGAGTGCAGTAAGTATGTAAATAAGTAGTCTTATATATGGAATATGCATACGAATGTCTGTATGTATGTGTGCAAGCGCATAAGTGAGTGCGAAATGAATAGAAAAGACATATTAAAAAATTAAAAGAAAAACAAGACTACGGCAATCACAACACGTATGCCGCTGCTGGCGTCAGCCTCGACTGCGTTTGCAATATTACTCGTTATTTGTGTTGCTGTTGCTCATGCGGCTGTCAAATTGAAAAATGTGTGTTTGCTGTTGATTGTGACATTACTTTTCTTAGGCTATCGCATATGTAAGAGTGTACATATACACGTACAATAATATTTATAACTTTTCTATTGCCTGATATTTGGTATTTTTGTTGCGCAGCCTAGCCTCAGTGCGTCACTGCCAACGCGTCACTTATCTTTTGTTTTGCACACAAACGATTGATTATTGGCAAACATGCGTAGACGCCGCACCGGCAGGTAAGGCACAACAGCCGCCACAGAAACAATAACAACAACAAGTTTTCATTTAGGTGCCTGCAACACTGAAGTACCATAAAGTAACGTACCTGTGTGAAGTGTGAGCTGCGATCGCGCGATCACTGGCGCTCAGCGCTCGATATGAGACGACAGCATGATAAATTGCCAATTGCAAAATTGGCACGAAATTTAAATATGCTGAAATATTGTTGTTGCATTAAACGATTGCTTTATTTGCAAATGCGCATGCACGTACATGCACGCGTATGTATGTAAGCATATTTTTATACGTGAATACTGTGATTTGTTCTGGAATCAATTGACTGCCAAAATATAATTGATTTTTTCGCCGTTGGCTGTTAGGCGTAAATATGGGATTGAGCACGCATTCCTATGTATGTATGTGCACGTATAAATATATTATTTAAGAAAAATTTTTGTTAAGAAAACCTTTTTTTAAATAGAAAATTTTAAGAAAAAAGAAAAGAAGCAAATTTTTTAAGAAAAAATTTAAAAAACACAAAAATCAAACATTTTTAAAGAAAAACAATTTAGACATTTTTTGCTTTTATTTTTTTAAAGAAAAAAAAAGTTAGAATTTTTTAGTTAAAAAAAAAACATGATTTAACTTTTTGGTAATGTATAAAATCATTTTTAAATGATGAGATGCCAAAGTAAACAATTTACAAAAAATTTCTTTTTTTCCTTGTTGTTGTTATCTCTTATTTTATTCAATCCCACACACAAATGCGTAGTTGCGGAACTGTGGTTATTTCGACCCAACTCCATTTTCTCTGTTTCCAATGCATTCTCAATTTTTCTACTTCGTCTTTGTTCTGCTTTCTTCTTCTTTGCATTTGTAATGTATTTTTTTGTTGATAAAGCAAAAGGAGAGGTTCCTGTGAAAAATTTCATTTTTTTTTTCTTTTAAATTTTTTCAATTTTTATTATTTTATTTTAATTTTTTACTTTTATTTTACTATTTTTAATTTTTAATCTTTTTTATTTTTATTTTATTTGCTTTTTAATGCGTTAAATATAATCCAAGTCGAACTTTCCCATACAAATACATGTGTAAATATTTTTTTAAGAATGTTTTTTAACGAAAAAAATTTAAAGGGGAACACCACTGTGATTTTCCAAAAAAATCAATTTTTTTTTTTGCGTTTTCTTAAAGTAGATATATTCAAAAATATGTAAAAAAATATAACTTAAAAATCTTGAAAATTAACGAGGTTATATCCAGTACAATAAGTGCAGGTAGTGAACGGCCGGCCAATGAACGCGTTTTTCTCAAAATGACTTGTCTGAACACGGTGGCCTCGATTTCTCGAAGACTTATGAACCGATTTTAATTTTTTTTTTTTTTAATTTTTTGTACATGTATGTATTGGCTACAGTCGTACATAGCCGTTTTCAAAAATTCGAAAAATTAATTTTTTTTCAAGCCTTTCGAAACAAAAAAAGGGTAAAAAGACAAACTCATTTTTCAAACCTGTACCATTTTCTCAAAAAAAAGAAATTCAAAAAAAAAACCGTCGCATAGGACGATAGCCACTGATATATACCTACCTGATGATTTTTCCCCGCTGTATCGTGGCCACCAGGGTGCATCAGTTTTTTATGACGTCATTGCATTAATATTAATAGCAATTGAAATTTTTAATATTTTTTAATAAAAATATGTGTCAGTATAGTTGAATATATGTAACATAAATTATAATTTGTCCGATCCTCAAGTAATCATCCCTATTTAAAAAAAAAATTCATGAAAATCACTTAGTTTTCACGCGTTCGCAGTGGTGTTCCCCCTTGAGGAAAAAGTTTTTAAAGAAAACCATTTTAGAAAATTTTTATTTATCAAATAAAAATACGATTTAATTTTTTGGCAAGGCATGGAAATTGTTTCAAATGCTTCCAAGTTGTTAAGAAATGAAATACAGGGTGAATGATATGAAGTGTTACCTATTCAAAACACCAGAACTTTTTTGTGTGAAATTAGTTTTTATTGATTTCCAAGACAAAATGTTCTGAAATGATTACAATTTTAACATATATTCACTTTAACTCGATATGACCACCTTTTGCCTTGACTATAGCCTTCAAACGGTAAAAAAATGAGTTGCATGCTGCACGAATGTGATCTTGAGGTATTTTGGCCCATTCCCGTATAATCGCTTTTTTCAGCGCATCCATACTGGCATATTTTTTCGTCCTCACCTTGCTCTCCAAAATGGACCAGAGATGGAATAGTCCATCGGATTTGCGTCTGGCGAATTCGAAAGCCATTGGGTGGACGAAATGAAGTGTGGAACATGATTTTTTAACCATTCTTGGTTCACACCAGCTTTATGAGACGGTGCCGAGTCCTGTTGGAACGTCCATGGTCTATGGCAGAAGTGTTTGCAAGTCTAAAGCAACTTCTAAAACATTTTCCTGACAAAACGTCGCATTCACTTTGACACCAGGCTCGATAAAAAGTGACCATATGTAGGCTCAAATTCTCGTATGAGCGTTCGGTCAAGTAAGCACGATCCGCTTCGACGTGGTTTTCGTTCAAGTCAAGCCTTCCCTTCCCGAACCATTTCTGGCGTTGTTGCGGTTTTTTTTGGTCCACCTCCATAGCGTTTTGCAATACTACCAGTATCATTGTAACGTTTTATAGTGTGATACACAAACAGTTTATTCACTTTGAGGTGACTGAGCTCACGAACAATGGCTGGTTGTGATTTTCCAGCCAAATATAACGCAATCACACTATTACGTTTGAATTCTATCACAGAAAAAAAAATGCAACAAAACTGAGACGCAAATGCTTTTGATGGCTTATAAACAATATATTCAACTGTCATTAGAACAATTTTCCCGTTGATGTCATGAGCTGTTTTACAGATACAAGCAGTGTGAAGTTGGTAACACTTCATATCGTTCACCCTGTATTATTCAAACATCTTAAGAAAAAGTTTTTTTTTTCTGAGAAAGCAGGAAAATAAAAAAAAATAAAAAATTAAAGGAAAAATAGTTTTTGTTAAGAAAAAACTAAATTGCTTTTCAATCAAAAAAATACAATGATTTAAAAAATACAAATTTTTTATTAAAAAAATACGATGCTTTAATTTTTTTGTAATGCATGAAAAATTGTTTCAAATATTTCCAAATTGTTTAAAAATAAAACATCATTTAAAAATTTGAGGAAAAGAAAGGAAATAAATAACAAAGAAAGGAAATAAATAAAGGAATAAAGAAAAAAATCTAAAGAAAAATTTGTTTGAATAAAAACAAATATAATTTTTTTAAATTTATTTATATAAAAAATTGCTTCAACTGCTTCCAAATTAGTTAAAAATGAAATGTTATTCAAAAAGTTTTAAGAATTATTTTTTTTTTTGCTTGAAGGGAAAATTTTAAAGAAAAAATTTTGTTTTTAATTAAAAAAAAATATAATGATTTAATGTTTTGGTAAATAAAATTTCCTAATTGTATAAAAATAAATAAAATATCAAAATTGACTTGGTATTAAAAGATAAATAAAAATATTTTTCCTTTTCATTTGCTCGATATGCCTTTTAAGGATAGACACTCAAAATAACGTATTAACCAATTTATTAACGGTATCAATGCATACAAATATACTACAAAAGTAAATAAATAAATAATAAAAAATAAAAAAATATTATGTAAACTCTTCATATTGTATTTACATGAGTACGGTAAAAACTTGCGCCACAAAATTCATGTACACCCAAAAATGTTGGGTATTAATATTCCATAAGCATTTTTCTATATCTACATAACGTATGTATGTATGTAACGGACGAAATTCGTTTATTGATTGTATTGATTTTGCCTTTCGATAAATTTTCTCACATTTTTCGGTATGCTCTGCATTTTAATTTGTAATTAATTTTTAACAGAAAAGTTAAAAACAACCTGAATTATGAAAATTCAGCAAATGGGCTACGTTTAAAATGCATCAGAAGTTTTCGGAGAAAAACGAAGAAAAAAAAGGATGAATCATTCTTCACCATACTTTAAACACCTCACTTTGGAGATATTCACCTCTGATGGCAAAATGTTTTGATAATTGGATCAAGCAAAAGCAGAAGAGTACTGACTTCCTATCGGAATATTTTGAAAAACAGTACAGTCATTTTCATTATTATTTTACTGCATTTTCATTATGCGGTGCAAATTAAAAAAAAGGCATCCTTCGTATGAAAAATGATGCAAGAGCTTAGAGAGTGGAGACCTGTCACCAAGCGGTTATAGGATAATCCCAGCTACTATATTATTAACTCGTCAAAATAAAGTGAAAGAACATTCGAACTTTTTTCATAACTGAAAGCACCTTTCTGCTCTAGAATTTCGAAAAATCGATTTTCTTTTTCATGTTATTATAGTTTATACTCTCAAAAATATACTTGCAAATTTTTATATTGAAATTCGTTGTAGTTTAGACATTACAGTCCTTTAAAACGAGACCGGTTTGGAGTTTGACGCCCAGGGTTGTTTAACAATGGGACTTCTAACGGTCGAATTCCTGAAGGATTATTGTGGTCATTTAGTTAATCCGCATTGTGTTTCATTTAGGTATTGTAACTTCTCTTCGGATATTCAGGGTTATATTATATAATAGATCCGAAAATAAACGACGGTGTCCTATTTCGTTGGGTCCGTGCGTCATTTCCAATGCTCTAGTACCTTATCTCTGTTTCGTTCTTCAAGCCAGTTACATCGTGAAGCATTGAGAAATGGATCGAAATTTAATGAAGCAAGTTCGCAAAGACCTTCTCAGCGATCAAGAAAACGAAGTCTTCGTGGTAATCAGCATACTCATGAAAGTAGCGTTGAATTCGTGAGTATATCGGGGAAAAAATTGAAGAATAGTGCGGAGTTTGATGTTGGTATCAATCCAACGACTAATTATTACATTTAAAATTTTTTCTTGTGTTGGTTGTACTACAAAGTTTATTCAAGGATTGTAACGGTGACATTACTTTCCTGATATAAGGACAACGTGGATCTCGTGCAAAGAGACTTTGATAAAGTCTCGAATTATTATTTTCTTTTTTTTTTGTAAATCGTTTTTCTTTAATTTTCAACGCCTTCAATTTTCCCGTCTCTAGATCAGAAAGGTGCCTTAAAAGCGCCTGGTAATTGTCAAGTTATTAGCAACTGTGAAGGAATGGCCTATGTGAAATATAGGGAAGTATCCTTCAAAGAAAGAAATAAATGAAATTTCTATTGTTTAGCTTGCCCGACCGAACGACATGCATAACTGTCGGCAAAAAAATATATACCTAAGTAGATATAATTGGTGTAATTTGGGTGTTTCACCGAACTCCTCATACTATTTGTGGTTGGCGTCTTGAGCAACCGACCCAACCTCACAAAGGCAGATGGTAATGGTAATGGTGGTACGGTTTTGGTTGCCTGTTATAAGTTGCTTTATTAAAGCCGAAAATGCCCTTCCACTCCATTTTTGGAATAAAAGTCTGCCTTCTCGTTTCCTTCGTATTCGTTATTTCCTGGTACCCAAATGACGGAAACCTCATTAAGAGTCGCTAGTTTGTTGAGTGCATTATTGCACCATATCAACAATTTTGAATTAAACGTAAAGCTATTTAAGGCGGCCGCCGTAGACGAATGGGTTGGAGGAGGTTTGCCATTACCTGCCGATGAGCGATCGCTATTAGAAAAAACTTTTTCTATCATTTTGCTGTTTCATGCACATCCGAATGGTAGTAGTTCCAACGCACTCGGCCGTAGAGAAAATACTAGACTAAAAAAATTCGAATAATGGAGTGAAGACGTCTGAAGGTCTAAATGAATACCTTCTAACTGAAATGCCTTCTAACTTAGGATAACACTTATTAACGCTATTTACAGGAAACGCTACAAAAATATGGAAAGGAAACGCTACAGGAAAACAAAGGTAGGAAAGGTTTTCGCGAAACAGTACAGAAAAAAGCTTTAGCAGGTATGGAAGACGTTTAGCTTAGGATAAGAAAATTTTTTATAAACATTTTTAAAGTCATGCATTTAAAAACTAATAAGACTCTATTTAAATTGTTACTTTTCATATGACTATGTCCGGCTGTATTTTAATCGGCACAACATAATTAAAGGCTTATTTTTCATGCACATCGTTCAAGAGAATTCAGAGCTTCTGTCAGACTTAAAATGGCTGAAAAATATTTGCGATTTATGACTGAAATATGGGCGAATAGAATGAGTCTCAGGCAAGACATTTCTCGTTAAACCTAATCTTAATGAAACTGAGAAATTTTCAACTCTATTTCAGTAAATAAATCAAAGACCTCGACGGAGAATGAACCCCCAAAGTATTTGATCACAAATGTTCAAAACAGAAGCTCATGAATTCATGTAACAAATAAAAATCAAAGGAGGCACCATAAATTGGATAACCTCACAAACGTTTATAAATTGAAAACCTCAACACAAAAGTTGCCAGATCAATGGAGTTATTGGCTAAAGTGCTGAATAAGCACGAATAGTTTGTCAGAGATTAAGAACTTGCATTTATTAAATTGAACAAAGAAAAATTAAACAAACAATAATTAATGTGCGCGCTGATTTGCTTGATTCGGAGAGCGTAGCGCCACCTGCACACCGCAGCCGTTGCCTGTACCCATAAGCTGGCAACAGCAAACATTAATTGCAATTAAACACTGAAATATCATTTGTAATTAGTGAATCTTTCGTTGCATGGCCGACTGTGTGGCAAAGTGCTGTGGTATGCGGCGTGTGCAAGTGCAATAAACTCTGCGCCCATGGCCATCATCTCGTTTAACTTTTCAATTAACACTGAATGCAGTTGCAATTGTCCAGTGTAAACAGCAACAGCAGGCTCTTCAGCGCGGTGCCACGGCAGGTGAACGCTCTCAAATCGCTTGGCCATTCATCGTTTGGGCAGGCTGACTTACTGTAGCATAGGTATTCTCTAACTATTTTCATTACTAATGAGTCAGACAATTGGATACCGCAAGGTGCGCAGCGATGCATTCCAGATGCGCATATCAAACATGCACACACACACACACACACAAACCTCATTTGTTTTGTTATAGCTGCATTCGATAATTGCTGTGGCGATTGGGTGGCGTCACCACAATGCCACACGTGGAATATTGAGTTTTATGTGGCCAGCGCATTGCTGTTGCGGTTACGCTGTGTGGTTTCGCGCCGTCGTTGAACTGCACCGCTAATGAGGTGCCAAAGCAAACAAATTTTCAAAATTTATCTTTTCTTTGTTGTTGTTGTTTTTTTATCTGTTATTTTATGCATTCACACACACATGCATAATTGTAGAACGGCTGTTATTTCAAACCAACTACAAATTTTTCTGTGGTCAAAATAATTTGTGCCATTGCATTCTCAATTTTTCTACTTCGCCTTTGTTCTGCTTTCTTTCTCTTTATATTTGTAATGGACTTTTTTGTTGATAAAGTAAATAATCAGCTACTTTTTCTTGAGAGTTTCCTGTGACCGCAAGAAATATTCCTTCTTTTTTAGTTCTTATTTGACTTTTTATTTGCTTTTGAATGCTTTAAATATAATCCAAATCGAATTTTTCCTTACAAACGTATGGCGTTGTTTGTGTAAGCGTCATTCTAGAATTTATAATAAAGAACTGTTTGCCTTAGAGCTTTTGGCGCTCACTGATTGTTGCACTCAGACCAAAGTTTAATGAACTTTTTCACTTTGCTCTTCATATAAAATGTAAAATAGGTATAAATAAAAAAGTATTAGAGAAAAATTGTTAATTTGGAACTCAAGAAATGAAAGAAATTAGTGTTCTGCTACGTTGAAGCTGAGACATTTTTGTTTATAGTCTAAAATAGTGGGTAGCCACAAACTATGGAGGTGAGATATTTTTTTTCACATTTTAGAGTACAGCATTAAAAAAAATTTAGAAAAAGTTGTAAAATTCCTACAAAAAAAGAAACGAAAGTAGCCCAAAATGTTGAAAATTCAAAGAGAAAAAAAGATAAAAATATGGTTTCCATTTGAGCTGCGCTTCGATTTAAATTATGAAGTTAAAGCTTCTTAATTAAAGTGCTTTAAAATACCGCAAATGTTTAAGCAAAATTGATTCTTACATCCAAAATTACAACTAAAAAGAATGTCGGGTTTTATCATCCCAGCAATTTTCCAAGCCAAATGTTTTGTTGAAATCCTATCCGAAGCGTGACGAAAGCTTTTCTGAAGTGAAAGCTCCAAACAAACACATCGTAACAAAGAGAGTCTAAATAAAAGCTCACATTCAAAATAAATACAACAAAAAATCATTTTGGTGAATATATTAAACTCAGCGTTTATAATAATAGAAGTGCGACATAGAAGGTGCAAAGCTTTTTACTTATTGTTATTATATAATATTTTAGTTTCATTTCTTTATAAAAATACAGTTTATTCTACCAACCCATATCACTTTACGTTTCAAACCTTGTACAAAATTAAAAAAAAATCAACACATTTCCATCCAAGTTTCAAACTGCTTAGTTCCTCAATAAGTTTTGCGGTTCAATAAGAGAGGTCGGTCCTTGCTGCTAGTCTAAATTTTTTTGTTATGTGTCTGGTACAGTCTTCATATTCTTCACTTGAAGACGATCCACGTCAACGACGTCCGAAAGCAGCAACAACGCCAGAAATTGTAGAAAAAATACAGGATATTTGGAAAATCTTCGAGTGACTGAAGAAGATTTAGCCCCTAGGCATCTCATGGGGCAGTGTAAGCAATATTTTGACTAAAGTATGGGGTTTCAGAGAGCTGTCTGCTTAAGGGGAGCTGCATTCGCTAACAAGTGAGCTAAAACCCATTGAATGCGACTTTCTCAGCAACAGTTAGAGTGTTTTCGACAAGATAAAGTAGATGTTTTGCATCAATTCATAACTATGGATGAGACTTGGGTCCATCACCACGAACTTAAATCAAAACAAGAGGCTAGCGAGTGTTGTGAACTTGTTCTTCGATTCCGAAACGAATTAGTGTCCAGAAATCGGCCAAGCAGATGTGAGCATCAGTTTATTGAGATGCGAAAGGCATTTCGTTTGTGGGTTACTAGCAAACTGATAAAATAATAAATTCTGGAAATTATTGTAACCTGTTAGACCAGCTGAAGGAAACAATTGGTCCAAAAGGTTACAAAGGCTGAAGGAAGCAATTCGTGCAAAAATACCTACTTTCTAAAAGAAAAAAATCTTTTTCTTCAGGACAGTGCAGCACCGTGTCACAAGAGCATTTTGACAATGCCTAAAATTTATGAATTAAAGTTCGAATTGCTGGAGCATCCTCCTAAAAAACTTCGTGCATGGAAAGCGTTTTTCATCAAATGATGAAGTCATAACAGCTGAGGGAGTGTACTTTGCAGCACTTCCGGTTTCTCACATCAGCGATGGAACTCACAAATTGGAACCTCGTTGGAATTAGTGTACTGATGCTCAGGGAGACTAGTCTAAATAGTGAAGAGTATTTCAAACCATAAAATTGTGTTTTTCTTATCGAACCGCAAAACTTATTGAACAACCGAAAGCTCAAAAAAATGTTTAAGGAGATAGAAATACCATAAATAGATAAATGAAAAATTACCTAAAATTCTTTCCCAATTTTTTTACTTTGATCACGAAAAAACATAATTCAAATACTATGCATTTTCCCTAAACGACGAAAGCAACCAGAACAACAACAACTGCACAAACAAAAACATTTCGAAACGCGAAATAAGCGAAGCTAAGAAAGTTTATTTTGAAAGCGCAAATCAGTGTAAAGCAATAAACAAACATTCGCTAATGCGGATAGAACGCAAACAAATGTCTACTATACAGCCGACGTACATTCGAGCATACGTACATACATACATTCATGCGTACACGAGCAACCGCAGCTAGCCGGTGAGAGCAGTCTGTTATGCGTATGGAATAGTCATAAAAAACATCTTTCTGATTTATGTGCATATAATCGTACGTACGTATGTGTGTTTATATTTATGAGAGGCAAACATGATTACAGCAACAACCATCAAATGTAGCTCGGCGAAAATTCTGTGGCATTAAGGCACGTAAAATTAGCACAAGCGGACAGGGTAGGGGCAAATAATAATTTCGGCGGGCTATATAACCGTAAATTGCACTGCTCCTCTTGGCTGGAACTAGTGATGGCGCGAGGCTCGCGGTGCGCGGTACACACATGCGTACATATGTGTGCATAAATGTATCAAATGCAGCTGAGGCGTGCCTGTGAAGATGCTGTCGTTGAACGGCTTGTTTGCATTTGCATGTCTGCGGCCAATATTTCTTGCCAATTTGCTGATTGCAGTGGCGGCGCTGAGGCTCTTTGTGGCTGTTGTACAAAGTTCATTGTATGTGCGCGCGCGCGCTCTGCGTTCAATGCGGAATGGTGTTCTCGTTAAGTCGCGCTGCGCTGTTATTGTTTTTCATAATTTTGTACTTTTGATTTTCAAATGCAATCGGCGCAATTATCGCCCCATCGTGCAATCGATTTCTTCCCATTCTCTATGTTTTCGTATGTATGTATGTGTGCGAGCGTCATTATACCTGCTATTAAAAGTCTACATACACCGCCCGGCAAACGATAGATACCTGCAGCGCGGCAACATCACGTCGAGCATACGTACACATACATAGCGGTTAAGACTTCGATTGTTGGTGTCGTCAGCCGCTAACTGCCTACCAGCAGCCGCCAGTCACTAGCAACTACCGCTGTAAACAAACAAAACTGGCAGGCGGCATGCGATCGCGCACTGTTGGCGCTGATTACTGCAAATGGAATTGCCGCGGCGGCTCCAATTGAATGTTGCCAATAAAATCATTGAGCGCATGCAAGAAATTAAAAATTAAAAAGCTTTAATGCTGCATAAATAAAATGCTATTATGAGCATTTCAACGATTGTGGCGGTGGCGATGGCTATGGCGACAGCGGCTGCAACTTGAGCGGCAGCTGATTACCATTTTGAATGCACGCATTTGAGCATGCAACATTGAAATCGCAGCACGCGGCACGCAACTGTTGTGCAACTGCCACAAGTTAGTATCACAAAAAAAAAAAAACCAAAAAAAAACACAAAGCGATACGCAAGATAATCGCGCCGCTGCTGCTGTCATCTGATCGAGCGCGCGACTGCTACTTCTACTTCTTCAACGAAACGCTTAGCGCGCACGAGCACTATTTGGGTGTTGCCGCAATTGCAAAATAATTTGCGTGCGTCAACGTTTTTAGCGTCGACTGCTGCTTGGTGAGTCATCACGTTTCGCTTGTAAATGTCGTTTGTTTGCTAAATATTTCTTCGGTGTTTTTTTATTTGAGTTGCTGTTGTCTTAATAGGTTTGCTGTTGTGTCGCTTTGTTTTTATGTCTCCTCTTTCATGCGGCTGGTTGAAATATGAGTGCTGAAAATGGTGCGCGTGGGCGATTAAGTGGTTTTTTAAATAAGTGAATCTCACTCACAGATTTGGAAATGACGGGTATTAAGCTATTAAGCCAAGTCTCCCTTTTGGCGCAAAACACAAAATAAAAAATAAAAAAATACTCCAATCTTATGGAGACAGCGATATAATAGTTGGATGGAGTCACAATTTTGGGGGTGCTTGCAAAAATTAGCTTATGATTTTAATTTGAAATTATTAATAGGGAAATATTTTATAAATACAACAAATATGAAAAAAAAAAATTCAAAAGTACAAGCCAAAAAACTTAATTGCTCAGTTCGACTTACTCTATTATCAGCTTTTGTTTGTATATCCACCTGGGTAATATGCAACTTGCCTTACCTGAAAAAAATAAAATAAACAAAATTAAATAGAAGTTAGCAAAACAAGATAATTGTTTTATGATATAATAAGAAAAATAAAATAAAATATAAAAAAGTACTAAGCAAAATTGTTCGACCATTTTTGTTATTAAATTTCCAGAATAAATATTTTACTTGCAATAGCTTCTGCTGATGTCGGTTTCTGTGCATTGCCGCATAGTAAAAATCCCGGTAGAGAGGTATTTGAAAGCCGTTGTTTTAGGATAATTAAATATCCACAATTGGATAAATATTATAATTACATAACTCTAAAAGTTATGGGATTACTGGCATTAGTACAAAGAAATAAGAAAAAGAAATAAGAAAAAAAACAAAGCTTTATTTATTTTAATAAATAGTTTTGAATCTATTTATTTTATATAAATATTTTTATATTTATTTAAAAATAAATCTATATTTTGAAAAAAAAAATTATATTTTGTAAAATAAATGTTGTTTGAAAAAAAAAATTATATTCTTTTACTAACCAATTTTTAGATTTCGCAACTAAATGCTGCATAGGCAGTGCGTTGCATAAGGAACCACGTCACTACTGTGAACTATCGCGCTGTGAATATTCGACTGCTTTAGTAAAAGTGAAGATTATGAAATCTACAAAATGAAAAGCTGAAGAAGATTCGCCTAAGTTTCCATAAATGTTTACCTAACCTACAAATTTTCTTCCGACTTAGCGGACTTAACGAAGTTTAGCTTGTTAAAAAATAAATCCAAGCTGGAATTGAAAATTAATGATGTACCATAATTTGTAGTCCTGCAAAAAACTCTCTCTGTCAACGAAAGTTATGTTGCCTGATTTTTTAAATAATTTAATGAGACTAGGTTGGGCTTTTAAAGTATTTGCATTTGAAATTTTATCTGAGAGTAGACAGAAGCTTTAAGTAATTCAGGTTAATCTAAACGAAATTACTAAGCTTTTCAGATTTTGAAAGCTCAGTCTTGGACAAATACTTTTCATAAACTCAAAGTTTGAGGTAAATTTTGCAAAAAAAGGAATCATCAGCCGCCGTTTAATAGTTTAGGGAAATCTTAGGTGGGCTTTTTTAGAGGCAGCTCGCAGTTTTATTTAAATGTGCGCCCAAATTTTTATCAACTCCAGTCAAAGTGAAAGCTTTAAAACCTTCAGGTAACTATAAAGTTGAAAAAGCTCCTTTAAAAAACCCGCTTGCCGTTCGGAGTCAGCTTAAAACTGTGGATCCGTCCATTTGTGGAACAAAATCAAGGCGCCCACCACAAGTAGAAGGAGCTCGGCCAAACACCCCAAAAAGGGTGAAAACGCCAATTATTTATTTTTTAACTATAAAGTTATAAATCTATAATTAAATGATTACGTTTTTCGGGTTTTCGTAAGCTCGACCTCAGACAAACGCTTGCCACGAACACAAAGTTTACGCCGAACTTCCCAGGCAAATATTCGACGCAGATTTCAAATCAACATCAAGCAATAGACCAATTTCCTGTCAAGTTGTCAAAACATTGTTGAAAATATTTATTTAAATACATTGTCGTAATTTTTTGTCATCGAAATTGGTTTATTTGTAGGCCTGCGTAAAATAAGAAATAATCTGAAAAAGTTTTTGACAGTTTAGTAGAGTTTTTTAATTTCAAATATCTTCGATTCGATTCAACATTTTTACAATTTCTTTTCTACTATTTTAGGGTAACATATAAAAATAAATAAATAATTGGCGCGTACACTTCTGTTAGGTGTTTGGCCGAGCTCCACCTCCTATTTGTGGTGTGCGTGTTGATGTTGTTCCACAAATGGAGGGACCTACAGTTTCAAGCCGACTCCGAACGGCAGATATTTTTATGAGGAGCTTTTTCATGGCAGAAATACACTCGGAGGTTTGCCATTGCCTGCCGAGGGGCGACCGCTAACATATGTTCGTATAAAATACAACCAGACGTGACGATCTATTGAAAATGGGCGTAATATACGAGTGCGTATGTTAGCACTTGGCTAGATCGGTGTTTTGCGCTGATTTTCTGTACGCATTTGATTATGTCCCGAACATTTTTTGAATTACTGTTACTAGTAAAAAGACATAAGAAACAAATTCTTTTTGAACAAAAGGCAAATTTTTCGGAAAAAACCGAAAGAAATTTAAAAATAATTAAGAACAAAAAAAATTTTAATAAACAATTTTTTATAATAAAGAAAAAAATTGTTTTTTGAAAAAACAAAAAATTGAACAGAATAAAAGTGAATTAAAAAAAATTAAATTTAAAAATAAAATACAATATAATATTAAAAAAAAAAACAGAAAACAAATAATATTTTTTGAAAAAAAGCATAATATTTAAAAAAATAAAAATTATATTAAAAAATATATATATTATATTATTGAAAAAATAAAAGATTTGCAAAAAAAAAATGTTTTAAATATTATATTTTATCAGAATTTAACTTTAAAAAGTGGTATACTAAAATTTTGAATATTGGAAATTTTTTTGGAACAAAACAAAAATTTTTGGAAAAAAATGTTAACAAAAAAAAAATTCAAAAATAAATAACACGAAAAAAAATTGTTTTTTGAATATATAAAACAAAGATTATTTAAAAAAAAAATTATATATTTTGAAAAAGTATATAATATTAAAAAAATATTAGAGTACTGAAAACACCATTATAAGTTTTTCCAAGAAAAATAGTTTTAAAGTTTATATCTTATCCAAAAAAATTCAAATATAAAATATATAAAAATGTAAAAAAGAACCTAACTTTAAAAAACTCTATGTGCTAATTGGCTTAAATCAAATTTACGGTAAATTTTATTTGAAACTATAATTTTTGTCCGAAGTCTGAAAATTAATTTTTACGTTAAAGTAAAATTTGTAGATGCTGATATAAAGAAGATTTCAGATGCACAAACAAAAGGACAATAGTGAAATCCTAGTTGGAAGTTGATGAAGGCTTCTTACAATTTTACTTACATAAGGCGGTGCAAAATTATTCCTTCAATTTTACTTTTAAATAATTTGTTTTATCATCATCATCATTAACACTAGGGTCTTGAGAATACCATTGCTTCTATTGCTTTGAATTGCATTTTTTATTAAATACCTACAAAAATTATTTTCAGGGATGAAAATCTTTATTTTGATCTTTACGAACTCTATTGCTTGTCCTTTGTAGACTGCAGCTGCCTGGTTCACAAGTGTCAAATATGTT
Organism: Anastrepha fraterculus; assembly: GCA_037575425.1. Lineage (NCBI taxonomy): Eukaryota > Metazoa > Arthropoda > Insecta > Diptera > Tephritidae > Anastrepha > Anastrepha fraterculus. The sequence goes on from JAYXIM010001830.1 coordinate 29,427, forward strand.
TGGCATACGACGCCATTAACACAAATTATAAATGTTCCTTTGATACGAGGGGTGCCTTTTATTTTTCGGGATTAGAGAACAAAAACAAATTTTAATCATCGAAAATCACTTTATTGTTTTTCAAAATATTCTCCATGAAGATCTATACACTTTTGCATGCGTTTGAACCAATTGTCGAAGCACTTTTGCCACTCTGAATGAGGTACCTCCAAAACATGCATTCTGAATGCCGCAACCGCTTCTTCAGGTGTCGAAAAACGTTGACCTCTCAGTTTGTTTTTTACGTACGGGAATAAAAATAAGTCATTCGGTGCCAAGTCAGGACTATACGGCGAATTACCCATTAATTCGATGTTTTGGGTGCTCAAAAATGTAGTTGTTTGTGCCGATGTGTGAGAGCTCGCATTGTCCTGGGGAAGAGTGATCCGTCTGTGGTGATTGGTTTTCCTAATTTCTTGGAAGACAACTGGCAAACAAATGGTTGTGTACCACTCAGAATTTACTGTCTGCGTTGTTCTAGTGGTATGGTTGCGACATGTCCAGTTTTTCCGAAAAAACAGGCGACCATTTGCTTGGAAGTGCTTTATGCGCGAAGAACTTTTGTTGGATTTGGCTCATCTTGTAACACCCATACAGTCGACTGCTGTTTACTTTCGGGCTCATACGCGTAAATCCATGACCTGTCACGATGTGTGGGATCCAACGCAAACAAATTTTTTTGACAGTCAAATGTTTATGCAATATTGAATGTATGCTGGTCCCACTCATGCCTAAGATTGCCACAATCTCACGATAGGTCACATGACGATCTTGCAATATCAGTTCGCGCATAGCATCAATGTTTTCGGAACAACAACTGATTTTGGACGACCTTCACGACCACGATTGAATTCACCATACCATCGATAAGCACTGGTCCTTGATGGAGCTTCATCGCCAAAAAATGAATTGAGTTCATCCATGCAATGTTACTGAGTTAATCCACGTCGAGAGTTGTAAAAAATAATCGCACGAAAATGTTCACGATTTAATGCCATTTTTGGACCGAGATGAATCTTTTAAGTTACTGTAAACAACACAAATAGCGCTGGTATTTCAAAACGTTCTGAGTACGTAAAAGCCAGAAAATGTCAAACTTTGCGATACAGCTGTCAGTTGCCAGATTGCAACACCAGGGTTGCCAAATCCTGCCAAATAAAAGGCACCCTCGTAGTGTGATTAAGCTTTGTTGAACTTTTAATCAACTCGAGCTCTAACTCTAGCAATGATGGAAGCATATCTTTTGCAAATTTTTTTTTGGAATAACACGGAACGCGAAAATGTACGCACGTAATATTTTATTAAAAGGATTTTTGAAAAACGAGAAAAATTTTGTAAAATTCAGCAATTCGTAATTATTTTGTGCGTATAAGATTTCCAAGGTAGAGGTTACCAAATTTGGTAGACACACTTCTTTTATTTCTTTAAAAATGTTAAAATATTCAGAAGCATTCTTGCGATTGTAAAGAAAAGAGTATTTACCACTACAAAAGCACACATTTTTTTGCGCTTTAGACAATAACGGAATTTTGTTTTTAGAACGCTACTTTTTTAGAAACTCTTCGAAGAAATCAAATAAAAAGTAAAGATAAGAATAAAATTTGTGTCTGTTATTTCGTTTTCGCATATTTTTTGTAACAAATGCTGCTAATGAGCTTCTATACGGGCTTGGCTCACAAATCATGATGTCATGTGTCAATGTTTTCAACACAGCAATATATATTTTTTAACTTAAAAACACAAAAACAGATTACAAATTTTTGTCAACAGCTAACAAACCAGTTTAAGTTTTTCGTAAACAACAAACACCTTAAACAAGAAAGCAAATTTTGGAATAATGAATGATTTAATCCAGCTAATGGATCACCTCAATGGCAAAAAACAAAACAGGTTATAGTCAATAAATTAGGATGAAAAGATTGGCATGCAAATAATTCTTCGTGACAATGAGAAAAATTTCCGAAAATAACTATTTAAATAAGCTAACAAAGACGTACAAATTTGTTGCTCTTCACAAAATTTGCATATTAAATTTGTCGCTAGTGAAGAGGAATGAACATAAAAAATAACTTCAATAAATTTTAAATTAAACAAAAAAGCTAAATTAGAAGTGGTGACAGCTTTAATTAAACGAGAAAGTTTTCTCAAGAAAAATTGCCATGCAAATGGCTAGCTTTTAACCCTTGGTTCCTCATGATACTAACAAAGAACGATACAAAATCGTTGGCTAAAAAACCACAAAAGACCCAGAAAAAGAAGGAAGGAAGCGCCAGCCATGAAGGAGAAGTGGTCGAAAGGCAAAGCCAGCCACAAGTTGAACAACCAAATTCTAATCGCGTGAGAAGTTGTACATGACAAGTTGTACAGGGAAGTGTCAAAATATAAAATGATAACTCCTGCAGTGATATCGGAGTGTTTGAACATTTTGGCAGAAGGGCGCTGGTAGAATTACGTGAAAAAGGTCTGATTAAGCAGGTTGTTCAATACCACTCACAAGGGATCTACAGGAACAGTGGATATAAAAATTGTAAGGGCATATAAGTTGACACTTAAAGAGCTGTAGAGAATAATAAGCGTCAGAAATTTCTGCTGTGGCAGTAAAAGTGTGTCGTATTATACAAAAATGTTGATGCTTAATTTTGTTTATTCAGACTTTCTTTTAAATGAAAATTGGATTCATTATTTTTATTAAAAGGTTTGAAATTTTGATGATATTTGTTAAATTTTTGAAATTCAAACAAAGTTTAAAACTTTAAAGAATATGGCTTTTATTGTAGTACAAACTATTGAAATTCAACTATGAATTGGTCGAGCTAAGGAGCACCAAGAGATTTGCTGACTTCTAAAACACTCAGGCTAAAAAGCCCATTGTATTTAGAGCTCTGGAAAGAAGGTCAAGGAGGGGAGGAGAAAAGTATCAGAGAAACAGATAGGAAAGAATAGAGACAGAGACAGAGGAATTTAGTCCTGTGACAATTTTCCAGATTCTTTGACAAATCTGTAAATATCCTCCAGTTTTAGAGAACTAATAATATCCATTTTCATGACATCGGAACCCAAAACTCGTAGCATTGCTCCAGCAAAGGCAGGGCACTTACAGAGAAAGTGCTCAGTGCTATACGCCTCCTCCAAGCAAGACAGGCATACGGGGTCCTAAATGATTCCAATGGTGGTCATATACTGAACTCATGGGTTGTGTCCTATAATAATACGGACCGCACAAACTATAGTTTTACAAAAAAAAAAAATTTAATTAAAAAAAAGAAAGAAATATAAAAAAATAAAAGAATAAAGAAATACATAAATCTTCTCAACATATCACGCTGCTATTATTGTGCACACAGGTGTATACGCATATAGTATCTAACCACTATTCTACAACTAGAGATAATTTTCTAATGGTCATCAAGAAAAAATTGCGTTAATAGCAAACATTTTTTTTAAAAACGCAAAACTTACGAAATTACCGAATTTCTACACCCAACAAAAAATACATTAAATATTGATTTCAAGCCAACTTTTTTAACAATAATAACCTCCGTCGCTTGACACTTCTTGAACTAAAATAAAAAGACTAACAAATAATTTGCATCCCTGGCGAATTTTTATGTCCGCAACTTTCGTGTCGTAACATTCTGATTTAGTAACTCGAAAATCTTGTACCCTTCGCATGACAAAATCAGCCTGCCGTTACCAAATGTGGATTGCACTTTTCAGTTTGGTTTGCAGGAAATGCATTATTTGCGTAATTGCGTGAAAAATTACATCTTCCCATATACAATAGCGATTTAAGTGGAGTTGAAAGAAACAGTAAATTATGTCATTCCCGCCGGAGAAAGGCAGACACACAGACAGGCAAACAACAGAAGCCAAAACAGGCACTTTGCGCACAGGAAAAGATTGCACTTGTGAGGCTGTTGTCTAATTAAGGCGAAAATTATTATCAAAGCTGTAAAACAAGTAAGTAGATATAGAAATGCACAAACACACACACACATACATGCACATCGCAATGCCAATCGAGGAATAATGCCGGCGCATGTGGGGATTATTGACTATCCCCCGCTCAGCAAAAAAAAAAACGAAAAACACGAAAAAGGGTAAATACCATAAGAAATTACTTGTGTAGAGCTTTTATTACAAATTGAGTCATTAAATTTATTTATAAGCGTTGAAAGCGCAGAACTTCCGCATAATTGGCGTTATTCGTTGCCAACTGCGCACGGCGGCGGCTGCAGAAAGTTTCAACGCACATATGGCGATAATTTATTTTCATTTCTTTCGTTTGGCAGTATTGCTTTTCATTAATTAAAATTTTTTTTTTTCGATTTTTAAATTTCATTTTGGGTCACAGTTGGTACGCATGCGCGCAATTTTTATTAAATGTTCTTATGATTTTTACGACGCGCCATAACAATGTTCTACTTGAATTCACCACCAATTGACTATGCGAAAATATGCGCAGATTTATGAATAATAAATGCAATAAACAATGAAGTTAAGTGGGATGGGCGCAAAATTGGAGGTTAAAAATTGGTGATAAATTTTTTCATCAGGAAATTGTGCACTGAAATAGAAGATTAATTTTTTTTATATTACTTTTTAATTTGGATGTATAGAATTGATGAATAGGATGAATAATTTTTTTTAGTAAATAAATGTAATTGATTTTTCCTTGCTGTAAATGCGTGAAAAAGTTATAATTACACATACCAAATTTTGGGCGAAAGTGCGAATAGTTTATCAAAAATTTTATGCATTACGAGTAAAGGACAACAAATAAAATTTCTGTGCTCAAACTTTTATGGTGGAATTTAACGGGGCATTTTTCCGTAGTACATTTTAAACCTCTACCTTCTTGCTAACTGGGCATGTTTTACCCCTTTTTAAAACGAGTATAATGCGAGTTCATTAAAAAAGGCAGTTAGTTCCACAAAAAATTTAGCATACAATTTTACTGGGGGTCACCTAACACACAAAAATTCGTATGCGTTAAGATGAGTGCGCAAGAAAGCTTTGTACAAGCAAATGATGATAAATTTGGTATGGAAGCATTGTAAAGATATATACCTAAGGGCACTAGGGTGGATCGATTTGTAAGGAAAGCAATTTTTTTACTTACTGCAGCGTAGGTTGATATAATAAAAATTATTATTGTTATTCTTAATTATTTAATATAAATAATATCACCGCAACACCTATTAGGGCTATCGTATATAAAAATTAATTTGAAGTCATTTATAGGTATATATGCACCAATAAAGAAGAAGCAGCGCCTTTCCTTAATATTTAAGTTAATAATTAAATCTTTTCCATACACATACATAAGTCTTTTTCTACTCAAACCATTGATTCAAATTAAAGTAAACTGTTTGCGTATTTGAAATATGTGAATTACCTTCCTTCCCAAGTACCTTTTAAATGTTCTCTCCACTTAAGATCAATAATTACAGTTGTTTTTGAAGCGAGCTTGCGAATTGCTATCACTTGCCACTACTTGTGGCAATAATGCATATGCAACGGCGCAAGAAAATTACAAAATTGATTCATATCGACTGCAGCACAGAAAAATTGAAAGAGCTGTTGTTATTGTTTTTGTTTTCGTAAGCTCGCAGTCTCGCAATCTCGCATTTCTATCTGTAAAAGCGATATTTGCTTAATTAACGAGTGACAGCAACATGTTGCAGGCTTTTTACAAGTAAATCATTTGCTGTGAAGGAAGAGAATTTCACAATTTGAAATGTATGAAACATTTCAACTGATGTGCATTTACAGGCGTTCAGTAGCATGAAAAGGAAAATTGAGAAGGAGAACCAACAGAGATGGAAACAGAAGATTAAGCAAAGAAGTTGTAAGATAAAGTGGTAGGCCTATCGTACATCTTCTTCAAATGTTGAGTTGTATGCAAATAAGTGCCGTCTACAGAAAAAAGGGTGTTGCAATAAGCCAATGCTTGGCAGCGACCTTTGGTCCAAAACAATTGTACATATTAGTAAGTAGTGCATAGGCACATATTCATACATATATGTGTGTAAGTTTTGTTGTACTTTTCCCCGCTTAAGTGACTCCTGAAATCTTCTGCCTCATTCGCACCGCCATTTCACTCAAAGTTCATTTCTTTTCGTTGCCTTTATTTTTATTTCTTCATTTTTCCACACTTTTCTCTCTCCGCGCTTGTTCATATTTTGTGCTGTACTATGCACATAACGGCAATTGTCAACTGTCAGTGTCATTTTTAATTAGTTTGTTTACTTTTCTGCAATCAGCTTTTGTGTGACTGACTTTTGTGGCTTCCAGCGTGTAGCCGCTCCAGCTGCTGCATTGTTTGCTTGGTTGACTAGGGCTGACTTCGCTGACTGACTGACAAGACTGAGTGACGTGCGGTGCTTCTCGCATGCCTTTCTTGTACATATGTAATGCTTTCTTTATACATTTTTAAATCATTTCATATCGCTTGATTAATTTATATATGTTTTATTTTCTTTAATGAACTCTTCAATAAGTTTCGAAGCATTGGCGCGTGCAAGAAAAATATTACAGACAAAGCATTTGAGTTGCTTCAACTTCTGCTTTTCAAAGTTTTTTTTTTTTTTGTTTTTTGATATATTTAAAAAATATTTTATTTCTTTTTGTTGTTCTTGGTGCGTACTATTGATAACGTGGTATTTTCCGTTGGCCGTTAACCGTACGACCGAGTGGCCACTGGCGTGAAAATTCTATAAGAGTTAATTGTACTAGGAACCATTTGCTTATCTTGCTAAGTTGTCTGACCGTCTGGGTTTTAGAAAGTGGGAGGTCATCAATGCCAGTGGTGTTTATTTGAGCAAAACTATCACTGTGTTCACGAAATCTCTTCTGTGTGGTGCAAAATCACATAAATGAGCAAGGCATGCAAAAGCAGTGTAACCTCTCATTGCGGATGCCTCTATTAGACGAACACTTCGGACATTTTTTCCTGTACCAAATCTTAGATAACGGAACAAATTCCCCTCTCTTGAGCAGATATCTCTCTTGGGCGGCCATAAGTTGAGCGACGGTGACTGTACGTCCAAGAGTGGTTTCACTGTATACATCAACTGAGCTGCAATTCTGTTACTCATAAACTTCAGAACTCACTAGATAATCTTTATTTAAGAATAACTCCATATAAACCTTTAAACTTTAGTAACACAGCGACTTTGTATGTCAGTTTCAATTATCAGCAATTAAGAAAGAGTTTGGAGGTAAAGATAAAGCTATCAGGCGCGGCATGCAAACTTTTTTTAGTATAATTTTTTGGAGACAAAAAATGTTTTTTTAATATAAATTATTATAAATTATAATTTATTTAGTATAATTTTTTTTGTAACAGCAAAAATTTCTTTTGATATACACTTTTTGAGTATCTATTTTTTCGCAAAAAAAGTTTTTTTAGTATACATTTTTTAGTAACAACATTCTTAATGACAAAAATATTGTTTGTAATACACATTTTTTTAGTGAAAAACAAAAAAAAATTTGTTAAAATAAAAATATATAAAAAAAAATTATATTAACAAAAATTTTGGGCAAAGCAAACAAACAAAACAAAAAAAATTGTTTCATCAACATTTTTTAGTAGGAGCAGAAAAAAATGTATTATATAATATATAACATTTGCTATATCAATTTTTTCAGTACATATTTTTTAGCAACAAAAAATTTTTTCCACATAAATTTTATTTTTTTTAACACATTTTTTTTAACAAATTTCTTTAGTAATTTTTTTTTTGAAAACTTGAAGAAAGTTATGATAAACCCACTTTTTAAACAATCTAAATGAATTTGTTTTTCCAAAAAAATAAATTTTTTTTTAATTAGCGAAAAATTGTTTTATTTCTCACATTTTGTTTAATTTTCTTTGTTTAACTAGAAGCTATACTATACTAAAATAAAATTTTTTTTGGGTTTTTGGGTTCAGATGAAAAATGCGACCTGCATCTTTCTTGCCGCACGACACATGCACACTCGAAGCGCCTCGTCAAAATACTTGTACCAGGCATAAGACGACATATATTTTAATGAAAAAATTTGAGAAGACTGTTGAAATATATAACAATAAAACCGGAAAGTTTCGTTTCAATCGAATATTTCTTTTCTTCCCAAAAAAAAAACAACCACGAAAAAATCGATTTTTTGAAGCCTCTCAAGCAGGCTCCCCCCTAACCCATTGCCCTTTGTTGGACACCAACTGATTGCGTGTTTCTATTACCATTCGTAGTTATTTGATGATATTAAACTTGTTTTGTTATTAAACAAAGAAAATTTGCACAACTTCATCACGAAGTCATTTGGATGGTCCAAAACTTTTATTGTAAATGCCTTTAAGTCCAAAAAATCAACAGAATAGTTTAAACGTATCCTTATTAGCTAAAAAGTGAAAGTAAACCTTGCTTTTTGCTATAAAAATGGATTTTTCTGGCTCCATTTCTGTTCACGTATAAATATTTTTGTATAGCCTTTATGATAAAAAATACTATACAATATTTTTAATTTATTAAACCTGCTCTCTGCCTGATAAATATCTACAAATATTGCTTTTTTTATGAAAAGTCCATTACAAATTACTGCTTTCTAAATGAAATATCCGCCCAATAGATATTTGAAGCTTCTTCAGTAGAAGTGCTAATGCGTTTATTTCTCAACTACTCCCGCTGTCTATCTAATACATTTTTATTATGAAAGCTGTTAATGCTTTTCTCTTCATTACTTTTTCTCATATTGAGCTCTTTATCTTGCTTGTTTAATCGCCATAGATAAATTTGTCTGAGTGACCTAGTAATTTTAGAATTTCTTGATTGTATACATTTCTACTACTTAATTTAATCGAAGCAGCAGAGTGTTGAGTTTCTTTGCTTTCAACTCCCGTTTGAATGCCCCTTTATTTGTTTATTTACATTATTACAATTTTCTTTTGCGTTTGCTGCTGTTTGATTAAAGTCTGCGCTGCGGTTGGCGTGAACGAGTATTTTCGTTTTTTAATCTTTCTTGCTACAATTTTGTGGTTATAAACAAAACTAAGAAAAAGGTAAGAAATATTGCGGTGCTTATCATCATTGAACTTCATCGTGAAAGGCAGCCAAATAAGCCAGTGTATTTGTTCGTTTGTTATGTTTTCTTTTCTACTGATACAGTTTATCTGTTTTACATCACAGTTTTGGTTTTAGTTTTGATTAGCTCGTTACATGCAAACTATTCATAAAATATTTTTTGTTATTATTTTTTTACTATATCTTCTTAGATTACTATCGGACAGCGGCAAATTGATGAAATTTGGTGTACTTGAAGAGCGGTATTGCTATACCTTTGTATGTTTCCAATTTAATTAAATATTGGGATTTTTTCTTAGATAAAAAGAAATTGGGCAAATCAAATCAAACATTGTTTTTAAACTATATTGAGATAAAATTATCAACTGGCCTGTTTTGATGGCAAGTATTGTGTACCACTAAGTGATGAGTAGCAAATCGAGACTGAGAGGCTTCGCTTACTAGCTCAAGTAGCTTAAATTGATTTTTTCTGTTGGATGGCTATTTTTTGTTCTCTGCTAAATGTTCAAGACTGGTGTTCATTTTTAAGAGTACCATTTAAAAAGTTGTAATTACACTCCTTATAATAGCAAATTCTGATCGGCTGCAACTTTTTATTGGACCAAATTAACCTGGGTTATCAATAATGTGCTCACATAGACCAGAAGTGGCCTCTAGTATGAGGTTATGTAGAAACTTAGAAGTAACGTACATATTTTTAAAAGTGAATGGTTGATCCTCTGATGCGCAAAATTACTCGTAGGGGGGAAGCACGCAGAATTCAGACCGCTTAACTGCAATCTGAAAAATTGTGATTAGTGGCATAGCGGGAGCTTTAGACAATAATCAACATTATTTTTGTTAGGTGGTTTTTGTTACATGGTTATGAATGGTGCTCAGAATGAGATGAAGTAACACAGTATCTCTTAAGTACCTGAAACACTTACTTATAAGCTTAGAATCTATACTTGAGCGCAATGAACTATGAATCTCAAACGTTGTTCGTCTTCAATGTTCTTGCTATGTCCAGCGCACTCATGCGGGAAAGGTAGAAGAGTGACACGTAGACGGATGCTTGGTTTTTATCGGTTTTGGTCAGCATATTGGTCCGCTTTTTATCTTATACTCCTCTGTGCCCAGGCAGTGAGCACAAATTTCATATATCTCAACTGCTGTGCCAAGAGTGAAATTGTCAGCGTGGCTGTAACTTCTTTAGTGGCTGTCGTGCTGCTAATGAAGTTATTCACATCAAAATTCAATGCTGTTAGTTTGGCTGCCAACCCAGTTACCCTAGCAGTAGTGTAGATTTTGGCGAGGAAAATGCGTGTGTATACAACTGTTTAATGCAAAGTTCCTTATACCATAGAAGGAAGCGGATCGTATTTCGTCAGCCATTATAAAGATCTTGCATACTGTTAGATTATAAATCAAATTCGATGTGTTTCACCAAAAGATTGAGCCAAATTAGATACAAACATTGAGGCTTAAGTGAAGGCGCAAACCTTCAAAACTTATTGTTCTGGCGATGTACTTACATATGTTGATGGTGTACACAACTTAACTAGGGAGCTCAACTTATTGAATGCCACATAGAGAGAATTGTCAGCTTCACAGATTCGAGAATTTTCGATTATTGCGAAAAAGACTCAAGCTAGTTATGTATCTCCCGCGCATCACTTGACACTCGCACAGCTAGTTGCATATTTTGAGTAATGAATTGGGCTAAAATCCTAACGAGTATCCTACATATAAAAGAAAAACTATGACAAGAGCAGCACCACACTTCCACATGTCGAATAAAAACAACAAACATCAGCTCAAATGGTATCGCTTATATAATTTTGGTATTTGCCAGTTTCATTGAACAGAATAAATAAAATGGAACAATAATAATAAAAAATTGAAAACAATAAAATTATAAAATTATAAAATAAAACAAAACGAAATAAAATAAAAAAATCAACCAAAACGAAAAAAATTAAATTAAATAAAAAGATATTAAAGTAAACATAAAAAAATAAAATGCGAGAGAGAAAACTAAATTAAATAAAAATAAATAAAAAATAATTAACAGATAAGTAAATAAATAAAATGAAGTAAAAATAAAATAAAACCAAATTATATTACAGAGGAAAAATAAAATATAATTAAACAAAACTAAAAACAATAAGGTAAACCAAAATAATGAATTATAATAAAATCAAATGCAAGAAAATAAAAGAAACCGAAAAAAGTGGAAATATAATAAAAATAAGTTGACTTAAATATAATAAAGTAGCATAAAAAAAATAAATCAAAATAAAATGGAATAAACTACATAAAAAATAAAAAGTAAAATAGAAAATGAAAAAGGTAAAATAACAGAAAATTAAATAAAAAAAAAAATCAATAAAAAAATTAAATAAATTAAATTAAATAAAAATAACAAAGTTAAATAGAAAAAAAATAAATCAAAATTAAATACAATATAATTAAATATAAAGTACTATAGTAAAATAAAATATTAGTAAGCAAAATAAAAAATTAAATAAATAAAATACAATTTAATTTCATTTAATTGAAAAAGGTGAAATATACTATATCTAAATTGAATAAAAAACAAAAAAATAAATTTTTATATATACACGACAACCAACGTAATTGCTCAGAACGACTTACGCGCTTATCAACTTTTGTTAATATATCCACTTCGGTAATATGCAACTTGCCTTACCTGAAAATATTAAAAAAATTAAAAAGTTAGCAAAATAGATCAATTATGAGAAAACTAAAATAAAATACAAACGACATTTTTGGACTATTTTTGTTATTAAATTTTCAGAATATTTTACTTGTAAAAACTACTACTGATGTTATTTCCTCTGCCTTGCCGTATAATAAATTTCTGATAAAAAGCTCTTCGAAAGCTGTTGCTTTAAGTTAAACTTAATCCCAAGTCAATGGTCGTTCGTGTCCGGCTGTTTTTATGAAGCAGTAGCACGGTGCGTGTTTCATACGATTTCTTTATGATAAAATATTATTAAAATAGAAAATTTTGAAAAAATCTCTTCGGAAGGTACCTTATGATTTGTTTTTAAATTTTCTGTTCGCGTTATATAGCAGAAATAAGCGCCGACCCATCGACATGGGATTAAGGTGCCAAATGGAATGACATGGGATAAGGGTGATATAATTAGCACTTACAACTTTTTTGGGTGTTCGGCCGAGTCTCTCCTCCTATTTGTGGGATGCTTCTTCTTGTTTTTCCGCAAATGGAGGTAACTACAGCTTTAAGCCGACTCCTAACAGCAAATGGGTTTTTATGAGAAGCTTTTTCAGAAACATAAATAGGAGGTTTGAAATTGCTTGCCGAGGGACGGCCGCTGTTAGAAAAAACTTGTTCTATAATTTTGGTGTTTCATGCACGAACCTCCGCACTTTCGATTGATAGTTACGCATTAACCCATTCGGATACGGCGTCAAACGGCCGCGATAATAAAGTTATACGAGTATCAAACAAAAAAAAATTACATAAAATAAGTAAACAAATAAAGAAAATAAAAATGAAAAAAGTAAAAAGAAATCAAATAAAATAAAATAAAATAAAGTGAAATAAAAAAATTTAATTAAATTAAATACAGTCAAATATAATAAAATCAGATTAAATTAAAAATAATAAAGAGAATTCAGAAATAAACAAATAAAATAAAATAAACCAAAATAAGCCAGTAAATTAAATCCAATACAATATTTAAGTTAAATAAAAATAAAAAATTATATAATAAAAAATATAAAATAAAACGAAATCAAATAAAATTTAAGTTAATCAAAGTGAAAAAAATAAATAAATAAAATGAAATGGAACAAAATTAAAATAAATTAATGATAATATAAAAAAATTAAAACAAAAAAATACAAAATAAAATTAAAGTAAATAAAAATGAAAAATATACAGATAAACAAATGAACAAAATTAAATAGAATACAAAATATGAAATACAAACTAAAAAATAACTAAATAAAATAAAATTAAATAAAGTCAAATATAATAAAATCAGATTAAACTAAAAATAATAAAGAGAGTCCAAACACGAACAAAGAAAAAAAAATAAATAGAAATAAACTAGAATAAAGATATTTGGTTGGTTGGTTGATTTAAGGGTGACCCCGCATCGGAGTGCCACATAGACCACAAGTTGGGTCCGTTGTGTTGCCCTAGAGCTCATTATGTTATATGAGTTCCCCACTTAACCGAGATTTTTATTGTAGATTTTGGTCAAAGATATTAATTCGTTTCGAGAATTTGATGAGAGATTCGATTTTCAGGTTCGAGAGTACTGAAAGATTGTCAATTGTTGGAGAGCCTAGAAGAGCGAGTCGACTTCTGGTTAGGCCGGGACAACTGCACAGCAAATGTCTGCTCGATACTTCGTCATCTTCGTCCTCGCAGTATCTGCACAGGTCGTTTTGAGGAACCCCGAGCCGACGTGCGTGAGTGCCCAAAAGGCAGTGGCCGGTGATAAGAGATATTATATGCCTTAGTTCGTGTTTCGAAAGACTTATAAGGGTTTTTGTCTGTTTCAGATTGTAGGATGGCCAGATTTGTCTGGTCGTAAAGCAAGTAGTTTCCACTCGCCACCTCCGATCAGCAATGCTGTGAAATTCTCGATCAATAAAATTATTTACAAAATATTTAAGAAAAATAATAATGAAAAAATCATTTAATAACAAAAATATAAAATGAAGCGAAATAAAATAAAATTAAATTAAACAAAAATGAAAGGTTAATAAATATCTAAAATAAAATAGAATTAAATTAAAATAAATGAATAATAAAATAGAAAAATTAAATTAAAGTAAATAAATGTAAAGTAAATAAAAATGAAAAAATATACAAATTATAAAAACAAAAACTAAATGAAATATGGTAGAATACAAAATATTAAAGAAAAATAAAAAGTAAAAAAAAAAAAAATCAAAATGAGATCAAAAAATATAAAACAACACAATTCAAGTAAATGAAAATTACGAATAAAAATTAAGTTAAATCAAGTAAGATAAATAAAATGAAATGAAATAAAATTAAATTAAGATAAATTTGTAATAAAACAAATTTAATAAGGAGAGTCCAGAACACAGTTAAACAAAAAAAAAAAATTGCAATCTTTAAATATATTAACATTGCAGAGCAAACAAATTCTCGCGTACAAGTAAAATTGCATTCACTACAAAACCAGCTAAAAAGCAACTCAAACATAAACAATGCAAAGCTGCTTCAAACAAACAACGGAAATGTTGTTGTATTTAACAAAACGAAAGAACAAGACACAATGTACAAAAAGAATACTGGAAGTAAAACATAAAACGAAGAGCGCGAAAAAATGTGCCACACAGAGATGATGTAATGCAAAATGCAACAGATGCAAGAAGCAACGTCATAGAGGGAGAAACAAAACCAAAACCAAAACAAAACACACACAAAAAAACGGCAAAAGCACCAAAAAACGCTGCCAACGAAAAAAGCGTACAACAAAAACAACCATAGCAGCAGCATCATAAACAACTTCAATATTTTAGCTTTGCTTGATGGAGAAGCAACAGCTGCACAGCTGTGCAGCACATGTTGCACACAACAACAAAAACAATGTTGCTTAACGCATGCGCATGAATATGTACATGTAATGTGTATGTAACTTCTAGTACGTAACTTAAATGCATATGTACATATGTATGTTTACGTGGCTTGAGAACAACAGCACTGCACTGTTCCGAGGTTACCGAACAGTTTTCGATGCCAAGAAGCTGTTGATGCAGGATTACAAAATGCGGCCGTTGGTACACGAGTGAGGAGCGGGAGAGCTAAGCGGAAATCAGAGGAGAAACCTGGTATCGAGCCGCGCAGTGCCAGGATGTCACACTGTAGATGAAGGATTCCGAAAACTGCATCCAATTGAGAGGGATACAGGAAAATGTTATATTTAATATGTACATATTTACCAGTTTGGAAGAATTACTCAATTTCATAATTTTTGCTGAGATAGATGAAATCCCTTTTGTTTCACGCCACAATCAGTTTTTTTTTGTTTTGCTTATTTACTTAGCATCTCTTGCAAGTTAGCAACGGCCGAAAGAATGCAGAGTATTTGAAAAGTTGGTCAGCAGCTTACACACACACATACACACATAAATATTTGCATACATACAAATAAATGAGCCAAGCAAGGTGGCAAGGTGAATGTGCAGCATAGCTGTGCCGTCACTTTTTCTGCCACTGTCATGTTGTGCATCAGCATCAATCATCCATTCTACGCAGCAAATACACCAGTTTTTTCAATGCTTTCCTTTTGCTTTGTATGTTGTTTTTGCACACCCTACAGCGATGAGCTGTTCATGCAGCAGCTGTTTGCAACACTACTGCCAGACTACTGGTGCTGGTGGTGTTACTACTGCTACTGCTGTTGTTGCTGTTGCTGTTGCTGTTGCTGTTACTGTTGCTGTTGCTGTTACTGTTGCTGTTACTGTTACTGTTGGTGTGGCAGCGCACATAAATTTGCTGCAGGGATTTTTTCACTTGCAATTTTTATGGCCCACCGAAGTAAAAGTGCTTGCCACATTGTCTGCGCTGCGCAGCACTGCACTGTGTGCACTTTTCTTGCTCTCGTGCATGGTGATGTTGTTGGTATGTGCGTCTGTGGTACACCTTTATCACTTGCGGCCATTGGCAAATCTATTATTCTTAACGCTTCGCTGGTTATTTAAGACACTTTCGCTTATTCCAAGGTAGTTTTGCCTGTTTATTTTTGTGGCAGTTGTATTATTACGCCTCCAATATGTTGTTGTTGTTAGGCTGTGCTTGCCGTAGTTTTCTACCATTTAACAGTGCTTTTTTATTTTTGTTTTTGTGATTTTTTAATTTTTCTTTTGCAGCGCATTTTATTACTGAAACAGTTCAGTCTGTCTCTCCTTCGTTGAAATAAACAACAATAACTAAAAAAATGCCCGCAGCGCTACGTAATGTGGCATTGAATGAATCATTTAATGCTGTTGCACAAACATACATGCAAACACAGTGTTGCACAAGGCAATTCAAATGAAAATACCAAAAATTTGCGGTCACAAAGAAATTGCGCGTTCGTTGCCAAACTCTTTTGTATTTGCAAACTCCGCGCACGCTGCACGTGGGTAATTAAACTTTGAAGTTGCTCAGATGCATTTACAAAATTAATATAAAAATTTATTTTCAAATATCTGTAAGACTCCATGTCTGCTGCAACACGTTTTCCCACTCATTGTCATTTTAGCACAAAGTAATGTGTCATCGGCACCCACACAAGCGTGGGAGCTAAAAGAAAAAACAAAAAATTTAAAAAAAAGTTTAAAAAATTCCATCTACCGCTCATTTTAGCCAACGCGTTGATGCATCCCCGCTTTTGTTTATGTCTAACCCGTGACTAGCTGGTTCCTTCGTCTACACGCCGCTCGCTCCTTCTGCCCCATTACAGTTGCTCTTCCAACGCGATTGTAGCCCCAAATGCACTCAGCGAAATATCGTCTCGTCTCGCCATTGTCATTCTTTATTTATTTAATTTATTACTGAAAAATTACATACTTGGTCTTATTACGCAACCGGTTGGATGAGCTTTAGGCGTGTGTGTGTGTGTTGCCATTTGTTGTTTGAGCTTTCGAGAGAAACCAGCTTTTCGCTTGACTAATCAGCCTTATTGGAAGTGATGAGAGTGGCGCGTAAAACCGCCAATTTAACGAAAAGGCTATTTAAATTAGTGTTCCAGCACAAAAATGTTAATTCATTTTCATGCGAAAAGTGATTTTATAAGTCATAAGGCTAATGAATTTCGTTTTGAGGGAATCAGGCAGGTTGCTGTTATTTGGTATTTCGTAATAACTGAACCCTTATCTTTGGTGTGAGATTACGTTTTTTCAATTGATATTTACTTACGCTAAGTAGATAAACGAATTCCACTGAATGTGGAAGAAATTAAAGTAATTTCAAATAAATAAAAAGACGTTGCATTCGACTATAAGTATCGTCACACCAAATTGTTTCTCAGTGATGGACTTTGATGCGGTTAGTGGATTCTAGAGAACAGTTGAAGTAGCATGGAAAAGTGAAGTGCGTACGTTTGATGTAAGTGAAGTGAGTTGGGATTCCTTTTTCTTGGGTGAATTAGGTGAATTGGGTAAAAGACCCGCAATGATGACATGAGAGTGGAGGCCACTTAATTAGGGAGTGATTGAAGACGATCTCGATATTACCACGATAAAATTGATATTTCCTATTTTATTAAAGAAATTTGTAAGTTGCGATGAATTTGGGCATTCATCACGTACCACGCAGCCTTTATAAGGGTGCAAGGGTCTTGGACCAAAAACATTGCGGGATTTCCTAATTTTAATTTGATGTTGTGCTCTACAGTAGGATTCCATAAGTCCAGGCAGGGCTGATCACAGATTTGTAAGGGATAAGTTTGTTATTCATTAAGGGTCTGCCTCTGCGAGTTGCATTTTTAACATCAAAAATGTCTGAACGGAATTTACAAAAACAAAATTGGACGTAATTAGTTATTACAGTATCGGCTCTATAAACACGATTCACAATTTCAGTGGCTTGCATTTTCGCCTTCACCAAAGAAAAACTGTAAAAAGTACCAAATTTTCTTTGTTGACTTGCATTGTTAACACCCTGTAACTCACAACTGAATGGAAGAAACAAAAAACAGCAAAAGAATTTTTTAGTGTGAAATGTTATTTTGACAACGAGCATAAACTTTTATTTGTTTGATCGATACTTTACGAGATGTGGATCCCTCTAGCCATCTACCGAGAAAATAATGGACTTCTTTCTCCAACCTAATGATAATCCTAGAGCTTTCATTTTGGCAAGCCCTTTCGCATAAATAAAAACTTGTTTTGTTTTTGTTACCCATGATGAAGATATATGCCTACAAGAATTCATAAACATACAACATTTAATCGCCCATTGTCTATTCAAGACTTGACAAAATGCGAGTCGTGGTGAAAAATGGACTGCTGTCAAATCTTCTAATATGAAATGTCTTTTGAAATATTTGAATAAATGCTTTGAGATTAACGGGAAGCTCCATAAATATGTCTACGTGCTTGTGTATATGTGCGACTATGGTTGAATGTGCGTGTCAAAAACTCAAAACCCACTATTAGCGGCTGGCAAAGTTCAAGGTCCCACACTAATAGTCTAAGTAAGAGACTAGCGAGAGCAAACCGCAAGCAGTTGCAGTGAACTTGAAGGCTTTCGCGAGAGTTACGTAACTAATAACATTGTCCGAATGACATAACTTTCGCATAATGACCGAATAGTGATTTATGTGGCGGCTGTTAGGGGAAAATACAGACAACAACTGTGGGATGAGAGAGAGCGGCGTATGTGTGTGTGTGAGGTACACGTGTGCGGACTGAAAATACGCAAAAGAAAAAAACTTCTTTTTCAAATATGAGCAAAGTAATGTGCGCCGCTGGTTGTCTAACACTTGCATGTAGCGAGTGATTACTAAGTGCGTGTGTGTGTGTGCCTGCCTTTCTCATACGCCCAGGTGTGCAAACACAGCGGGCAATATACGAATGTAATACTCACGCACACAAACACCTTCATATATGGCTTTGAAAGATGCACGCAGCCGGTGAAGGTAGCAAACACATCAGTGCCACCAACTATTTGCTCGGCACCGATTTGACGCCTCACCGCACAGTCTCCACAACACTCATATATGAGAAAGATATTGATAAGGCCATTTATTATGCTCACCGTTTGCCGGCTAGCTAGTTGTCCGGCTGCTTGACAGACGGTGAGCTCTATTTCGTCTAGCTCCGCGCTCCCTCAGCCTTGTGCGCTTCGTCTGTCTTTGGTTGCTACATTCTTTCTTTTTTTTGTTATTTCGAATTTAATTTCAGTTCACATTTTTTTGGTGTACTTATTTCCCTACCGTATGAATTATGACCGAGCACTCAAGTCTAATATCAATGACCAAATGACATATTAGCAGAATTTGTGGCCATGGCAGAGGCGGAGGCAAGTGTGTGCGACGATGCAAACGTTGCGATACGGCGCATTTGAACTACTCTTACGTAGGTAAGACTATTGGCCGCGCTGGCTAAGGTGGCGGCTTTGGCGTGTGAAGTCGCATTTGATTCCTGGCACCAATACGACTGCTGGTCTGTTCAAAGATGAATCGATAGATATGAACTTGCGTACGTACGCACATACATGCACTCACTCATACATACATCAATGTAAGTGTTGTGCCGATGTTGGTATTGAGTGCTTGCGCTACAGGCTAATCGTCTATTGAACTCGCATCGAGTACGCGTGCTGCCCGATTAGGGCGGTAGTGAAAAGCGGTGCGCGGCAGACGGTATGACTAAGTGTGTGCCACACGCATGGGGGCGCATATAAGCATACATTCATGCATATACTTACATGCATGTGTGTGTAGATTTTTAATATGCACCGCATACCTGCTCACTAGTAGTTTGGCTATAAAGCAGCTGCAGCTGAGTAGCGTCGGGCCGTGCCACAACACTTCACTCAACGCTGTCACATTTCGTTTCGCTTTTTGTTTTCATGCGTGTTTTTTAGATTTATTTCTGTGTTAATTTGTGCGCTTTTTTGTTTTGTTGGTTTGTTTGTTTCACTTTGTTCTTTGTAGCCTTTGCGGCATGTCGCCTTGCAACTTCGTGCAAATGTGACTTGACATGCGCAGCGTTGTGTGGTGTGGCATGACGACACGTTAATATGCTGTTATTGGTGTTGCTGTTGGTTTTTTGTTATACTATATGTAGTTTATGTGGTTGTTGTCGCCGTTGTTGTCATCAATATGCGCCTGTCAAGTTAAATGCAAATTGCGCCAATCGGATTGTACGATTCTAGGATTGTAAGGAATGCTTAGAACGATTATAATTTTAGTCCCATAAATCACTTTACCTTTTTAATTTATTCATAAAATCTTATATTCCAAAAAGTAATAGTTTTTTATAGAAAAATTCGCTCAAAAGTCGTGTTAATTTTTGAGAATTTTTGTTTTTTGTTATGTTGAGAATTCTTTTCCATATAAAAAACTTACAAACTTGCGCTTTATTGTATCAAAATTGAATGGGCTATAAAATACAAAGAAAAGGGTCCCTGTTGGGTTAGCATAAGACTAACGCCGTTTAATTTTGGGAGATTGAAGTTTGATATCTTGGTTCTCTTAGTGAATAGCATCAATTCAGTTTTGGTCAGGTTTACACTTTAAGCACAGCCCAATTGCTGAGTATTCTCAGAGCTCCTTCCATAATCTCATTGATTATTATGGAAAACATCCCTGAACCATAAGCACTATGTCATCCGCATACGCCACTGCTTTAATTCCCCTTCGGTTGAGTTAAGTAAGAATATTGTTGTCAACCAATAACCACAGCAAAGGAGATAAGACCCATCCTAAGGGGTCTCCCTGTTGACAGAGCGTTTTACCGTGCTGCTGCCTACCTCACCGATGATTATTCCAGTTTTAAGCATGTTTTTATATTTTGCCCAGGATTTTTTTATTTTTATTTTCATTTTGCTTTTGTTCTTGTTTTATTTTTTTACTTATGTTTTTGTTTCTTTTCACATCTTATTTTCATTTTAGTTATTTCAATTTGGTTTTGCCACATATTACTTTGATTTACTTTACGGCATTCTACTCAACTTTAGTTTCACGTTCTTTACTTTATCACTTTACTTTAGTTTTCCTTAATTTACGTCAACTTACTTTATTTTACTTTGCACAACGATCAGTATCGTACGCAATTTATACTATCATTAACGCGAAGATATTGTTGAACTATGATAGCGTGATAGGAGTCTCAGACAGCGCGGAATGCAGGAAATGTAGCGAGCAGAGCTCAGGAAAGACTGTGGAGGATCTTCTTTGCGGATGTTCACGCTTAAAATATCCGGGGGCGGCACGGTTTGATGAATTAGAAGATATCTCGGCAATTAGTTGGCATTATTTTCTTAATTTTGCAATAAAAACAGGCACCATGTAGGTAGAGTACTTCAAAAAGTAGAGCTAATGAACTCCATTTGGGTATGCTAGGGACCGAGCCAGTCGATGTGTGTCTACACGTCCACCAGTTCCACCTCACGTCACTTCATTTTACTTAACATCACTTTAGTTTGCTGTACTCAGTAACTTACGCTGCTTTAGTTTCATTTTGTCAACTTTTGTGCTTTGTATTAATAGTTTACTTCATTTTACTTTAACTTTCTTAACTCTTTTACCTCGCATTAATACTTTGCTTCACTTTATTTTATTTACTTAACTTTAATTTACATTAAATTAGTTTACTTCCACTTGCTTTATTTTTAGAACCAGCGACTCATTAACAAATGCAGTTTTGCTATTCATGGTCAATCTGTTCAATCACAATAGCTCCGTAAATTAAGAAACCAGACATCTCGATCTGATTTTGCGTCATCAATTATAAACAAACCAAAAATATACGATTTTCATTATTATTCGCATTACATCAACTGAAAATCGATGGCAAGGCCAACAAGTGAATGGAATCAAGGATTTCACGAATATAAACCAAAAAATAAATTCTGCCATTGTTGGAAATCACCCGCGCTGATGTTATCGCTAAAACCAATTATAAGAGGCCCTACCCAGCATTTTCTTAACGGCTACGTACACGTTTCTCACTCTTCCCTGGGTATATCTCATCAGGCTAAACAATTAAACTGAGCAAACATGTAAACCCACTCGTACAAAGAATGGGCGATCATGCAATGCAAAACGTTTAATAGATAGAGATCGCTGCGGAATTGTAAACGATGCAACAGCACAACTAGGATCGTAAACAGCGGCAACAACAAAACGCCAATGAAGCAACATTAAATGAAATTGTAACAGCAACCACAGAAAACATGATACAATACAATTTAGTATTGGCGCAAAGAGAATCTAGAAAGAAAACATCACAACTCAAGCTGCACTAGAGAACGAGCGATCACCACCGATCTGCTGTCAACTGTCAGAGGACAGCGCCAATTCATACCAATAAGTCCCTTGCTATTACCAAAGTTTTTCATTTCCCTTTTTCTTTCTCTGTGCAGCACATTTGTTGGCAAATGATATTAATCGGCAATGTACTCACATGTATGTACGAGTATGTATGCGTGTTTGTATATATGCACTGTATTCGCACTCACACCAAGACACACGTGAAATAATTCTATGATTTCCATAGGCATCATATTTACAAGTTAATATCGCGCTAACAAGATGCCCTTTTTGTTTTTGTTTTCATTCTGATTTTTATTATTTAATTTTTCCCCGTCTCTACCAAATACTAACTACGAGTACTGTGATGATCCTGGTTAGGTGATCGTAGTGCTGCAAAGGTCGCTGTCTACCGACTTTGATCACTTAAATGCGATCTCAAACAACAACTTAAATACAAACAAAAACCAAGCAATGGTAACAACAACAAGGCCCATAGCAGAGCAGGAGTAAAAAAGCCGTGGCGATCTTGTCAGATAACTGCCTGCCACCCGTACATACCCATCCTTAGGCATGCACTTCATACAAGCGCGATGATTATGGCAGCCGATTGTTCACGGGAGACAACGACAAACATGAGTAGACAAGCAAAACGCTTGTTGAAGTACAAGAAAACATGTAGATTTCATTACAGATATCCAGACAGTCTATTTAGTTGAAGACTTGTAGAAAAGAAGCTGTGGTGAGGCTATTGAAACCACGACGTCAGCTGGTTGCCACTCGGTGTGCGAATGCGAGTGCATGCGCTTAGCAGCGTAGGATCGACGACGACCAAAGGGATTTAACCACAAGGGGCCGATTGTCGATGCGCATGCTTAGCAAGGGATAGAAGAAATTCAATTTAAGTGCAAATAGCTCGCTTTGAACAGCAATAAAGGAGCGTAACGAATGCTCCTATTTGCATAATGGGATCATGAAGCAAGCGAGCGAGGGAAATGCAACCAAGAGGAGGTGGGAGAAGAGAAAGCGGATGAGGGTAAACAATTGAAAGAAACGTTTAGGGCAAGATGGTGAAAAATAATATTTGCAGAAAATGATAGTGAATGCAATAGGGGTCAGTTGAACGATAAGAGATGACTGACAGGCGACGATTGTTATTATTCCTATGAGAGGATTTAGCACTGAAGACTGAAAGATTTAGTGTAATTCGCTGAGTCCAACTTCTTCAATAATTTTTGGTATTTGTTCTATTTTATCGAGTTTCGTTTCCTCCTCTGGTAAAATATAATATGTTTACCCAGGTACTTGTTCCGCTAACACATCAATGGTGGGCATGTTTGGCGGTGAGAGGCGACCCTAGAGGAGTTCGAAGAAAAACGATTGGTGGCAGTGATCAGGATGAAGTAATCACGGGAAAAGGTAGGGTAGGTGATTGAATGTGGCGATAGAGGCAGAGTTCCTTAATTAGCGATCAACAACGTTGGCCCGTCGACAGAACCGAATTCAGAATACCAAGCCGAGGAAATGTGATAAAGATTAGATCATAGTAAATAAATAAATTGGTGGGTGCGTTTTTATTACGTATTGGGTCGAACTGTTACTCCTATTTATGGCGTGCGTCTTGATGTTGTTACATAAAAGGAGGAACCTACAGTTTCAAGCTGACTCTGAACGCCAAATGGCGGCCGCCATAGCTGAATTGTTTGGTGCATGACTATCGTTCGGTAGTGCGCATGTTCTTTGTATAAAACGGCAAAATGGTAGAAGAAGTGTTTTCTAATAGCGGTCGTTCCTCGGCAGGCAATGGCAAAACTTTGAGTGTATTTCTGCCTTGAAGAAGCTCCTCAAGATTAGATAATAGATCTTAGAAAAAATAAACAAACTGAATTGGTCGAACGAAAACGAAAGAGGAGTTAAACGACTTAGTAAATATACTGCTGAAATTTAGATTAATAATAACACAGAAAAGGCAAGAAGTTGTAGGTAATGCAATAAATGAAAGAAGATGAAGTGAGAAAATGTTTATCACAGAAAAACAAGTTGGTAAGGGGCAAGGATGATAGATTTACCACTTTTAGTCATTAGCTATGGTAAGAAACAAAATCGTGCGGGCAGCTTCAGCAGCCGATTTCTGCCCGCTCAATTCACAGGTATTCACGAATTGACATCGCGTTGATTTTTTTCGTATATCACCAACACAAGTTTTTTTGTAAAC
This sequence comes from Anastrepha fraterculus, assembly GCA_037575425.1. Taxonomy (NCBI): domain Eukaryota; kingdom Metazoa; phylum Arthropoda; class Insecta; order Diptera; family Tephritidae; genus Anastrepha; species Anastrepha fraterculus. The sequence continues at coordinate 53,726 of JAYXIM010001830.1, forward strand.
ACATTCCAAGTGACGTCAGCCCTTCAGCTGATTCTGCCAAATTCGGTCAGAGTCGAATAAAGGTCTGTTTTAGAGCACACAATTATTTTCACCATGGGTTTGACCATCCGAACCAAAATACCTCGGGTGGATTTTCTATGACAAGGGGCTAAGGAAAACATAAGGAGAAATGATATTTAAGAAAAGAGAAAAAAAAGAAGATAATCGAAATAAGGTACTTGAGTTCTGTTTAAGCGAAATTCTCTTAGTAAAATTATGCTCGCAATTTACGCTTTTTATTGGTCACTTCACTCACCTCGCACTCACCTCATTTCACGCACTTTTTTCACATCTTTTAAATTACTTACTTGTACATACGACAACAACAAAAAATGCATGAAGCTGTTCAGCATAAGAGTGACACTTCACTAGTTCCTCGCCCTATAAGGCAACTCATTTAATCTGAAAAAAAGGTTATTGGTCACATAAATGAAAGATTAGGTGAAGCACTTCTCCGAAGAACTCAAGCACAGACAAAGAAAAATCCCACAAATTTCCAAAGAGTTCCAAATACATTTAGCAAAGGAAAGCTTCTTCCAACTTAGTTTTTGAATAATTCTAACATACTTTAATTTAATAAAAAAATGATTTTGAGTGATTGAAATCTTTATTTTGACCTTTACATATGATTGACATATGACACCACTGCAAAAATTATAAATCATGCGAGAGGGTGATTAATGTTGCACCACCTTACATATACATATTTACACGTGTTTTTTGTTTTTTAATTCCAAAAAGCTTTATGCTTTAAGATCTAAAAACTTTTTTCAAAAATGTCATTAAATACTGAAACTTTATTAAAACCCAAATACGAGAGTCGCTTGAAAAGTCAGTACAAAATTAAAACTGCTAATTGTTTGGAAAAAAATTTTTCATTTCCATTTTTTTAGATTCCTCTTAGGCCGTTTCTTCAAATGTAGCCAGCAAATAGTAGTGCGAGGGATCCGACAATAGAGGAAGTTGGAAGTTGGATAGCGACAACAACTACTGAGACATGAGCTGGTGGGTTTTAGTAATGGAAAAGGAAAATCACTCGACTTCCTCAATTCAAGCGATTCAATGCCAAACATAAAGAAATCTACCTATCTGGCTGAAACTTGGTGCTAACTCTTCCTTCTTCTACCATCTCATACAGTTCGAATGAGCACAATAAATGACTAATTATGCAAGGGGAACGATTAATCGTAGTGGAATTCCTGCCAATCAATTGATCTACATCGAGAATTCTGTTACAAGAAAATGTTTAATGTCAAAATTTCTTTCTTTACTTCAAATATTATTAATAACTTTTGTTGCATAAAGCCCATCAAATAGGGAAAATTCCCATTATCTGGCATGACTGGCCCAAAACTCAAGTAATTTTACCGCACTTCTACTGTTCTCAATTTCTCATTCTCGCTTGGGCTAATCAGGCTCTAATTTTAAGGCATTTAGAAGCACAATCTAACGATCTTTCAGGCTTATTCTTATATTATTTTTTCTCTTTAGCGGCATTCAGAGTAGATCAAGGAAGGCTGAGCTGTCTAAAGCAAACCCAAATTAAACAAAATCGATAAAAAAGTGATGTTAAAAAAATAAGGTAAAGCGATCGACAGCAAAGACGTTGGTGGGTTAGTGAACGCATCAACAGCAATCATTGAAGCCCTAAGCGCATTGAATAGCGAATATTTTGCTTTATGCCGGCAATGAGCTGCCGGCAAGGTACATCTAAGGCATTGAAGAACGAGCGAGTTTTTATGGTGATTTGGTTTTATAATGAAATTAAGCGCAAAATTTCACGAACTGAAAGTTCCTAGCTGCTTTAATGCAGCATTCATACCTAATTATCGAGAAATCCTTTAAAAATGGTGTCTCACGATATTTTCTTTGGAATTGTTTTTAAACATATTTTATGTGCAATAAACCGAATTGAAATGCAATCAGCAGTTTTCGATTAGTCAATTAAGACGATTTAAGTGTAATATACGAGCATTTTATTGAAATTCGTATTCAATTCAAGTTTTATTTCTTGAATTCAATTTCATGCTTGCACCACCACACCGGCCTTTTAGCTGCAGCAGCGGCACAGTAGGATTTCACTTTTTAATTAATAAATTTCAATAATAAAAAATGTTGATTGCTTGCAATAATAATAATTCTTAGAGTGTGGCGCGTAGTGCAACAGGCACCACTACCATCAGCAGCCATCATCATCAGCAGGAGCGCTGCACCACAATAGAAACGGGCCATAGATGCGACTGTGAGTAGATAATGGATTTTATATGTGGGATTTTTTTTAGTTTCTCGGTTTTTTTTTTGTTTTCTTGAATTCACTTGTTTTTCATTTCAAGCTGGAATGTAACGAAAGTGCAATTTTTTATGGGACGCCAAACTGCAGAATAAAATTCTCAGGAGTAAATCTAGAAATGTTTTCCTTTCACTGCGCGCAAATTGAAATCGAATATCGCAGGAGTTAAAGGAGTTGCTTGCAACAATCCCACACACAAATCTGGCATTAAAAGCACACAAAAAAGTACGAAAAGAAGAACGCTAGAAGTCAACAAAGAAAAGAGCGTTAAATACTGGCGAGTGTTCGCTTTTTAATGCAAACATTTCAAGCCTCTTAAATCCCCGCTGAGTTGGGAGTACCTAAAGCAAAAGAGTTGTCTGTCTGCTCTATGCAATTGGAAATTGAAGTTCAAGTATATTTTCGCCACTGCCACAGCACAGCTGCATATGCACGAGGTGCTTTTGCGTAAGTGTTGGTTGTCGGTCGGGCGCAGTTGGCAGCTTGGACCACAGAACCTTGACCACAAAACACAAGAAAAAATGTAATTAAAAATAAACAAAAAAAATTGCATAATAAAAATGCAGAAATTATTGTACGCATTTCCCAGAGTTGTCATTGACAGTGGTAGGTGGTTGTTATTGTTGTTTATGTATTGCAGGTTTTTACTTCTTTTGCTTTTCTATCAACGCACAATGCACACACATCTCAACGCTGCATAGCTCATTCATGTTGCAGCTTCATTTTTATTTTTGCTATTGTGTTGACTTCTAGCTTTGGTTTGTGGCTTAGAGGCGTTAAATTGCGGTTAGTAGCAGGTAATGTGGCACCATGGAAGAGGTGAAAATATGACAAAGCAGTAAAGCAAATATATAAAGTGTCACGACAGCAGTAAAATCAATAGCACAAACTACATTAAAATCAAAATCAGCGAGAATTAAAGGGGTATACAATAGGGATTTTTTAGGCAGGAATGATTTTTGTTGCTTTTAAGAAGCTAAATGTGCTGCAAAGAGCTCAACGAAACAGCAGACGCGTCGCTGGGGCTATGGAATATGATCGAAGAAAATTTTGTATTTGAGTACTTCAATTCCTTCTTTTTTATTATGTTGATTACCTGGCGGCCGCCCGTAGCTGAATGGTTCTCATCTCCGCGCATGTACATCAAATAATAGGGAAAGTTTATTCTAATAGGGGTCGGCCCTCGGCAGGCAATAGCAAAGCTCCGAGTGTATCTCTGCCATGAAAAAGTTCTTGCCGTTCGGCTTAAAATTGTAGGTCACTCTATTTGCGGAAAAACGTCAAGAAGGAACTTCTTTCATTTCTAACATTTAATGTTACATGCCCCAGATTTCGGCTTAGGCAGTTGATGTAGTCAATTTTTGGCCAAACTAATTATGAATTTTGTCCTGATTTAAGAGTTTTGGAGCTTCAAATTATCTACAGCTTTCACTTATTGGTATTACCATAATTCGAATTTGTTGGTATATAACCCAAAATCTTAACACAAAATATGGGAACAGAGGTCATGCTGAATTTGAAGGAATCAGCTGAATGGGGTTAACGTGTAACGTCAAAACTGAGACTGTGCTATATGTGATAAATGAAAAAATCAACGCAGCTCGCGCCCATGTTGCTTCGTTGCCCTCTGAACAACGACTGATTGCACGAGTTTGTGCATACGAGTGAAATAAGCGAGCAGAATTCTTCTGCCGAGTCCCCGGTGACGTAGCAGCCGAAGTTACTCTCACAATTTTGCTTCGGATGGCCAAACCTGCGCATCTATCATTCTTGCACAGAGTTTCCCACGGTTCACAGAAAGCAGAAAGTTGTGTATATCGCGTCAGAACTGTGTGTCATGTTCTCAATGAATTCCACTTTGAAGGTTTGTTTAAATTTTTTTGTATGAAAACATTTTTCTTGAAATGTTCGTTAAATTTATTTTCCATTTTTACATTAACTCAACCGAACTTTTCATATTTGCTTAGAAAGCTTTGCTATTTTGGCATTTTTCTTTCTGTTCTCTCTTGCAGCTCCTGTAAAATTGCGCAATTTTGGCAAAACTACTTTCAAAACTTTATTTTATTGTAAAATTTTTGACCGAATCCTGTGTTAGTGACGATTGACGCATCTGGCTCATCTTGTAGTGAAACTGTGATATTTTCGGAACTTTGAAAAACGCGGGTGCATTGATCAGAAATTGATTAGAAAACTAATACAGTTTTTTTTACTAAACTTTTTAATTTTGGTCGGAAAATTACCGTATTGTAAATATGACGACCGACATGAACGGGTCAAAGTTGCCGATTTAGAATTTCATTAGAAATTTCCAATCATTTCGCAAAACTCGTTTATAAACTGTATCATGAAAAACTCACGCCATTCCAGATTATGAAAAATACAGGAGTACATTTATATGTAAGTGCAAAGCTGTTACATCTCCTCGGAAGGCCCCCTTACATGGTGTAATTCACACTTTCAAGTTTGGCTAACTCCTGAATTGCTTCCCTAATTCCATTATTTTGTGATGGCTTCCATGTTTATTGGCATTTTAGAATGCTCTGAGCTGTTATTGTTGTTGCTGTGATTGTACTGCTTTATTACTGCTAAGTTTTCAGCAACAATTGATGTGCTTTGTTGTTTTTTTTTTTTTGTTTTGTGTGTTGGTATTGATAAATTTCCATAGGATTATTGCCTGTGTGATAATTTTTGTAGCTCCTCTTTACCATCGCTGCGAGTATTTAGAATTTAGTCAAAGACTTCATTTTGTTGTTGGGTGTATTTGCTACTGCGATTCTTTGTTTTACTGTAGAACCGAATTCAATCAACATTTACGTAATTTCAAGCGACTTTCCAACATTTAATAGATTCAGCAAATCCTTCACACTTTTTGGGCAGAGCAAAAGCTATTTAGCAAAAACCTTGCGGGCAAGCCTCCAACCTATATAGTTTTTTAAGGCAGTTCACAGTTCAAGAGCTCTGCTCATATGTCAACTTGTAATCAATTCTAATGCAACCAAAAAGGGACTGGAAAATAACTGCATGTGGCGAATGTCCATCGAAACTAATCCGGAGACGAGGTTTTTGATCAGTTAGCAGAACGGTTGCTTTGATGACCTTAATAAGAAAATAGTAGCTATAAGAATATAAGCTATAAGAAGAAATTTACTTCCACCAGCTTCAGCAATCGATTCATAGAGGGAGTGTTCATTAAACTGCGGAACATCGTTGAGTTTTTTGTTATTATTTTTATTATTATAAACTTTACTTCATCAATGCAATTTTTGTATTTTATTCGAAAAGACCCCGGCAATTTATGCGAAAGCCAATAATGTTAAATTTAAACCTGAACATGTCACCAAGAACAGTAAAATACGGAGCTAACAAAATTAACCCATGGGGCTGCTTCTTCCACTACGGTACTGGTCCAGTATATTGCAGGGATGCAAAGTTGTGCTGGAAGATAATAGAGGCAACCATAGTATTAGAAGAGCAGTGAAAGATACCTCTGAAGTGGGTATATATTCGAGGCAACAAGCATACCAAGAAGTTGACAAGAAATTAGTTGGTTTTCAAACGGGATTGAGGTCATGAGCTAACCGGCTCAGTTAGCTGACCTCAAGCACACTGTCAAAGAAGCGGCAGCCAAACAGAATTCTACAAACATCGTAGAGCTCTGGAAGGATTTGAGAAGCTAGGAGGATATTCCCGTCAAGAAATGTAAGCATTTGATGAACTCCATGTACTCTTACTTATTTATTTATTTATTATTATTGAAAAAGGATAGTATAATTACGCCATAACAATCTAAAAAAAGCATTAGCAACTAAGGCTATCAGCTTATGCATACGACGAATTATTGATATGTTAAGCCTTATTTGGTGTTCTATAATGAAATAATTCTTTGGACTATATGCCATCGCTTTTAAATCGCACAGAGTTGGGAAGGTATTTTTATTTTCTTGTTACCCTTTCGATTCTCATTTTTCCTGCCTACTGTTGTGATTATTACCTTCACTTTACTGTTGCTTAAGCGGTTTTCGATGTTTCGCATGCTGCATTTTTTCTGGTTTTTTCGCTTTTGTGATATTTTTAAAACGTTCGTTCTTCGCAACTTTACGATTATGGAATGTATCGATATTGTAGTTGAGTACTGTTCCTTTGCCTTTGTTCTCGTTTTTCTTTCATTATTTTATTGCTATTTATTCTTGCATTGCTCGTGTTTATTTTACACTCTTTCAGCACGATAAGTACCCTGAAATTCACGCTTCACTCAAAGCTGGGTTATTAGCCGGTATGCCATTGTGACATTATGCCATTAAGCGATTAATCGACACGAAGAAAGTGTTAAGTCGAAATAGATTGTTTTTTGTGATCACTCTTTCTAAGCAATTGCTTTCATTCGCTTTAGGTTTTTTATTGCTCTCCTTTATTATTTGATATAAAATAAATTATTCACAACCAAAATCAAAGCAGTTGACGTCAGTTACGTTTTTAGCTGCAAAAACATTCCATGTGGATCTAAATTTTTTACGACTTTCAATAGGATGATATTTTATTCAAAATCGATATTGTGACTACTAAATATTCACAGAGCGATTTGAATACAATATACTTATGTATGGATGTGTGTATGTATATGTATAAGTATGTTAGTGAAGAATGTAAGAATGGTATTTAACTACTCGTACAGGGACAAACGGCTACGCACAGTGATGGGCTTCCATATAAAAAGTTTTTCAAGCAGATATTCCTCACGGTTTTTAAAAGTTGTTTTAAAATACATATGTATAAATCTAATTTCTAAGATAATAATAGTTCCTTCTCCATTTTAGGAAATTAAAAAAAAAAAATTGGCATACAATAGAGACACATTTTATTTAATTTTACTCTTAAATTTTTACTCGTATAGTCTACTTCCATTTGTTTAGTCATAGAACTGCGCTCACATAATCAAAAAACTTCGTTATTTCACAAATATTCGACTTCCGATTACGTTTTATATGGAAGAAAATTGTCAACAGTGTATGTAAAAAAAAAAACAATTACCAAAAATCAACGCGATGTCTACGCAACTTAAAATTTTCACTTTATAATTTTAAAATTAAAAGGACAGTTTTCTTAAGATTCTGATTAATAAGTTGAAAATTTTAATGCAATTTTTTGTGAAGCTTCGGAACTTTAGCTTATAAGACTTTTGTTATTCATATCTTATGAAAAACTTACGAAAAAATTTTGCATAAAAAAATATTAGAAATATTGAAAAAAAATTAAGTTACTTAATTATATGAGAACGAGGATGTGGCAACAAAATGGTGCGGAAGCTGTAGTTGGGCTCTCCACGAATCCCCACTTAAACCAACCAACCAATTATATGAGCACAAATGTATGGAAAAAACTTCAAATCAACATTTTATTTGAAAAAATGTATTTTTAACATTTTCTTCCATGAAGAGCTTATGCGCATGTCTATGCTCTGATTGAAATGCTCAGTATCATGATTTATTTTTAAAGGAATCTCGGATTGAATTTTCTTCTTGAATTTATTTACTTCATTTAGTTGATAAGTTAACTTTACAAAAACACCTAAAACACTGACATTGCAAACAACGAATTTTTCATTCGCATTATTCGATTTTTAGCCACTGTGCGACGTGTTAAATAAGCGATTCCAAGTCAAGGCATTTCTGTTTAACAAAAACACATACAACAGCGAAAAGTAAAGCGACAGCACATGTGAATATGCACACATACATACACATATGTGTAGCCTTAGAAATAGAGCATTTGCATAAGAATTAGAAGTTGCCACGTTCAAATGCTGAAATTTATGTCCAAGTGACGAGTGCTTGAAAGCGCAGCTAAACTATGCAAGTAGCATTTGGAATCAATGCGAAGCAGAAACTTATTTGAAAATAAGTTATAAACCATATACCTATAGATATATTATTGTATGTGTGTATACACAGCCCTGGGTAAAAATAAAGTACCTCAACAAATGATGACTTTTTAATTTTTTTTTGTTTTTCTATTACAATTTTTTTTTTATAAAAATAAAATAATAATATAATAATTATAATAAATAAAAACACATAAATCCCAGTTTAGAACTCTGTATAAGATTTATAAAAATTCTAAAAAATGCCATCAAAATTTTTGATCAGAATTTAAAAAAGTAAGTGGTAATCTCTTTTATAGTCTGTTAAATTTAAGTTTAACAAAAAACAAGTTCGATTCACTCTAAATTCTCTTTGATCTTCGTTAACTTTTCTTCCTGACGGTGTTGCCTATTTTCTCCATATAAAACAAAACGTCATGGATTTAAAGGAAAAATAATTATAAAAAATCAACGAGAATTTCTAGCAACTTCGAACTTGCACTTCATTATATTAAAACTTCATAAGCTATGAAACTGAGGAACAACATTTTTTATATTTCTAATTTTCACCGAAGGCCCAAGCAGCTAGTGTGCTCTTTTTTTGTTTTTAAGTTAGTGTAATATTTTGTATTATTCTAATAAATAATAATATTTCTAATTCAAAATTTTAAAATTCCAAAATTTCGAACTTTGTACAAGAACTGTAAAAATTCAAAAAAATATCATCAACATTTCAAAATTTTTGATCAGAATTATAAAAAAAAATTGTGGTAAGCAGTTTTATAGCCTATTTAATTTTTACAAAGATCAAGAAATTTTCGTTGACTTGTGATAACTTTTTTCCCTGACGGTGTTGCCTATTTTCCACATATGAAACAAAATGTCATAGATTTCAAGGAAAATAATGTATACAAAATAAATGAGCATTTCTAGCAACTTCAAGCTTTAACTTTATCAAACTAAAATTTAATAAGTTATAAAACTGCATACCCAATTTTTTGTTAAGCTCTGACTAAAAATTTTTAATTTTCGATTAAAATTTGTCGGGTTTTTCAAACTTGTTTAAAAAGTTTGAAATTTTAATTTATATAAAATTTTGTTGGACAATGAACTATACTTTTATATAAAAAAATAATGAAAGTTATAAAAAAGAGGAAAAAAGAAAAAAAATTAAAACTGGTCAAAATGTTGAGGTGCTATATTTGTTTTCCAAGCAGTATTTCTAAGCTGAAACCGCAAAGTGAGCTAAACACAAAATACCAAAAGCAAAATTATGCAAATGACTAAAAGAAAACAAAAGAAACAGTCGACTAAAATACTACAATATGCATTGAATGCGGCAAAAGGCGCTATAAAATATTTTCAAGTTAAAAAAGAAATTCTAAAAATTTGACTGAAGCCGTCAAAATCGTGCAAAAAGCTAAGCTAACACATTGCCTTTATTTTTCCACCAGTGACACAATACAATGGTTAGCCGTGAATTCCAGCTCCATTCAAGCAACATCAAGTGGAGAAGGAAAGGGTACTTGTGGCAGCCACCTTCACACCAACACACACTAACACACTGGAATTGCAGCGTTCATGTGCTTTTCATCAAATTATTTGCATGTGTATGTATGTATATATGTATATAAATATGTATTTTTATTGCTTTGCTGATTCTTTTTTTTTTTTTTGTCTTTTACACTTCGCTACTCGCTCGGTGTTGTAAGTGTGGCCATTGACATCGCGGCACCACCGCCATTGCCAACAAAACACTTTGACGCTTCTTCGTGAACATGATTTGACATTTTTTCGTGCAGCTTGTAAACATCTACGAAAAATTTGTATAGAAATCGAGCATGTTTTTGTTGATGTTCTTTTTTTTTTGCTTAATTTTTTTTTTAATTTTTTGGTTTGTGTTTTTTTTTTGTGGTCCAGTCATGGAGCGCGTTCTCTTAGCTGTGATTGGCTGTTGTATTTTATGTTTTTGAAACTTTGAGCTTGATGGCAAAACTCGATCTTGATCTTGAAATGTTGCTGCTCAAAAACGCAGCAAAAAAAAAAAAAAGATGCAAGCAGTTTTTCATGTCTCACCGAGTTGGACTTGTGAATAACACAAAGAGTTGAAAATAAAAATGCGCATGCAAATGCATTTCATAAATTTGCATTTTCATTTCAGTGAATTCCCAAATGATTTCAGGCTTTATTGTGTGAAATTAATGGCGTTTGTCGACTAAAATTGCTAAACAAATTAGCTGAGTAACTCTTTTGTATGAAAAGAAATTGTGGGAATACACTCGGTGTGGGAATGTTCGTAGTGAAAATGTTAAGATTAATTTTTGTGCGCTGAATAAAAGCATGAAAAAAATACTATGCAAATTTTATATAACAAAATAAAGTGAATGTGAATTTAGCCTAGCACTTTTGCATAATTAGCACAAATATTTAGATTTCATAGGCATAGCTTTCGTGCTTTCATGCTTTGGTGATAGCTGGCTGGAACAAGCTTCAGTAAAGCTAAGACTAAAGAATTTTGGTAATTTCTTTATGAATTTTCATTTCATGCTCCAGTAGCTTTATTAGTTCCTTAGAAGATATTAGTGCTTCAAAAAAGTTTTTATACCGTCTGTCGCAAAAGTTAGAGACCACATAAAATCACGTATTTCCTATATCAACAACACCTATACCCTTTGTGAATCTTTTACGATACGAAAATTCTTGAGCGATATCTATAAAATATATTATTAGGAATATTTAAATTTTTAATTAATCGTTTAGAAAATCAGCTACATTTATACGATCAAAACTAAAACACATCTTTCGAGTGTTATGAGATATATGACGAAGAGCTGATATCAGGTCAAAACATTGCGCATTTCGCTAAAGCTCAGGGGCTGAGATAGTTTGGTTACCTACTCCGGTTGGATTACAGCAGGATTACGAAAAATACTTTGAACTCTCTTATTAAGGACAGTAACAAAACGTGGAAGACCGCCAAGAAGATGTGATGTGATAATGATGATGAATTGATAGAGAGATTAATGACAGAAAAGCGCCATTATCGCTAATGGTTTTAAGTTATTTTGTTTTTGAAGATTTCAAAGTGAATTTGCTGATTTCGAAAATGTGTTTTTCTGATTGAGCAGGTAAGTAACATTTTTTTTTTCGTTGCAGAATGAAATTTCTGTTACAAAACCATTGGGGTTACTTCAGAAGATCTTTGGTGATTAGATTTGTTCGACAAATTTTTAGAATTGACATAAGTAATTTCTCGAAAACCGAGTTCTTGAACGAGTTGAGCTTAATTTTCTTCCCACCTCTAAGTATACGTTAACCTGTATCTTTCAAAGGGCTTATGATGAATTGCAGCAATACGTCGCCTCATAAAGCTCTTCCCGATAAGAGCGACTTTTCGCAAGAATACCCTGATATCAATAAATTGATCAAATTTCAGTTTATCCAACCTTACAACTTATGAAGCTCAAATGAATAAAGCTTTTCCAGAAGCTCAGGTAACACTCCCACTATCCTCAGATCAATCCACTCTCCCCTAAGCGTCCCCAAGCTTCAAAAAATCCAAAGCAAGCGAAGGAAATCAAAGGTTTAAAGCTCAAAAATATTAAATTTACTCTAAGGAGCTTGCTGGCATTGTTGGCATATGATGTGGATCAGTTCAAAGAATTTTGAACAAAAAAAAAAATTTAAAAATAAAAATTTAACATTTAAAAAATAAAATAGTAATATAAATAAAATGTCTCAGCGACATCTCAGGCCATATGATTTAAAAAAACATGTAAACAAAATATGATTTAAAAGGACATGAAAAATTGCCTGTTATATCAATCAACACAAGCTTTAAAATACCCCTAAAGTCGCTCGAAAATGAATAGCTTTGGAACGGATTTGGCAGAATAAATAAATATTGTAAAACTGATAAACCAACTTAACTTTCAATTTGATTACTTTATTTTATAGTAGTTTTTCTGCTTCATGGGTGTATTTAAATTTATTTATTGTTTTTGAAATTTGCTTCTTTTAAATATCGTTTTTTCAATAACACTTGATTAGTTCAAATGACTCTCTATCATCTTCGTTAGTATCAACGATATTTACAACTGGCAAGCGCACAGCAGGTTTCCGTTCGTTTATCATTTGTATTTTAATTTTTTATGTTTTTAGTTTTTTGTTTTAAAATTTATTCAGTTACCGGTTTGGAGGTGTCACTTCAGGGTCATACCGCCTGGGCATACAAAAATGTGAAGAAATCACTAAAAACTCATAAATCTTCATACACAGGCACGAACACTACGAAATGCTTGCACAAAAGCAATGAAAAATCTATGAAAATAACCAAAAAATGCATATTCGCCTTTTGTTTAGTGGTTCACTTTTCAAAGCTGAAACCTTAATTAAATATTTATTACTCAAATTAGTCTCAGTCCCAACATTACTTCAGCTGTGCTCTTCCACTCCTCTCGCACTGGCGCTGTTCAGTATTTTATATGTATTTTTTATGTGTATTTTTCAAATGTTTGCTGTCAGGTTTGTTTTAATTGCCAGTAGATACAAAATTTCTGCGTAAATGAAAATTTATTGTAATTTTTATTGGTTTTGTTTTTTTCTTGTATTCAAAACACTTGTATTTGATTAGAATGAAAAATTGCTTAGGTCGATTTTTAGTATAAATTGAGATAAGAATACGAAAACAATGTCCATGTTGAAAGGAACAACCAAAGTAAGATCAGTTTCATTTGTGTGATTTTCGAATTGTTATGATTTGCGGATTTCCGGTTATTAAATTTGGACTGTTGAAGGCATTTAAAGTAATAAATTCAGTTATCTATAAAAAAATCCTGTTTATGAAGAGATTAAGAAACATAAACTGTTTCTTCAAAAATGTTTCACGACTTTTCACATTATGCCATAAATTCACCTGTTTTGACCACTTTTCTTTGTCTTTTTTTAATTTTCATAATTTTTTTTTAAATATAGCTCATTCTACAACAAATGTTACACAAAAAAAGTTTCACACCTTGTATAAAATTTATACAAATTCGACAAATTTTTATCAAAACTAAAAAATTTTAAGCAAAAAAAAAAACAACTTGGGTATGCAGTTTAATGGCCCATTGTATACAATAAAGTGTAAGTTTGAAGTCGTTCAAAAGTTGCTTTGAGTTTTGACAATTTTTTTTGCATGCGATATTGAGAATTCTCTTTCATATGAACATTCGTACGGAAGTCTCTCATATGGAAGCAGATGCTCTGAAAAATTGAGAAAACTTTTAAAATTCACAAAAATTTTAAAAATTTCAAAAACTATAATCAAAATTTTCACCTTCACGTTGAGAATCTTTACGAATTTTCTGTTTTTCAGTTTTTGTTATAATAAAGTCCTGTTGGCTTTTCGCGACTGTGACCATCCTTTGACTTAAAACGGTTCCAAATGACCTTGTGAAACTAGTTTTAATTTTTTTTTTATTTCGGTAGTAAAATTGAAAATTCGCTAAAGTCGAATATCAAAAAGCAAAGAGTATTCGTTGTTTATTCTGCAACCTTTCTAGCCTCTTTTTAAGTATTTAAATTTCGAATTGGAATAACAGCTTACATATCTCCAAATATAAAATATTTTTATCGCCATTCAATTTGTCATAGTAAAACAAATAATTGTGCAATATGTCCTGGTTTGGTGGGAAGCTCTTCGGAGAGTCTATAACATCATTAAACTGGCATGTAAAACTTGCCCTTCCCATCGACTTTTCCGTCATTTTCATCGCAGCTCAAAGTGCAAATAGGTTAAAGGAGATTGGCCTGTGGAGACAATCTCTCAAGGGACCGGGTAGCATTTTCGGGCAGTTAACACCGTATTTCTCCGAACTTCGAGCAGATCTCTCTATCCGCGAACTAGAGTTTCCAAATAGACAGGATTGGATCGAGGGGAAAATCTGCACCGAAGCTTGCACCTCTGTCTTCACTGACGGTTCCAAGATGGAATCGGGATTTGGAGCAGGGGCTTCCTCTAAATCAGCCATTTTATCTATCTCCTTTAAACTGCTGAGCACTGCTAGTGTTTTTCAAGCAGAAGTCTTTGCGATATTGAAGGCATGCAAAATGCTTACGCGGGAGCGGGGGAGATATTAACATTTTCTCCGATAGTCAAGCCGCGATTAAGGCTCTGACAACGCCTTGCTGCAGAACGAAATTAGTAAACTCCTGTAAAAAAGAGATCACCTCTCTTGGGTGTGCAGGTAATATTTCTCTGATCTGAGTTCCAGGACATAGGGACATAGAGGGAAATAAAATTGCTGATGAGCTTGCCAGGAAGGAGACAGAATTGGCCTCAGAGAGACCTCCTACCTGGTCATCGGCATCCCCTAGACAGTTTTTAAAGGGGAACTGCACAAATTATTTCTCAGGAAAGCGCAGAAAAGATAGAGCTCCATTTCTTCATGTGCTATTACGAAAACCCTTTGGCCCCAGTATAATATATGCAGGTCGCTGAAAGGTCTATGGACTCCTCGCCATTCCATTTCCAAACTCGTAGCTGTGTTTACCGGTCACTGAACGATCGGCACACACGGAGAAAAGCTAGGGTTACCATTTAACCCCCATTGCAGAAGCTGTGGGGACCTTTCAGAGAAGGAGACTATAGAGCATTTTCTCTGTAAATATCCAGGTTTGGCAGCTAGCCGACTAAGGTCACTGGGTGCTCCTTTCGTCGACAGCCTGAGGCAGTGCGCCAACCTAAATCAAATCAATCTCCTCCATTATATCAATAGCTCTGGTTGGCTGTAGATATCTGCCTGTTGGAGGTCTCATAATGGTATCAAAACGGCGCTTTAGTGCTACTTGAGGAGTGCCAGGAGCACTTCAACCATTTCACCATGCCTACCTACCATTCAATAAATTTTATTTTTTCCCATAACTTCTTCTGATACAACAATGACAAATGGTTTTGCGACAAACTACATCTTATATAAATTTATTAAAAATATAGTTCCCATCTTAAAATTAGCCTAATGTAAAACAACAAAATCGTACTTAAGCACTTTTTCTTTTCAGCAGAGACACACTGTAGATACTATGCTTTTGTTTATTGTCTCACAATAGCAACAATAATTTAAAAATAGTATTTGCGTTTTCATTTCTCAGCAGCACCAATAAAAACGTAAAAATTGTTTTCGTGACAGATTTCAAAACAACTAAAATTGCTCTCCTCATTATTTTGTACTAGAAAAAGAATCAGCCGTGGTAGCATTGCCTATAAAATTAGTTATCTGTCTTTTGCAACGCACGCACACATTTCTATTGTTAGAATCACGCATTGCCACTTTAAATCTTCTGTCGCAATCACGAAATCGTTTTGACAGCTGGCAGCCTTCTTTGATGGCTACTCACCTGCCTATTAACACTTTTGCTAGGCTGTGCTGCGCCGCATTGCGTTGCCCTACTGTTGGCGCACGTTTACCGCTTTGGCACCATTTTTCGCGCCGCAGTTGGCGGTGGCAAGTATTTAGCGACATAAATAGAGTTTGCATACATATACATATGTATGTATGTATGTATGGATTTGTTTGCTAAGGCAAACATACCTTTTCCGCCTTGTTGCAATAGCCATCATTAGTGTGCGCAGGCGCGTTGCCCCGAATGAGCGAATTCATTTTAAGGCAGCCACGCCAGCCTGGCTTCCATAGTTGGTCGCTTGCGTTATGTCATCGAGGTGATTTTTATGGCGTTAGCGCATATTTCTAGCCATTGTATCGAATAATGAGATTGCATAATGGATTTCGAAATATTTCTGTGCTTAAGTGTTAAGCGAAGAATTCTTGGTATTTCGCTTTAACGGTACACAGTATACGTAATAGTGTGTTTAGCTAATTGGCAAAAATTGTATTTGAGGCAAGTTTTTACGAAATTGTGATAGGCAGTGGTAATTAAAATATGAAAGTTATGAGTTTGAATCATTTAAGTTAATGAAATATTTTTATATTGCGGAAATTAATATTTAGTAATGAGATCTACAGGTTTTGGCTGCAGGGCGTCCCCTTGGAATAAAAAGCTTAAAACGTTGATTAAAATTTGCAGAACTTTTTTAAATCATATATTAAATTTTAAATTTGTATTTAGATGCTTTGTGTTGTTGTATGAAACACATTTTTATAAAAATAAAAAAAAAAAATAAGTAAATCGTTAAAATTTGTAATATGTTGCGCTACTTTTACTGTGAACAGAGTTGTTCATAACAATAAAATATGGGATGTGCGATAGTCCAACGAACTGTTGACTAAATTTTGTTAAAGTTTGGTAAATAAATTGATATTTTTAAAATAATTTGATTATTTTTCAAGTTACCTTACTACTGCTTTTTGTGTTGACATCAGAGAGCAGCATTCAAAAAAAGTCCATAGAAGCTTTGTTGTAGATTTTTGATTTGCAAATTTTCAAAACAATTGGAGAGAATATTTTGATACGAGCGATAATGCGCACAAAGACATGTTTTTAATGGTAGCTCTTTACTTCATCTTAAAAATGTCAATTAAAAGTATATAAAAGGTTATCAGATTCGAGGTACTTTTTCCAATAGGGGTTTTTTGATAGATCTCACGTGAGTACCTTCAAACTAAATACATTATTTTTATTATTAACGTTTACAAATCGTGCAATAGTATTACGAAAATCGACGCTCTGTGAAAAGTGTTTATCGCGCGCTCAGGCCAACTTATGGTGTTCCGCGATGAGGCCAATTTTTGGCTTAATGGCTTAAAACGTCAATAAGCACAATTTCTGTATTTTGGGATGAAGAGCAACTTGAAGCCATTCAAGAACAGCTATCACATCCATTGAAGATAACCGTTTGCTGCGTTCTATAGGCTGGAGGAATCATCGGCCCATATCATCAAAGATGAGGCTGACGCCAATGTAACAGTGAATGGCGAACGCTATTGCGTCATGATAAATGACTTTTTGACACCGGAAATTGAAGGCCGTGATCTCTATAACATTTGGTTGCAATAAAACAGCGCTACTTGCCATACAACTCATGAAACAATCGTCATCGTTTCGGTGCGCAATTTGTCTCTCGTCAGGGACCAGTGGATTGGTCATCAAGATCGAGTGATATTACACCTTTGGGCTTTATTTATAGGGGCATGTAAAGTCTAAATGCTTTGTGGATAAACCAGCTTCGATTGAGGCATTGGAAGCCACCGTCGTTAAAGTTATTCACGAGATACCGGCCGAAGCCTTCCAGCAAATCATTCAAACTTGGTATTTAAAAAATAAATATCATGAATGGTCCTAAATAAAAATAATAAATATTGCCTAATCAATTTGTGTTTTCGTTCAATTTAAAATCCGATAAATTTAAAATCGTCCAATTCAGGCACGAAAAAGTCATTAATCATGGCTCTATAGCGCTCCCCATTGACTGTAACATTATGGCCGGCTTCATTTTTAAAGAAATATGGACCAATGATCCCCTCTGCCCATAGAGCACACCAAACAGTGACTTTTTGAGGATGTAACGGCGTCTCAGCAATGGCTTGTGGATTATGTTCACTCCAAAAGCGACAATTTTGCTTATTGACATACCCATTCAACCAAAAGTGAGCTTCATCGCTGAACAAAATTTTCTTCGATGCGTCGCGCGCACGAACCATTATTTTCGTAATAAATTTGCACGATTTGCAAACGTTGTTCAGGTGTAAGTCTATTCATTATGAAATGGCAAACCAAACTGAGCATAAATCAAGTGACAGCTGTCAAAAAGACCATCTACGAAAAAAGTAGTGCCAACTTGAAAACCTAACCTCTAAAAAAACACCCTTTATTTTAGTGATAAATTCCAGATACTTTTTGAACACAATGTAAAGGCCGCTGGGCTCACTACCAAATCAATTATGTTAATCTTTAGTAAGTGATTATTTTAGATTTTAGAAACTGACGCATTTTATAAACCAGAAAATATATTTGCCGAATCGCATTCAAATTATCGATAAGCCGAAATTTCCTAAGCTTGCGTAGCAGCAGTCAAGAGGAGAAAACTGGAATGAAATTTCAAATATTCAAAGCTTGGATTTTAATAAAAAAATCACATAAATTACGATAAAGCGCCACGCTGTGCGTACTCTAAACAATTAGGCGCTCGATTAAAGGCAGCAGAAGATATACTACAACAACAACTATAATAATAATAACAACAACATCAACGTCAAACAATCAGCGAGCTGAAAGTAACAAGCGCAACGCAAAAGTAAATCGGCTGGAAACGTGCCGCTCCAGCTGACTCCTAACCTTGTACCTTCCCCAACGTACCTTCCTTCCACCAGCTGCCTAAAATTATTCTAATTAAATGCTAAGTATAGTTAATTATGCTAACATGTCCATAATTGGCCTAACCATACAAGCGGCTCGCTCGCATTCCCTTCCCCATTTCCTTATTCAAAACGGTGGCGTCCGTCGGTGGTGTTTCTTTGATTAATTATAGAGCGAACGCCATAATTGCCACACACACTTCAAACTGTTAATTTGTTATAATTGAATGAGATGAGCTGAGTTGGGATCTTGGGATGCAGTAAAAAATATGTAAGCAAATGAAGAGTAGTCGCAGTCAGTTGGAAATGTGAATATGTGTTGTTGCATTAGCGACAAGCAAAGAAGCACTCGCACCAATTATATGTTGCACGCTAACAAAATTGCAACACGCAATTGTGAAATAATATAACAATTTAGAAACGAAAATCTAAACCGGTTGTCTTTTTCAATTTAGTTCGATAACTATTTGATGGACAGAAGTGAAGTAATAAAAAGGTTATAAAAATGTGTAGCGTGAGAATGGCAGTCTCTCAATCAGGCAATAAAGATACGGAATGGTGAGCCTATTGATAAACAAAAATATTTGGATATAATTTGGGGGAAAATGAGAAAAGCATACAATTGAACCCCTTTGTATTAGCAAGTCAGAAAAGTATGTGGAAAAAAAATTCAAAATAATCTAAAAAAAAAAAAATTTAAAATGCCTAGCATATGCCACCACTCACTGCTGTATGTAAGCACGTAACAAAAATATCTTTCGTAAAATTCTGTAGCCATATGAATTTCAGCAGCTAATCATAAAACGATTTTTTACTGCTCGTAAAACCACAATTGGTTGCTGTAAGTGCTGCTGTCACTGTCAATAAGTGCATGTACAGGGTGTTTCAGTAACATACTTTTCTCACACAATTTCTAAATCCAAATTAACTAAATCGAAATAAATGTTCCCACTCAGAACAAATTTCAAAAATATTACAAACTTATGTTCGATATTTGTGGCCAAAGATTCAACTCAATTTAGACGCGGTCGAGAGAATAGAGAAGGAAACCGTTAACCAGCTTTCAGCGATTTTGAGGGAATCAGCTGATTTACCAACGTAACAAGGGATTTTGCTGATGATGTACGAAAAAATCAATGCAGTCACTACTCATGTCGGAACAATAACTGATTGAACTAACCCCACTCCATACATTTTCTTTTCATTTCTTTCGCCTCTCTATCTGTCAAATCGCCTATAACGTAACATCCAAAGTTACTCTCACAATTTTGATTCGGACAGCCAAACTTAGTAACCTATCGCCCTTGAAACTAGACACATTTAGCCCAATCACTGAATGCGTCAAAGTGCGATTTTTGTAGATTCTATGAAAAAAATTGTTAACTCGAAAATGGTAGAGTAACATAAAATGACTTCATTCGTAAATTTTTCAAATAATTTTTTATGACATGTTTTGATTGTCGTAGAAAAATATGTCGACAAAAATATGATAAATTGCTAAAATTTTAGTATTCAATTTTAGTATTTAATAAAAATGTATTTTTTTTATTTAATTTGGTTGCATGTAATTTTTCGTTTCAGTTCCTGGAATTATTATAAGAAAATCTAAAATTCTAGACGGGGCAATATAAGGAGGTGAACAAATGTTTGGAAAAATGCTGCAGAAGAGCTTAATAGCCTAGGACTGCTAGTTTTCCTTACAAATTCATCCTTTCCGATGCATCAATTTCTAATGGATTAAAGGCATCTCTTAATATATTTGAAGTTCAAATTTATTTGTTTACTTTGCGGCACCTGGTGTCGAAGCATTAAAATTTAAAACTTGGCATTTGAGTTTAGCATCACTTTTGTGAGTTCACACGGCTGAAGTATTAATACATTTTTCGTAGTCGTAGCGAAACTTTTCTACAACCAACACAATGACTAGACTGATTAATTTGCTCTTGATATCAACACTTAAATATTTCATTTACATCTCGCACAGTTCACTAGAAAGGTAAAAGTCACTCAGTAATTGAAGACCGTCCACTTTCACGATGCACAGAATGCAGAGGTGCGGCCAACATCAGAACGTTAACAGGAACTCAGTGATTTTGAAGGAATCAGCTGATTGGCTGACGTCACATGGGTCATAACAGTGGTTTTTTTACGGAACAACTGAGATTGTGTTGCCAAAATACGAAAAATATCAACACATCCATTGACTTCGTTGGCGTCTGAACAACGACTGATTGGACGAGTGTGTGAATGCATGTGAAATAAGCGGGCAGAGTTCTACTGCCGATTACCTGGTGTCGTGGCAGCCGAAGTTGCTCTCACAACTTTGCTTCGTTTGCTCAAACCTGGTAATATATCATCCTTCGTTTATTTTCTTATCTCGGCACAGTTTGAGTTTAACAGCAACAACAACTAAACATCGAAATTAGTGGGAAGAGTCATCGGTTCTGGCAAAGCCAATAACTACTTCGCTCACTCTATGTTGCGAATTTTGAAATAGTTTATTTGCAGACTTTATTACATATCAATGATTTTTTTTGTTTCAGCAGAATGGCACACTATCTCACCCGGCACATCAAAAAATCGCTTTGTCAGGCATCGTTAAAGTTCCAAAGTATTTGTGCGCCTAGCAAGCAAAAATAGGCCACGACAACCGGTTACCGGTACGACCCGGATTTGTATCCAGCCAAGGATTGTCACTCCAGCAGTATTCCTTCTATATGTATGGGGTATATTTATGTACGAAAACAATAACAAAAGCAATCCTTATTAAAGACCGTTTATTCGAATATCATATGAGCCATTAATGAAATAGTGTTAGTCAAATTCCGTCGCCAAGGCCTTTGCAATTTTAATTGACACATTTTGGCGACGTAATACACATGTTTGTTCCCCCAATAAGGATAACTAAAGACGTAATGCATTAAAGCAGGTTGGAATTGCTTGTATTCTTCAAAATATGCCTGCATTTGGACGACCCTGTACCTTATGCCGCAGTCTTTTGTAGCAATGATTTGACAACAAATTTGATTTTTATTTGCCATCGATTCGATGGCTCAACCCTCAGTCACTCAATCATACAGATACTTACATATACACGTACTCACATATACACACACACACACATTCTTTCATACACATACCAGTCACACACTTGACATTCATAAAAATTGGCTACTTATGACCATCGTCACCGCTCTTTACAATAATGTGGCCAGCAGCCAGCAGCCAGCAGCCCGCTCATTTTCTCTCCCTCCTCGGCATATACATAGACTTATGTACATACATATGTACGTGTGTATGCATGGATGTCGTTTAACGATTTCTCGTAATTTGTTGCTCTGCTTATTGCTGGATAATTTTCATAAATTTTTGCAACTAATGATGCGTCGCTGGCCGTAAAGCGTCATTGTAAGCGCGTCCTTCGTGCATTAAGATTAAGAAACAGCAAAGAAATTGCAGTTAAGTTCTCCCTTTCGAACTCTGATGTCCATGACAATGGCTGCACAGCACAAGAGCGATAAAAAGGCATTAAGTTGCTTTGCTTTTGCGATAATGCAGCATGGAGAATGAGATAAAATGCGTTGTGCTAAAGTGTAGGAAATAAAAGTGAAAAAATTCGAGATTTCTTTTTTTTTTTGTACTTGTATAAGAGAAGGCTTAAAAGCGTTTAAAAATAAGATATTCCTTAATATTTTCTTAAGTTACAAGCGTTAATTGACGTTGGCATATTTGACGGCCCTCAGCGATTGACAGCACGCAGTAAAGGCATTCGATGCTTGCGATTTCCTTGTTCGCGATAAAGTCAGAGCAATTAATAAAGAATTCTTATAGCGATTTCAAAATTATTGAAAAATATTTATGCACTTGCGCGCTGCAATAAAAACTACTCTTAATGTGCATTTGTATGTATTTTCATGCATTTCTGAAGTGTTGCAAATTGAGGATTATTTTAAATGAATTAATAAATAAGAATTTTTTGAGCTAAAATGGTGTGCTATTTTTAACCACTTTTTCAGTATTTTTAAAAATATTTATACACCTGGCGTAAATGTACTCCTTTGCCATTTTTTTTCAGTATCGACTAAACCAGCACCAGCTTGAGTGGCGGATGATTCATGTCTAGAAGTTCATGCAAGTAGGGAAAGTCTCTGATTAACATCCACCTTGAAGTAACCAGGACAATTCTTCTTGTTCTACGTTTCAAGCAGTTCACAACTTTCTCTGGGTAGCTTCTGAGCACCCGTTTGGAAGCGAGCTAATGTGAGGTGGCAAAACAGTCCAGGATCTCTGCTTGTGCGCATAAAAATCCTTCCTCAATGAAAATGAAAGCAAAGCCTCCGTTGAGAACTCGCTAATCTGATGACGACCCCTGCCAACGGAATGAGGTCTATGATTTAAAGACGTCCACCTGGAATGTCCGTTCCCTTAATGGAGAAGGTGCTTCTAACTGGCTTGTGCATGCCCTGGTAAGAGCAACGACTGGTATCACTGCGATTCAAGATATTCTATAGACAACACAAGGCAAGAAGACTATCAGACCTTGCGACGTCTACTACAGCTGTCATGTAAAAGAGCGCAAATTCGATGTCGGGTTTGTGATAGGAGAGAGACTTCGCCACCAAATGATTTGTTTTTGTTGTTGTAACAGCATAAACATTCAGTCACAATGCTTTTGGAGTACAGGTGGGGGTAAATGATCGTTGGACCTTCCCCTTCCACTAGAAACCGGTCCCAGTTCGCTGGCAACAGCGGTGCAGGCAACATCACTCCGTGCGTGAAAGCTGTTTTAAAAGTGTGTTAGGACTTTGCAGTGGCGAAAATGCAGCGATTGTTGGAGCAACGTTACTCGATCAAATTCTGCGTAAAGCTAAACAAAACGAGTACCGAAACCATTGGGCTACTCAAGGAGGCTTACGGGGACCAATCTCTGTCCAGTGCCCAGGTAAAACGGTGGCACAAGTCGTTCAAGGATGGCCGGGAGGGCGTCGAAGACGAACAGCGATCTGGAAGGCTTTCGACGACGCCTTCCTCTGCACCTCAGCATTGGCCAAGATTGGGTTTCCGGTGCTTCCCCACCCTCCCTACAGCCCAGACCTGTCCCCTCCGGACTTCTTCTTGTTCGCGCGCCTGAAAAGAAAGCTGAGGGAAGGCGTTTCGACTCCATCGAGGCGATCCAAAAAACTGCGACAGGCGAATTGAACGCGATTCCGGCGGACGAGTTTAAAAAATGTTTCCTGCAGTAGAAGGACCGCTACCAGCGATGTATTGACGCTCAAGGGTCCTATTTTGAAGAATATTAGTTGTATAAGCCAAAAGGTTTAATACACTGCTTAAAAATATAAGGCTCATTACTTTTCAATCAAACCCTGTATACATCCGGGTAGCTCCGGTAGCATTGAGCAGGCTGTCTTGGGAATGCCGCCAAGTGCTTCCGTTCACTCCGGCGGACGATGGTCTCACAATAATTCGTATCAAAGCGAGATTTTTCAGCATCTCGCTCATTTGCGCACACGTCTCGACGGAAGTGAAGAGCGATGCGATCAAAGACTGCTTTTGTAAGCGCCTGGAACGTTCACAAAACGTTCCTACTCCCGTAAAAATCGTGTCTGAGAAATGTTTTTTGATTCCACATTCGGAAAATTCTGCCAACACGACGAAGCATCCGCTAACGGACTGAGACTGATCGACTCGGCTGGAAACTGAAACATGAGAGTCTGCAGCAACTTTTCGCCCACTCCTACATAGAACAGGCAAGTGATGTATGTTTCGTGCTATTAATCAATAAGACATCCTTCATATTCTTGCTAAACTCTATGAAATACTGAGAACTGTAAACCTTGGATCCTACTCAAACATAATTCAAACATTCTTTGAAATATGCCAAGAAATTTAAAGCCAAACACAGCATTCCAATATTGCTCGAAAAAACTAAGGAACGAATATTAAAAACTGGGTGAAGAACCTGATATCCAGGCCTCTGTGCAAAAGCAACAAAAGGTGCCGAAGTGAAAAAGCAAGAGTGTAAAAAGTAGCTCTGGAAATTGTGATATTAAACAAATCAGCAGTAAAACAATTGTAAAAATAATAAAAGACGAAAAAATAATAGAAAGACGAAAAAATATCAAAATATAAAAAAAAAAAATTAAAAATGGAAGAAAAAGCAGAAATTTAAAAAATATTAGATTAAGTTAACAGCTTAAAGAAAAGCAATGTAACCGGCAACAGAAAATCAGAAGGGAACGCTGAGGGGAAATAGAATAAGAGATTAACGAAAATCCAAATATCATAGAAAAAGCAAAGGATATTTAAACAAGCAGGTTAGGTTAGGTTAGGTTAAATGGCTGCCCTAGCTAAAGGGCTCACTTGGACAAATGTTAGTGAATTCGTCCGTTGTGGTGCCATGCATGGGAGAGGGGAAAGGAGATGGGAAGGAAGAAGGAGCTTTGGGATTTGATACGATGATGACCATACATTTTACGACGGCGCCGACGGGGGCTGATTTGCGTTCGTAGTTGGCCGTAACAAGCTACTAATGAACTTCATCAACTTTATGACATCTACACCGGCTATATCCGCAGGCGTAGCGAAAAAGTAAGAGCCCAGATATCTAAGTCTTTGCCAGATGAGAGCAGGGCAACTGAGAAGAAGGTGTTGAGATGATTCCACCTCGTCCTCCAGACAGTTTCTGCAGAACGGACTTGAGGCAATCCCAAGTCTTACGGCGTGAACACCTAACGGACAGTGTCCTGTAAGGATGCCCACCAAATTTGAGAGCTGGGGTTTTGATAGCCTTAGGAGTTCTCTTGAGCGTCCCCGATCTACCCGTGGCCAGAAGGATCTCGCGACCTTGCACGTTTGTGCAGTAGCCCAGCGCTCGCTGAGTTGACTCGAGGCCCATCTTTCCAGGAGCAGACCACAGCTTCTCAGGGGAACCCCAATTCTCTCATTACGCGACGAAACCGTCTCCAAAGTTCCCTGTCTAGCCAGCTCATCAGCCCAGCAGTTTCCCTCTATGCCGCTGTGCCCGGGTACCCAAATGAGCCTGATGATGAAGTATTCGGATGCAATCGAGAGAGAAGCCAGACATTCTCCGACCAATCTCGAGCGCACAAACAGCGAGCCCAAGGCCCTAATTGCCGATTGGCTATCGGAGTAGATGTTTACTTCCTTAACGGTAATTACCGAATTGAGCAACCAGTCCACCGCTTCCTTAATTGCGGATACCTCCGCTTGGAAAACACTACAGTGGTCCGGGAGCCTAAATTTAAGTTTGATGGGAGGCATTTAAACAAGCAACACAAACACAAACTGTAACAGCAACAACAATTAGTAGTGAAAACAAAATCCCACGAATAGTGATTATAGAGGCAAGCAGGAGTGGATTATATGCCACTTTCAAAAAATCAACAAAATTATAAAATTAAAAAAATAAAAAATAACCATAAACATTAAAATTTATTAACGAAGAAAAGAACGAAACAGTAAAGACAACTTATATAAATCGAAATCAAAATAAACAAACTTGCAATTGAGGAGAAATCAACTAACCCAGTTGAAAGTAATTTAATGAATTGAATGAAAATTCAATTTTGCGTGAATCACGCCAACGCCAACAAGCACCCAATCAAATTGGAGAGGCGCAAGAGCAAAGTCGATGGGTGGCACTAGCGGGCGCAGAGGGCAAAGCAGAGGCAAAGTGTCAATTTTTATTTTAAATTTTATCTCAGAAGTGGATTAAAAAGGCGTCAGCTGAGCGCAAATGTGTGACAGTGGGCAAAGAAAAACAAAAACAAAATAAACTAAATAAAAAAAATGTATAAATAAACAGTAACATTGTTTTTTTCTTGTGTTTTATTTCCCTTTTGGAAGCGCTCGCTGTTTGCTATGCGCGGCGCATTAACCCACTTCTCACCTGGTTGCCAAATGAGACGAGTGCTGTTGTTGTAGATACTTTGATGCTACTGAAGTATGCTACCAGCCGTACGAGTGCACAGCTGTTGCTGCTGCGTGCTGCTGTTGGTTGATTGAACGAGCGCCACTTTGCACGTGATGCCGCAGCAGTTAATAAAACTTCGAAAAACAACAACAAACACTGCCTCAGTGGCGATGGGTAGCTCTAGCTTTATGGCTTTATGGCAAAAACATCGACTGCAGTTGCAACTACTGACACACCTCTTGCCAATTGCCAAATAACCAAACAGCCACCGCTACCTACCAACGCTCGACTAACTGCCAATTGGCCAAGTTTCGGTGTGATGCACGCAATGTGGCTACTAAAGCGCGGCAAAATATAAATGAAAAGGTGAGAAAAAATTTTAAATGAAATAAGAAAATACAATTTCGAAATCCCCAACGCCACCACAGCAACGAAATAGGCAAGCAATTGTATGTAGTTGTTGCATTGTGTTGTTTTAACATTTTCCATTTTTGATTTTTTTCTGTTAGCTGTTAGCTGCAATTGTAGGCTTGCGTAAACGATGCTGCAACATGCAAACTCGAGGTTGGCCAACCTGGTTGCCCACTTTGGCACCTGCATTCGTCGAGCCTCAATGATTGTGGACAGAGCAAAAATTATTGCCTCGAGCGGTTGATTGCTGCTGCTGTTCGTAGTTACATACATACATACATACATACATGCAAGCCAATATATTCATGTAAATGTATGTATGTATAAGTACTGTTAAAGGATGGTTATGTGGCTACTTCAACTGACATTTGCAGGTCAATCGAATTGCTGGATTGGCAAGAAAGACGGCCAGATGGGCAATAATGACATTGGGTTATATGGCATTTCGACTAATCGAGCGAAAAAATAATGGATTATGCAGAGCGTGCAAAGTAGTTATATTTTGATAAGAATTTTTTGTTGGTAACTTTGCGACCTTAGCAGAGGAAACCCTCACGTTTTATATACTTCACTAAGCACTACTAATTCACATCACTACGAATTCTACTCATTTACACTATATTAAAAAATTATGAGCATACCACTATTTTTTTATAAAAATATGCTTCATACTACAACAAAAACTATAAAGGGCCAAGTTTCAAACTTTGTACAACATTTTTTCAATAGTCCATCAAAACTTTTAATTTTTTAACGGGAAACTTAGGAACTTTTTTGAGTATGCAGTTTTATAGCCCATTGAATTTTACTATACCAATGTGTAAGTTTCAGGTGGCCATAAAGTACGGAAGATTTTTGGAATTTTTTTTTTCGACGGCGCAAGGTCTTCCTCCATATTTTCGACTTTTGCCATTGAAGCCCCAATCTTAGACGCTGTGAAGCTGGTGCAGGATCAATTTCGTGAAGGCCGTCAGAAAACAAGTAGTGTGCCAAAAACCATCAATGATTTTGTTTGATTTTTGGTCGGTGAAGATTTATTCTCTTTGGATACCACATAATTTGACAATTGCCCAAAACAAGGACTCAATTCGGATCTTGCATTAATACATATGAGACGAAAACAAAACAGCAATCGGCAATATGGGTGCTCCAAACGAGTTTACTCTAACAAAATTTGTTCGCGGAAAATGGTCACCTGTGTTTTTGGATAATTTTGTCAAGTCGCAAATGTGCAACCAGAGATGCTTAAATCAATCAATTCTAAGTACAAAGTTTTTGTTTGTTAGAAGTTTTCGGAAAAATAAGGCAAATCAACCGCCGAAAAGGAATCATGCTTCATCAAAACAATGCGAGCTCGCACATTTCGGCTCACACAAGAGAGTTCCTGAGTACTCAAAAGATCGAGTTAAGAGGTAATCCGACTTATAGCCCTGATTTAGTACTTAATGGTTTCCCTTTGTTACCGAATATCATAAATAAAATGCGAGGTAAATATTGATCAACGCTTGAAGAAGCTCGTTTTGACGGTGTCCACTTTTGAGTGGCAAAAGCGCTTTGAAAATTGGTTCCAGCGAAAGCAGAAATGTACTAGATTCTAAGCAGAATAACTATTGAGCGCAAGATATAAACGGTAACCCTCGTACAATATTACTTTACTTCGATTTGGTTAAATACTCAGAGTGTAGTTTACCACTTTTTAATCTGTACTTTATGTTTTATTCACAAAGGTAGTTAGCTAACTGTCAGTATTTGTGAAAAAATCAGAAGTAACACCAGCAGCACTGCCACACCACCGCAAATGTCACAATTAAATTAATTTGATCCGCATTCGAAAAAACCAACATTTTAAATTCCAAGCGGCGGTTGCTTTTAACTGCACTTATTTCGTACTTCATTTATTAATTTGTAGTCTGCATTTTTGTATACATTTAATTTATATATTGTACATAAAGTAAGCGGCATAATCATAAGATCAACACATATTGATAGGTTTTGACTATATCTTTTCTAAATTAATTTAATTTAAATAATTTTAGGTTATTAATAATTTTTAATTGTAATAGTTTTTTTATAAAATTATTTTTCATTCTATTGCAAAAAATAATTTTAATGGAGCTTTTAGCATTGCTGACGATTTATAAAGATTCGACAAATTTTCAGCAAAATTAGCGTTTGCTTTTTGAACCACCTATTTTTTTTGAGAATGATAACACAAATGACATGTCAAATGTGTTCAAAATTTACTTAAAGGTTTGACATTTACGAAATGGGACGCTATACGCATGAACAAAATTGGGAAATATTGAAAACCTATTTCCAAACACAAATTACAGCTCAATATTTGACAGTTTTATAGCTCATTCAACTTTAGTAAAATAATGTGTAAGTTTAAAGTAGCTCAAAATTTCCGTTGGTTTTTGATAATTTTTTGCTTTTGCTCCATAAACAATTCTACAGGGTGGGCCAAATAAGACCTACTAATGTTAAGCACAAATAACTTTTTTATTTTTTGACATATTTATTTTTCTCTTTTTGTAGGTTATAATTGAATTGTTGGAAATTTATTATGGAACCCTACAGTACAACACAACGCGTTAAAATTATCGAGTTTTTCTATTCTTACACAATTAGCCACACAAATTAATTTTTTAAATAACGTTTTGATGTCGGATGAAGCGCATTTCCATTTAAATGGTTATGTCAGCAAACAAAACTGTAGATTGTGGGGCTCTGAAAATCCAAGGGCAACACACCAACATCAGTTGCATCCATCTAAATGTACCGTTTGGTGCGGTGTTATGGCCACTAGAATTATCGGTCCATATTTCTTCGAAAATGAGGATGAAACGCCGGAATCGATTTCAGGAGCTTCTTACAGAACATTGATTGAAAAGTAATTTGTGGTTTCAACAAGATGGAGCAACTGCGCATACTGCTAGGCAGTAGTCTTAAGTCATTAGTAGGTCTTATTTGGCTCACCCTGTACATAATACAGTTAGAATTTTCAAAAAATCGATTTTATTTTTATATTATTTTCCTAATGTACATATATATATTTAATAATGCACACGGAAAATTTAATATCGTTCCATGAGTATTTTTGAAGTTACACGCAAATTTGAAAAGGCGTTTCAGAGAATTTTTATCCTATGTTAAGTGCTTTTCAAATTTTAAACGCGTTTTTCGCGAAACCGTGTTTTCGAGGTCTATGGACACGATTTCTTCAAAACGGCTGAACCGATCGTCTTGAAATTTTAACACAACCTTTTCAGATATATTCTCCAGGTATTATTCGAAGGAATAAGAGTTCTGATGATTTTTTCTATTTTTTTAAGCAATTTTTCGCGAAAATTTTTGTAAAATATTCGATTTTTTTTCCTATAGCCGCCATTTTATCAAAAATTAAAATTTTCGATTAATACCTTCGATAAGTACCTAGCTTTAACTATCCACAAAAAGAATCTAGTTGGTTTTTCGATTTCAAATAATCCAAACCGGAGATATTTTGTCCATCGCCGAACGGTTTTTTTTGGAGGACGCTTACGTGATATAATTAACTTTAAAGTAAACATTATTTGAATAATTAAATATTGTATGTGTTTAATAAAATCATTCTTTGTAAAAAATTCTCAAAAAAACGTGATTTTTCAGCCTTACAAGTGTATGTAACCCCTTAATGTACAGTACAACTGCGTACACAAATGACTTTTAAATACTAAGATTAAACAGTTTGCAATTTTGATGGACATTTATCAAATTTTTTTAGTCTTATTATTAAATTATATCTTAATTAATTTTTGCTATAGAATTAACAATAGTTTTATAAAAAACTCATTGAAATTAATTTGAGAAAAAGAATGTAGTCAAAACTTCTCAATAAGTGGGGACCTCATCATTATGCCACTCACTTCTTACGTACGGGTACATATGTAAGTATGTATGTGTTTGCATATTGTAAGCCGACACTTTGATGTAAATTTTCTTGATGTCTTAACTTGTTTACCATAAATGCATGAGGTAAACAATTTTTGCAAGCAATAACAGACAACTAAGTAAGCAAACATACACACATTTAAAAGTGTATGTAGTAGAAGACAACGACCAGCCACAAAACGAACAAAAAATTGGGTTTTGAAGCAAAAAATAGCAAACATTTTAATACAAAGACTTTTTGTTTTTGGTGCAATATGGCTGGAAATGTGATCGCGTTGGCAATTTGAAAGGAATTAATTGATCAGCAATTCATGAATAACCGCAGTGGTTGAGTGACGGTATTCTTGCGTTAAAAGCAAATAAAATGCCAATGAAATAAAATTAAGTAAAATTTAAAAAATTGAAAAAAAACTTAAATAAAAATAAAAAAATCAAAATCAAATAAAGTGAAATAAAATAATTGAAGGTAACAAATATAAAATAAAAAAAATTCAAATAAAATTAAAATAAAAATAGTACAGAAATAAGCAAGGTAATACCAGATGCGGCAATATTAATCACCTTATCAGAAAATGTAAAATTTTATTCAAATGGTGTCGTACGTCAATAATATTTGAGCCTTATGAACTGGACAATTTCAGTATATAAGTACAAACAGACAAGCAATGGAGTGCGTAAGGTTCCAAATAAAGATGTCCATCACGCAAAATATTTCTTATTTAGTAAACATTTTATTTAGTAAAAGAACAATATCGGATGATTAATTTTGCGCCACCTTGTCAATTCAAAATGATATAAAATAAAAAAATAAAATTTAATTATACAAAATGAAATAAAATGAAATAATATATGGCAATTACATAATATTAAATAACAAATTAAATTAAATTCAAAAGAAATGGAAGCGAATGATGTCTATACGAGTCCTTATGAAGTAGTCTGTGGCTTTTTTTTAATTTTTTGTTGAAAATTCGTTTACCTTAAATATTGATTAGATCACAGTATTAAAATTAAATAATAAAATTGGTATAAACACACATACCCACATATACTCCATTTCTGGCGAAAAACTAGGCAACAACAGCACTTCATATTATCCACCTTTTATGCACCTTGCAAACCCTACAAAGTGTAGCTGTATCGTTTGTTACAAATTCAAAGTTAAGTGGCAGCGCTATCCAAAAATGTGTGTAGATTAAAACTGTATGTAGATTCTTTCTTTGGAACATATTTAGTTTTGATAAAAAAAAATATATCTTTTTCTCCCCATTTTAAATTAAGTGGCAACGCTAACTTAAATTTTGCAAGATTTTGGACCAAAACTTTCTTTCACATCTTTCGTTTGATAACTTTATTTTAATATTTAATTAAGTTACAAAATTTTTTGCAAACTAGATGGCAACGCTACTTCACTTAAATATATAGCTTTATTAGAGTTAGATTATTAATTGGCAAAACTATTAAAGAATATTTTTTTGATTACAGTTGTCCCCGTTCTTTTGAACACATTTCGTTTTTTCTTCCTTACAATTAGGTGGCAACGCTAAATGAAATATTAAATTTTTTGTGCCAAATTTTTCATTTGATAACCATAATCTAATATTTAACTAAGTTTATATATAATAAATTCATAATTTTTTTACAGAATAGGTGGCAACTCTACTTAAAATAATTTTTCTTAAACTCTTTTTGACAGTTATTTATATCTTAGTGCTTAATTCAACTGTGTTATAGAGTTCCATATTATTAATAAAATTTTGGTGGCAACGCTATCAAAAAGTGCTTTTGATTGCACGTTTTTTTTAACTACTTTTGCTTTTATGCTCTTCTCCCCTGCTACCATAAATGTTTTACCTTTGATACCTTGAATTGAAAATAGGTGTCATCGCAAATGTAAAGAGTAGTGCCCAAACACTGTTTAACGAATAAGCTTTGGAATAATCGGGCTAGCCCTTCTTTTTATATAGGTACATACATACAGCACATATATGTATGTATGTAAAAATACCTGTACCCGTACATCAATTCGTTAAAAAAAATCTATTGAATTTGCCGCCCTCGATTTGTGTGTTCGAAAATTCAAATCCGACTTTGAAAATGAAATTTTTGGAGCTTAAAGCCAGTTTTAGAGCTATAAAGTGAAATGAAATTTATTGTTTCGAACTTGACAGTCAGCTTAAGTTGGCACCCATGGCCGCATACG
This sequence comes from Anastrepha fraterculus, assembly GCA_037575425.1. Classification (NCBI taxonomy): domain Eukaryota; kingdom Metazoa; phylum Arthropoda; class Insecta; order Diptera; family Tephritidae; genus Anastrepha; species Anastrepha fraterculus. Next base: position 86,690 of record JAYXIM010001830.1, read on the forward strand.
ACAGGCGTTAATTGAATTTTAAATAGAAAATTTTACGATTATTTCTTCATCTATTTAAAAGTTTAAATTTCATTTTCACTCGACAAATTCTACGAAGCGAAAAGCAAGAATTTTTTTACAAAATGCTAAGCTACATGAATGCAAAGTAAAAACAAAAAAATAACAAAAGCAAATAACAAGAAAAAACAAATAATAAAAAAATGTATATACGAGGTGTGTTCAAAAAGTATCGCGAATTTTGTGTTTTTTTTTTCAAAAATTATTTATTTATTCATTAATATCTATTTAGTTCCCTTCAAACTAATCGCCATGAGATATTATGCACTTGTGCCAACGTTTTTTCCAATCTTCGAAGTACTTCAAAAAATAATTTTTTTTTATCTTGTTCAGCTCCTCCTTCGATGCCGTCTTTATCTCGTCAATCGTAGCGTAGCGTCGTCTTTCATGGGCCTCTTCAGTTTCGGGAGCAAGAAAAAGTCACAGGGCGCCAGATCTGGGGAATATGGTGGCTGTGGCATCATTAGTGTGTTGTTTTTGACCAAAAAGTCGCGCGCAAGCAACGATGTGTGAGCAGGAGCATTATCGTGATGCAAGAGCCAATTTTTTCCACAAATCCGGGCGTTTCTGGCGGATTGCTTCCCGCAAATTGCGCTTAACATGCAGGTAATATTCCTTATTGTCCGTTTTACCCTGTGGCAAGAACTCTTGATGCACAACGCCCCTGCAATCGAAGAAAACGGTAAGCGAGACTTTCACATTCGAACGAACTTGGCGCGCTTTTTTCGGTCTTGCTTCGCGCGGCAGCTTCCATTGAGATGATTGAGTTTTGGTTTCCACGTCATAACCATAAACCCACGATTCGTCACCAGTTATGCCCCTCTGGAGCAAATTTGGGTCGTCGCGGACAGAGTCCAACATCTCTTTAGCAATGTTCATGCGATGCTGCTTATGGTCGAAATTGAGCAATTTTGGTACGAATTTTTCGGCGACCTGTCTCATGTCCAAATCATTGAAAAATATCGAATGGCACGAGCCAATCGATATGTCTAGGTCCTCAGCGACTTCTCTAACGGTGATTCTACGATTGGCCAATACCATTTTCTTCACTTCATCAATTTTTTCCTCTGTTGTTGAAGTGCTCGGGCGTCCGGCACGCTTTTCGTCGTTCACACCTTACACGGCCTTCTGAAAACAGTTTGTTCCACCGATAAACGTTGCTTTGGTCCAAAGTAGCTTCTCCGTATGACACAGTCAGCATTCGAAATGCATGCGCGCACTTAATTTCGTTTTTCACACAAATTTTGATACAGGTTCTTTGATACATACAATATTTTTCAATACAAAGGTAAAAATAGAAGACGAGCCGAAACACGTGCAAGCAAAGCGGCTATGAACAATTAACTGAACATTCAAAATGGCCGAACTCGTCGGCATGAGTGAGAGACATGAGTACCAACATATCGTCACAAAAAACTCGAAATTCGAATATACGTAACCTGTGAAAATTCAAAATTCGCGATACTTTTTGAGCACACCTCGTATGTGGTTATGTATAAAGCAAAAGTTTCCAAATTGTTTTGATGGCTCATTACACATGCACACGAGCGTCGCCGAGTTAACCCAGTTCAGTTATTTATGATTATTAAGAGGCTGAAATAAGAATGCAGCGTTTATAAATTTATGTAAGTAAGCATGTGTGTGTGTACACGGAAGGCATGCACCAAGCGGCAAGTGGTGATAATCCCAAACATACGCATATATATATGTAAATTTTGTGAAAACATAAATATGGAAGCAAATTCTAAAAGTCTTAATAAATACTTCTTTCTTTTTATTGCTTTGATATCACAGCAGAAAAACAAGGTCTTAGGTTTGGAGTATTTAAAATTAACCAGTACACAAATTAAAAAGAAGCGCTCTTTCTTAAAATATCTACTTGAAAAATAATAATAAAAATATCACCGTTATATATTTTAAAAACGAAAGATGGCAGCATTCATGGCAGCATAGCTTTAGCTCTCAGTTCTGAAGGCACTTACTTCTCTTCAAGGCTCAGAGCTTATTGTCAGAATTACCACTACGAGAAATTTCCATCAATTTAAATAATAAAATGTTAATTCATTAGAAGTACAGCTTCATTCACAATCTTGCAAGGTCTTCCACAGGTTTGTTAGTGTGCAAAAGCGGAACTCCATTGAAGCTCTTACACTCAGAGGTCTCTATCAAATAGTTTGAATGTTCTGAAAAAGTCAATAGCTACTTTTTGCTTTCACCAAGATTGAATATCTAATATACAAGTAGTATATAGTATATATAGATAATTCCTTATAAAGAGAAATAAATGAATCCAAATAAAGAAGAGATTAGATTGGCGCAAAACCGATATACATACATACATCGTTTTTTGTACCGATATAGGTACATATTTTTTTCATTGAAACGAGCCATGTAAACTTTCACATCGGCTGGTACGTACCTACATATACATACGTATATTGGGCAGTGGAACCCACGTTGAAAAACCTTTTTTTTTTGACACACAAACGAAAGAGACTGAAACTGTGCCAGCCCCATTTAATTTTATACTTTTTCTACTTCCCAAAAAAAAACGAAAAATTCCAAAAATGTTCTGCCTTTTTTGCAGAAATTGAAATGACTATCCAGTCTTTAAAGCCACCAAAAGCTGTCACCTAAATTATAAAAGAAAAAAAAATAAATAAATATGCTAATAGTAATTTGAATTCAATCAGACACTTGGCTTTCGAGCGTTCTATGCAATACCCTAAAATAGCTGACAACACACAGCAGCGTGTCGCAAGCAACAGCGTCAATGCCAAATTTGCAATTCAATGAAAATCATTTCGATCACCATCGAACAATCCAACGTCGAATTCGAAACGTAAAAAATACCGAGCAAAACAAAGTTAAAACTGAAAAAGGTTTTGAAGAGAAAAAATCAAAATACAAATAAATTAAAAATACCAAAAAAAAAGTGATCAAGCGAAAAGAACGTGCGTCACAGTTTGCTGACACAATGATGCTCGGCCGTGGCTGATTTCACACCTCTACCGCACGATGAATTTTGACATAGAGCGTCATTTTCGACAGCCCACGTCGGCAGCCAGAAAATACATACAAGTCAGAGAACATCATTACGATCAGCAAAATCAGCGACAACAACATTATTACTATAAGCCAAATTAACAACAACATCAATACAATCAACAGCTATAATGACAGCAAGCATCATCTCATCCAAGCCAATCTACATACAAACAAAGCTGGCAATGCCTTCAATGGCAGCGCGATCGCGCAAACGATCGATCGACCGTTGACGGTTCGCGATCGTGTTGATCACCAAATTAGCATTTTTTTTAGCCAATACCCCGCATTTGTAATACAATGAAACCGTTAGAATTGCCAACTTGTCCGTAATCGTATGCACAGCGGTGCAACAAATGTAGGAGTAAGCTTGCGAGGAGGCTGATGCGCTAAAAAACTGCGAAACAAAAAACAAACGCGTATGCCACACAAACCGACTGAACCGAAAAGAAATTGAAGAACAGCGCAGCAACTGAATTAAACAGAATTGAAAGCAATTGAACTCAACTGGTATTGAACTAAGCCAGCAAGTTGAGTTAAGCTGAGCTGAGCTGAGCTCATGTCGAAGCTTGAGCTGCTGGCTGAGTTGCGCTGGTTTGAATTGCAACAGATTTAAGTGGCATGTAATCGACCAAACGCTCACTTGCTTGCGCTCTACTCGTGGCATAGCCAATTTGGCGCTGTCTATGTGATGCGGCTGCCACAAATGCCATGATCATTATTGGCGGCGAAACACGCAAAGAAATTCTAGCGCAATAATAAAATCAAAACAAAAACAACATAAAATATACACACAGAAACTTACAAGTAGCGGCGCTAAAGTATTAGTTGTTAGTTGTACGGTGAATGGTATTTCTGGTGGAAGATGCCGCTTGAAATTCAATTAACCCAGTTTGGTCTGCCAAAGCGCGTCGAACGAACAGATGTGGCTGGCTAAACGACGTGTAGGCCAAAGCGTATTTAATGCAACAGCAGTGGCAGCAACAATCCACAACAACAAACATTGATTACAACAGCTGTGGCGCCCAAGTTATTGCCTTACCTCTGCCTTCTGCAGCCTGTAATCACTCAACTCAACCCAACTCACCCCGTCAAGTAGCAACTAGCACGCCGCGCAATTTCTCCGCCTTATTTTCTTGCCGTTTGCATAATAATTTACGGCGTAATGTACGCTGCGAAAAAAAAAAAAACGCTAGTGTGGCTGTCAAATTGCTAGAGAAAACACAACGGTTTTTGGGGCAGCAAAATGAAAACAAAAGCCAAAGCTAATAATCCCAACACTAAGTTGGCTAGGAAAATTGGCTATTGTTGTGACACGTCTTCGTCATCGTTGGCGGCAAATTTCAGCTCGCTGCAGTTATTCCAAAAACGCTGATATTTTTATTACAGCAACAAAATGTGCGCCACTGTTTTACTCGTATTCCGCTTTCGTTGTTTTATTTTCCCCCATTTTTTCACATTTTTCTTTTTTGTAAATTTTTTTTTTCTCATTTATATTTCATGTTTCATGTTAAAGTTCAACAACACTTAAAATTACCTCACAGCAATAAATTGCTAGCAATAGCGCTGTGTATTTAAAATTATGTTGCTTGCAGCTCGTTTTATGCGGTCCACTGAAAAGCAGAGATTTTTCTGTTTTATTACTTGTTCATTTTTCATTTTGTTTCTGCGAGGCTCTAACACTAAGCACTTTAAGTGCTGCCGACCCTACGCTTGACATTTCACTTAGTCGTTCGGTTTGGTGTTGGCAAGCAACAATTGGCCTGGCTAAAACGTCTAATTGTTCCTCTCGTAATGTGCGCGAAATGTCATGACTCATGACTGATGACTGATGACTCATGAGAGGCAGCAGGCTGAAAGGCGGCTGGAGGACATACATACAAAGTTACAGAGGGACTCAGACAGTGTGGCTATTGCTGATCCAGTATTTTTGGTAAAGGCTGTGAACTTAGAAGACATATATTACCTCTCGTGGGAAATAATAATGTTTTGCATTATGCTGTTGCTGGGAATAGTGCGTTTATTTTTTTTTTGGGGGATTGCGTAAGATAATAAGGAGCGCGCGAATATGGGGAGAAATGCATCGAAATGAGAGGAAAATCGAATTAAGCGAAACGAAATGGAATGAAATAAAACTAATACGAGGGCCGCTATTTATATTTCAGGCCTAGCAATAGAAAAATTGGCATTGAAAACATTTTTATTGATATTCAAAATATTTTCCATAATCATCAATACACTTTTGCACTCGTTTGAACCAATTTTAACAGCATCTCAAAGCGAATACATTTATTTTACCTCAAAGTGGTCATACAAATTCTTATTGATGCACGTCTTACACGCATAAATAATACCAACAGAATGATGATATATCGCTTTGTTGTTATAAATAGTTGCATTCAAGGTTAAAGTGATCGCAAATTTCTATTTCGTAGACTTCCGCTTGAAATATACTCATATTCTTGTCTGGCGCTTTCGATTAACTTTTCCCCAGTCGGCAGTTACCTGCCTGGTTCTTCTTTTTGTTTATCTTGTAGATTTTTGATAACCCTTCCCAAGTTTTCCTATTTCTGGTTCAGTCTTGAAAAGTTTGCCAAAAGCCGGTAATATTGGTAATATCTTGTCCCATGGTATCGAAGTCTCAGGGGTTAGTTCAGCAAGAATAGAGATTAGTTCAGTCAAACAATGTGCTCTAAATGGTTTCATAAGTAATTCTTGGCAAATCCATTCAGTGGAACGACGTAAAGCGAATCAAAAATCTTAGGAAATCCTCTTCTCAGGTAAATGAAATCCTGAAACAAACACGAGAAAATCGATCTAAAATCAAAAACTAAATCTAAGACTATTGACAGATCACTTCGATTGTCATGGTGTGGTTCACGATGGATTCCTCCGGCCAGTTCAAACACTAAATAGGGACTACATGTGTAATACGTATGTGATCGCACTGAAGAATTAAGGACACTCTTTGTCGCAAGCGACCGGAATTGTCGAGACTTATTAGTAGTTTTCCACCACATTTCACATTCTTCTCATAATATTGTCAAAAATAACATTACCTTTTTGCTGCTATTCGAACTCTGGCAAAAGCGTTTTGAGATGATTAAGGCGATAAAGGAGAAGTCGCAGAAGGAGCTAACAATTTTTTTGAGAATCAGGAAGTTTTAAAACAAAAACATTTTTTTATCTCAAATGATGCCTTAATATCTTGAAATTCTTCTTATTGGCTGGGAGATATACCTAAACACTTTTGTTGCGAATGTCTCCACAGGCCCACCTACCATACTGAAAAGTTGAAAACACACAACTCGTAATTACGGATATCAAAATTCAATTTATCAAAATATTTTGCATTGCTTTTTTTTCAATTCTTAACGCAAAATGCATCGAAACATCAAAAACAAAAAAAAAAAAAACAAATCAAAGTACAATTTAAACCAACTTACCTTTTCTCTAATATTTTTAATCCCTTTGTTTGATATGAAATCTGAAAAGAAAGAAAACATTGTAAAATAAATTATAAGTTTAAATTGATCAAATATCTAAATATTAATTGATTTGCATTGATTCTTTGCTGCAAGATCTAGTTTAAAGCCGATCGCTTTCGAGAAAAGTCTTTCAAGTCAAAATAATTATAGAAAGAAGTTAGAAGAGAAGCAAACACGAAAAAATAACTGAAAATGTATTTCCTACTTGGACATGGAACTTAAGATTAGCAGTAGCTTAGTGTTGCCATACACTTTAGCAAACACTGCATACAAGCATCGAGTAAAATGCTCACTTGGTCCGAGCAAAAAGTAACGAGAATGTACCTGCAAGTACCGGTATGGAAGAAGCACTAGCAACAGCGAATCGGTGAAAAGGTCTACAAACAATAGAATCAAAAATAAACCTATACTGAATAAACATGGCAAACATAAAACTTGTATTAATATTTAAAGAGACAAATGAATATATACGCCGAGAAGCGAGTTCCTTAAGGTCAGTGTGAAGCCTGAGTATATCCTCTGAAATGGCAAATGAAAAGCATCTGCTAAAACTCTACCTTGAGGTACTTCAGAAGCAGCAATATAGGGAAGATTCGCCTCTAATTGAAACAAGGCAATACATTTCATTTAGATATGATTTTAACCATTGAAGGAAGACCGAGGGAAAGTCGAGAGGATTTAATTTGCATAAAATAATAGCATTGAAACTTTTGCAGCAATCAGATGAAGATAAAATCTTCTTGGAGTTTGCACCAAAATGATCCCATGCAACATTCACTGAAAACACACAGGTTGGAAACTGTGAACACACCTGTCACAAATAAAGGGTCTGGTCTTTAAAAAGTGGCACCTAGATATCAGTAGCAAATAATTCCTAGAGAGTTACTTTTTGTCATGTCATCTTTGATATTTGCCAAGAGTCAGATATTGAATTTTAACCACGGATACTTACACGATAGAGCAACCCGTTAAACTTATTGAAACTTAATATGGACAAGGTCGATCTTTAAGAACAACATATCGGAAAATTCGTTCTTCTTTTGGTGGAAATAAGCGGCCGAATGAGTAGGCGAAAAAATTTTAAGAAATTCATGAATCGCCTATTGGCGGATTTGACCTGTAGACGACCTCATGGTGGGCATCCAAATGAGACCATTTTTTACATATAATTCTTAAGAGTCGTATTTTGAATAAAAAAAGAATCTAAGTTTTTACTTGTTGGACTAGTAGTATAGTAGTGGGCGGCTTTGAAATTGGTCTAAAGTTACTCACAGATACATTCATTTTGCCTCCTTTGAAGATTTGTGTGACTGATGACACTTTCCAATCAATGAAGGCTCCTGCTGTAGAGATGATTTATTGAAGATTATTTTTAGTGGAGTTACGTTGGTTGGACACTTTTGAAAGGAAACTAGTGAAAGCCCGTCTACATGAGGCGGGAATGACCCTTCCACTATCTTTTTTCCATATAAAATACTTCCGAACATGCGCCTTATATGGAAGCAAATTCTCAACATGGCATGCAAAAGAAAATTGTCAAAAATCAACGCGATTTTTGAGGGACTCATAACTAACAGTTTGTTAGACTAAAATTTAATGTGCTTTAAAACTGCATACCCAGAATTAGTTTTAAAATTGTGATGATATTTTTTTTAATATGTTAATTTTTTATAAATTATGTAGAAAGTTCGGAGCGTTGAATTATATGGGTTTTATTGTAGAATACCTTTACTTTTATAAAAAAACAGTGCACAAAAAATAAGTGCAAAAAGGAAAACAAATTGTTAAAACTTTATAATTTGTCCCGCCCTATTATTTTTGTCAAAATGTCGTAAAATATATTTTCAAGCCGAATGACAGCTTTTACAAGGACATTTATTTTAAAGTTGCATAACCAATGAGAAATTGAAGCCGTGCCGCCTCATATGATAGTCAACGTGATTAGTAGTTGATAAAAAAATAAAACAAAAAATTCACTCAGCAATTACACTAAATAAAACGTGAGTGCTTTGTTGCAATTTGATTGCGCGGCGGACACCTTAAACCATCTAAAAATGGGCAGAAAAATAACGAAAATGGGCAGTTAGGCAACGCTTTGCTTGCACAACCGCAGATGGTACGCAAACGTGTTGACAGAAAGTGAAATAGACAATAAAAGTAAAGCGAAATAATAGTAATAAAAATGGCAATAAGCAGGCAACATTAGGAAATAACGACACCATGTGGTAACATTCACTTTCCCTATGCTGAAATGGAAAAACGCCCTCACGCAAGCGGAAACGCAGCAACGAGGCACAAAACAATCAAGTAGGGGGTGGATACTAGCGCACTAAGTACTAAAGAAATCATCGCAATCACTGCGAACAGCAGTCAGCCAGTCGTTCATGCCACACACGTTGTTTATATTCGGCCAGCAGTTGCTCTAGTCCGTAGTCCGCAGGCGCAACAATAGGCAGCGAACATTGTGCTGACTCCTTTTACTTTTTCAAGGAGGCGGCGTGGAGGAAAAGCATCGACTGAATGTGTGGATTATCGCACACGCAAAGCGTCAAGCCGCCGAGGAGCCGAGAAACGGAGACACAACAACCGCTTTGTTTGCTGCATTTACGAATTTTCCGTTTGTATTCCGCATTCGTCGCAATGTCATGGAAATTTACATATCTAACTGTCAATTGAAAAAAAGGGTAAAAGAGTTGGGAATTCGGAAAATCGTCGCAAGCTGGTGGCGTTGCCATTGATTTGCAGCGCTTGTTAAACTTACCAGTCTCGCTTTCACACACTTACACTCAGCGATTTCCTCCACACACCGCGCACCGCATCGCGCGGCGCTTAACAACATTTGTGGCAGCCATAGACTGGCTTGGGTTAATTGTAAAGCCGATGCATCCAGCGCGCTCTACTATGTAGACATAAAAGGTTTGTCGCTTAAGTCTTTTGTATTATAGCACACACATCTGCGCTGTGTGCGTGTGTGTGTGTGCCTGTGAATGTGTTTTTAGCTTTTGGCCAGTAATGGCTATTTAAATGTCCACTTTTGCAAATCGTTATTGCACAATTTGGCAATGTTGTAGAAGCACAAGAACAACAAACAGCAGTATTAAATAAACAACCAAAACACTTGGCCGCAAATCCGGGCTATAGAGACACTTCACTACGGGTCTAAAGAGAAGAAAATTAAATTTTCCCCAAAACGCACATCGCACATTTGCGCATGAGGCACAGCTCAGTACGCGTGTTTGTGTTGTTGTTTTCATGCGATGTCCAAGTGTGTCTTGCGCGCTTGCTCCATCACTTCATAGCAAAATTGGCTATTGTTTTCATGTAATGCCTCGTTTATTTACCTACCTGGCGGTCATCTAAGCTAGTTGAGACTAACTCTGCCTTGTGGCCTGCCTGTCTGCCTATCTGGCTGCCTGCACGCCTTCGCATCTATAGCAACGAATAGTATTTCGCTTGTCTGGGCTTAATTGCTCAAACACGACACTTTGTTTGGCTAATTTCACAGCAAATTTCAATTGTCAACTGAGCGCGCGCAATTTGCGTACTCATACACACACACACCCATATACAACCACGCGCATATGCATACTATTCGTCTCAGTTGCGGGTGATTGCCATTTACAGTTAGTTGCGCGCGCATGCACACAAATCGATATTGAAATTAAAATAGAAATGGAAATTGAAATTGAAATTTTATGGGATTTTTCCGCATTCATTATGTTACAGCGACAATAACAATAGCAACGAGAAACAAGCAAGCGTATAGCAAGTCGTGTTGCCAATGAAGTTGGGTGTGTATGTGTGTGTGTGTGACTCGATTGAGTGCTGCGAAATCGTGAGGAAGCATCTGAAAGCAATTCTTTTGTGTTATGTAAATTAGTGAGGAATTTTCAGCTGTGGGCTCGCGGCTTAGTTAACAACAGGGCTATTTTGAAAGGTTTTATTGAAAATTTAGTAGCTTAAGTTCACAAAATTTCAGCAAATTTAATTTCTTTTTATTCTATATAATGGCCCTTGTGGATTTTGCTTGTCAGTAGAAGTAGATTTGCTAGAAGTTAATAAAAGTTAATACTTTGGAGAAGAGACGAACTTAATCGCATCGCATTAAATGCGTACACACAAGGTGTGCCTATGAAATACTGAAACTGACACCTGCGATCTCTAAATGAAGGGTAAGTCCTTGGGGAAAAGATGAACTTCATCGCATTACATGCATACATACGAGGTGTGATTATGAAGTAGTGAAACTGGCACATGCGATCCCTTACTTCTTCATCGTTATATGAGTTGTGGCAATGAAGTTGTCTGTTCTTTAGCTCTAGTCATGTTTTTTGAAAGTAACTTTTTAGAGAATGAAAATGAGTAAAAATTAACAAAAATCGTCACGCAGTCACCCTTTGTCCCGCATTAAGTGCAACGGCAGCAATTTAATGAGTTTAATAGTCAATAGATATGAGAACTGGATATTAGGCCATCACCTCGAGACATGTAAAAAAGGCCAACATAGTGGGAGCAGCGGACGAAAGCGGAGGGCCTCAAAGTTGCGACTGAAAGTAGGTAATGATGAAAGACAGGCAGTAGCTGCAGAGCTCTATACTGGATTCTTAGAGCAACTATGCGTATGTATTTCCGTGTGCGTAACGAACTCTCCAAGAGCGGCTGCATCTCGTATCCAGACATCGCGCGGGTCTATCCATCATGCATTGTGCAAGAGTTTTGAACAAAAAAGGACCTTCTGCTGTTTCTGAACCCACTTTTGTATGATATCGCTCAGTGTAATTTTATCATATTCGCGAAGATGGAATATGGCGGCATACAGATGGTCGGAAATTCAAGAAAATGGTGGTGAGCGGTTTAACTTTAGTTTACTACTAAGGCCGCTTCCTAGCGTTGACGCACACACAGTTATTGTAAAGACTGATTATTAAACTTTACTTGTAGTGTAACTTGAGTTTAGTTGCCTCACCTCGTAAGTTAATCCGCTATTATTCCCTAGAGTGGTGACAATTATCTTTAGTCAGCTCCTCCAGGATGCGTACCGCTTTTTCTTTCACAGCTTCAACGTATTCAACTTCTGTAACTCTTAACGAAGGCACTTCTTTGAAAGTAGTAAGTGAGTGAAGACCTATTCTGAAAGAACCGATTATGCTGTGCTCCACGACTACTGTCCCTGCATCTAACACCAAAATGATAGAAAAGTGCTTTCTAATAGCTTTCGGCCCTCCGAGTGTATTTCTGTCATGTAATAGCTCACGATTTGTCTAGGTAGTTGTGGTTTTTAATGAGTTTGAATGCTTCTCAGCGGCTTCAATGTCCCTTGCCGGCTTCGTGTTTTTTAAGCGTAAGAGTTTTAAGCACTATTTTTAAACACACATTAACAATTGTCCAGAGAAGTAAAAAAAAAAACAAAATCGTTAATGTGAACGAAGATTATTTTGAATGAACGAATGAACTATAATTTGAAAATTAATTTGAAATTGTGGTGGTGGCGGTTCGACAAGAGTATTTTTGTCACGCGCTGCGCAGATCAGCGTATGAGGAACCCATCCTATGACAAATTAAACGCACAAGGTTGCGATGTTACCTAACCACGCTTAGAAAATCACCAGATACCATCACGGGAATGGCACTGGAATTGAACCCACAAAGGCGCAGAGGTCGCGGTCAGACAAAGAATACTTCGAAAACGTCGATGTTGCGCGAACTAGCAGATGCCGACATCACATGGAGCCACGCAAAAACAACAGCCCACAACCTTGTACGATGGAAGAGTCTTATCGAGCCCAATGCTCCCGAACGGAGTGAATAAAGTAAATAAAATGTATACATTTTCGAGCTTTGCAACTAAGTTACAGCAGTGAAAAAATTGATTTCATAGGCACAACTATTTCTAAATAAAACCCAGCCAAAAGAAGCGTTTGACAAATTGTATGCGCAAGTTACCGAATACAGCTAATGCTACTCGTTCATTCATTCAGTCGTTCATTCATTCATGCTTCTGTTGCCCTTTAAGCGCCAGGCCCAGACCTTTTGCGAGCAGACAACAAGCCAATAAAAACATGCACAGCAACACTCAATGCCAAAGTCAGAAGAGCTAAGGCAAAAGCCAAAGAAACAGCACCAACAACAAGCCCAACAAAAACAACAACAACAACGACAGCATGCACTAGCAACCGTGAACGACAAATGAATTTGCCGCAGCAACAAAGCAAATCGCTATTGCAATAATTCACGCGATAAAAATCTCTCATCGCCAGCAACTGTTGGAATTACTTTTGTATTGTTGCATTTATTGCTGCAACACAAATGAACATATAAAAAAATTAATGTTGCAGCGACGTGAAGAAATGTGCACTTAGAAGCGAAGGAATGTGGAGCCGGGTACTTAGGAGAGACCGTCAGCGTTTGAGCTACGAATGCGGCACCGCTGTTTAGTTTGCCCAGCTGTTCGGCTGACAGTGACAGTAGCATTGTTAGCCGGAGACATACAATAATTTTAAGCCATTTGCTTTTATTTCTAAATATTTTACTTTCCTCTTAGCAGTTGTTGGCTTTTTCATTTAATTTATTTGTTTTTGTTTTTTGTTGCTTTTGTCTTAGAGTCCTGCTCGTTGGCAATAACAACAAAAAAAATGTGTTGCTGCCATAGCTTGACTTCTGTTGGCTCGTTGTGGCATGTTGCTATGCGCTTGTTGCATGTTTGCACTTTGTGGGGGCGTGGGAGTTGTTACACGGGCGGCAACTGTTTCGGTTGCTGTTGCGGCAGCCGCTGGCGCTGGCGGTAACATTTCTTTCTAACAAAGACAACAGACGGCGCTGTGATCTGGACGATCTGGACTGGTTGGTCGGTGTTATTATTGCCAACTACTTATGAATGTGGCTTTTTTGCTAGTGTTTGTTGTTGTTATTATTCTTGTTGTTCTTTTTGTTACTTCTCCAGGCGTACAAGCATAAAAACCAGATCAAGCGGTAATGCTTTGAAGCGCCGGCACAGTGTAGAGCTTTGTTTATTTGCCTTATTATTGTTTTCTAGGTTATTGTTGTTGCTGCCATTTTTATTATTGTTTATGCTTTCGCTTTTGGTGTGTGTTATTTTACTGTATTTACCGTTGTCGTTGCAAGTATGCATGTATTTGCTGTGCTGCGATAATTCATTCATGCCGCTTGCAACACGACAATGCCCTAGTTTTGGGGTAAATAAACTAATGAAAGCGCGCCGTTGAATGCTAAATGAGCAGCGTTTGAGATGAAGAAAAATAACATCAAACTTTTCAAGCAGTTAGTTTAGACAATTTTTTACTAAAAGTGAACTTTTAAATACATAGTCCAAATACTTCCAAACTTTGCTGGAACTACTAAACATTGAAGAACGGGTAAGGAAAGCGGAAGTTGATTTATATGCCTGTAAAGCTATGGCAGGAAAAGGGTCCTCAACCTAAGTATACTTTATGGCTGTATAAGAGGTTAGAGGTAGTCAGAATTCGAAAAAAGGGCTTTTTTTGCATTTTCTTAAAGTATAATATCTTAAAAATATTGTGTGAAAATTTGAAGTGAATCCGACAAATACTTCTCGAGTTATTCAACAATTAACAAAGGGCGCTCGGCGCTCCGGAGCGTGCGATATTTTGGAAGCTGTTATGACGGCTGAAGAACGATTATATGGCCCCGGAATAGACGACACAGGGTAAGTAATTAAATAATTCGAATAATTCTACATAATTCTCAAAACTATGTTTTTTTAACTGATGAACACTGTAATTTAAAAACCGCTTGGTAGATTTCAATAAAATGTATACTGCTTTTGAAAAACATAAAAAATGAAGGACTAGCAAAACAAAAAAATTAATAAAAATCATCATTTTTTCGGGCATCTGACTACCCTTAACCTCATAAGGCGGTTATAAAACCAATTTTATCGTATGGTTTGGTAGTTCGGTGCAAAGCTCTAGGGAGGGATTACACTATCAAATTACTTGGCAAAATTCAGAGATCAGTCTGTGCTGATGTAATCAAATCATATCCTAGGGGGGCTCTTAAGACACTGTCTCATCTTATTTCGATGGATCTACATGAAGATGGTGCATTTAAAGTAAATGAAACGGGCCGCTGGAGGGAAAAATTTATGATCTTGCTGGTATATTATTGCGACAACCTCAGCTCATTTCGGCGAGGACTGAGTACACCGCCCCGACGGTAACATTCAACACGAATTTTGTCACTCTCTTCCCACCTCGGTATGGAGATAGGGACTTTCATTAAACCGTTTATTTACCGCACGATCAATCGTTTTCCAAAACCGTATGAGGTGACAGACAGAAAAAGAAGTGGTCGTCCTCGCGTGGTTCGAACCAGTGCAGCCATAAAATCCGTTCGATACAGAATTCGCAGAAATCCCTTTAGAAAGCCGAAAATCATGCCCAGGGAAATGAATGTGTCGATCAGATTCATGTCAAAACTAATTAGAGACGGTCTCCACATGAAAGCCTTCCATCGCTCAACTGGTTATCTTTTGACAACGCACTTGAAGAAAATTAGACTCGACAGATACAACTAGCATTTCCGGTGGCACGCGCGTAACGTCCATGAAAATAGTCTTCTCACAGATAAGACAATTTTTACGCTTAAAAAAGGTTTTAATAAGCAAAACGACAAAATCTATGCTAAGACTTCTAAAGACGCAAAAAATGTTGCTCCAAGGGTTCAGCGTCGACACCATCCGGAATTCGTAATGGTTTGGTGGGGAGTATCTTGCATCTTGTATCAGCGATAGATCTCTCAATTTCTGCGAAAAAGGGCTTAAGACCGGGGCAAAAGTATACCAAGAGGATGTTATATACGACGTGGTGAAGCAAGTGAGCAGTACTCTCTTCAATGGAGAGCGTTAGATCTTCCAGCAAGATGCCCCTCCAACCCATAAGACAAAAACCACCCAGCAGCGGCTAAAAGACAATATTCCTGGGTTCATAGCCACACAAGATTGGTCGTCTGATCCATCAGAATCCATTGGACTGCTTATGACCTGTCGAAGACCTCACAGCAATTAGGTGAGTCTCAAACAATCTTTGGATCGAGCAGCGACGTCAATATCCATGGAAACCGTGCGTGCTGCAATAGGTTAATGGCCCAATCGTTTGAAGACTTTTGTAAAAGCAAATGGTGCCCTTTTCGACTACAAAAAAAAAATGTTTTTAATATTTACATAAACATTTTAAAATAAAACTAACTTCATTAAAAAAAAATGTACGTATTCCTTATGCCTGCAGTGCCTTCCAGGTAGAAGTTTTAGCAATGGTTGAAAAAAGTAGGCTACTGAATGCAGATTTCTCTTATGAGGGCAATATCGCTATTCTTTCGGATAGCCGAACTGTAATCCAGCCACATGGGTCAGCCCATCCGGTACAAACACTTCTAAACTGGTGGAAGAAAGAAGGAATAGTCTTACCACCTTGAGTGAAAGCCATAACGTTACCTTAATCTGGGTTCTGGGGCATCAGCAGATTGCTGGATCAGACGACACGCAAAGTGAGCCAAATGTTATGGCCCACCTGCAACCACAAACAAATGTCAACATTGATAAATATGAAACGAAGGGATGAGTGCAGACTCACGGCAGCAATAACTGGCTTCTGGCCCATGAACAAAAAGCCAAAATGAGTATTCCTTCCAATTTATACTGTCATTCTAGTAATCAACTGGAGAAAAAGGAAACTTCCACTTCCTTTGTGAATGTCCTGGTCTATGGAGGGTGAGGTTATTAACCCTTGGCAAACCGCTTTTTGAGAACTTCGAAGAGCTGGCTGGTACAGACATAATCAATCTTATTTATCGCTTATTACCAATAACTTTATTTTTCGTACAAAAATTAGCTTTATTCATTAACGTAATTTCCACCAAGAACAAACAAATCAATCATTCCAGCACCTCTCTAACATTTAATTACCACTTTTGTAGAGTGATTTATCTTTTACCTCAAAATAGACCTCAGTTTCAGCGATAACTTCTTCATTCGAACGAAACTTCTTACAGGCGAGCATTTTTTTAAGTCTGCGAACAGCCATTAGTCGCTGGTACACGTTCTTTTGATATATTTACGATGTCAGCTAAATCACACAACTTCACTTTTCGATCAGTCAAAACGACTTTGTGGATTTTTTGATGTTTTCTGGTGTTACCAGTTTATTTGAACGTCCACTGCGTTGTGCATTATCGGTGTCTCAACGACCACGTTTGAAGTCAGCAAACCGACGTTTTATTGTTGTTTCTGATGGAGCCGAGTCCCCATAGCACTTTTCAAGCCAGGTGCTAATTCGACTATGATTAAAATAAGCTATGGTTTATCTTAAACCTCAAGCAATAGCTTAACAAACATAGAACCGATGTACGAGTATGTGTGTGTATGATTATGCGCCAATATGTCTTTACTTTTGCTTAGGGGAGCCTAAAAAATTTAAGACTTTGATGCTGTTTTTCTCAACATTTTAGTATTTTGGATTAAGGCACTCTTGCAGAGAATGAGCGTTATATGTACATATATGGATATGTGTGTGTATATGACTCATGCACATAAAAGTCAAGTATGCCCACATACACACACACACACCTACCTATTTATTTGCATTATCCACGCTTCGTTTGCGTATAGCCAATAACCCCATGCGACAGTGCTTATTTATTTGTTTAAGCGAATATTTGAATGTGCGTGAGTGTGATTGTTTGTCGGTTATTTGCCTCATTTACCTACCAACGCGTCGGTTGAAGGCTTTTGTGGCAAAACTTAATGGAAGCAACATAAAACAAACGTCAACTATTGATCGCAAGCATTCCATGCAGACTTACATACTCGTAAACATAGACACATACACACATGCAAAAGAAGGAAAACACCGCCAACAAACGGACGCACAGACAGCCGAGCATACATATAAATGAGGTATAATGCCTAAACGATCATATCGCTGCATTATGTGATTGTGTGACGCTTTTATAGGAAAACGCAAAAAGAGAAAAAAACAAAGAGAGAAAGAAAGAAAGAAAGAAAACAACAGAAGAATAAGCAACGAGAAAACAGCGAGCATATCAAAAGTTGAATCGAAATCCCATATAAATGTAGAAATGTATATACGCCGCTGCATCTGTTCCATGTGCGATTGATTTTATCGTTGAGATCACATGTCACGCACAGCATTGAGCGCATAAAAAACGCAGTCGCAGCAAAGTGAGAGAAGAAAAGAGAAAAGCGCAAATGGAGTATAAAAAATAAATGAAAAAAAAAACAAAACAAAACCAATCAAGTAAAGCGTGAAGCATCGTTGGATTTCCACACACGCAAACAAACACACTCGCACATGGATTCACATACGCACACACTTTAGAAATGGTGACAACAACAAAACGAATACAAAACTGAAACTGGACACAAAACTACCGTTTGATCGATCGCTTTGATTAAAAATGCAACACATTTCTGTGATCTGTCACAGACATCAGAGACGGCCGCGTACGCGACGCCAGTGTGATGTTGCTGCAACTCCAAATGTTTACCAACATTGCATCTCTAATGCAGTAATATTAGTATTTATAACACATGTCTATGTATGTATGTATGTATGTATGTGTGTACGTATCTGCTGGATGCCGGCTGTGCAAATGTTTGCTGAAGTGAAATTAACGTCTGCGACCACAGTGTGTGCGCGCGCGCGAAATACAAAAGCAACAACTACTACAAATGTCAACCTATAATGGTGCCACAGCAAGGCGGTGTAATGCAGGCACCATAACAGCACCCAATAACCAAACGCCGCCCCCTTTTGTATACCTTTGGGAGCCAGCGGGAAACGACCCCTTTGACAAAAAATTGGAGTTCAAATGATGTTAATTTTTTTAAGTTAATGGTTTTTATATTAACTTTTTTTTAATAAATAAATAAGAATAATAATAATTTTATAATACAAAAATAATAATTTTGATATATTACACTTTTTATTGAGTCTATGATTTTACAATCTTACAGATTAGAGTACAAAAATTTACGCAGTTATTAAATTAATTAAATTTAGTATTTATTGAGTCTATGCATTAAAAAAAAGGTGTTACAGATTAGAATAAGGTTAATAATGGGAAAAGAGAAATACCTACACTAAGAATACATGGATTCAACTAACATATTATACATAATTGGCGCTTGCACCTTTTATTGAGTGCTTGGCCGAGTTCCTGCTCCCATCCGTGGTGTGCGTCTTGATGTTTTTCCACAAATTGAAGAATCGACATCCGAATGACAGAGATTTTTTATGGTAGTGCAGGTGGTTCGCCGCCGTCCACTGAAACCATTTTGAGCCCAAAAATTAATTTCTTCAATTCTTGCTATTCATGGAAATGTTTTAGAAATAAGTGTCTACACAGCACTTGAACCCCTCGGGTGTATAGTGCCGCAGAGTTGGTAGAAAATGTTTTTTATAGTATTTTCCTCTTTATTATAACAACTTCTAGAAAATCTAGCAATCTAGTAAAGCCCTACCGACTCTGTGGAACTTGGCTAAAGATTACGTGAATTAATCATTTATTTTTTATCTAAGTTGTGATTGTCAAAAGCCTCTCTATGCAACTGTAAAAGTGTAGTATGTACAGAGTTACCTACATAGTGTTTTTTGTTTAATATTATTATTTTAACATGGCAGTTGTTTCCCAATGCAAACCTTCACAGAAAGTCAGTATCACATATCCGCGGAACGTACCGAATCGCTTTACGCTTGAACAAAATCGGGATATATTGCAAATTTATATCTAATAGTCAAACAATGCGTTCATTGAAAATAAGTAGATATCTCTTTTCTGATGAATCATATTTTCATCTCGGTGGCAACTGCCGCATTTGGTGACCCTAAAACCCGCACTTCATTGTCAGGAAGCCAATGCATCTTCATCGAGCGACGGTTTGTGCGGATGTGGGAGTGGTGGCATCATTTGTCTTTTTTTTTTTTTAAGTTATTAAATTTTTGTGAATTTTTGTGTGAAATTTGGATCTACCGGTACATGGTAGTTTAAGTTAAAAAACAGAAATAGCTACAATTTGGTGATTCGGCTACTATTATTTTTTACACAGGTGTACATATAGATATAATTTGCGCGTACATATTTTTTTGGGTGCTTGATCAAGCTCTCCGTTCAATTTGTGTTGTGCGTTTTGATGTTTTTCCGCAATTGGAGGTATCTACAGTTTTATACCATCTCCCTTCAGCAGTTAATTTTTAAGAGAAGCTTTTCTTGGCACAAATGAACTCGAAGGTTTGCTTTGCTTACCGAAGGGCGACGGCTAGTGGAAAAAATGGCACTTAAGGATTTAATGAAACGCGCGTGAGATTTTCTACTCTCCAGTCACTGGCTGGAAGTTTGATACCTTAGACAAATCGAAATAAGTATGAAACCAAAAGAAGTAACCACTGAGCTAATCTCCGTTTTGTAATAGCCTAGATTAATTCTTATAAAAATTGTAGTGTGCCAGACGGTTGTTACGCGGGCTAGTGAACAGCTGTTTTGCCTGTTGGATAGGTTTGTCAGAGAAAAATAGACCGCAGGCGACTAATACGGGTACTAAGGAAAAATTTTTTTTTTTTTTAAATCTTAAAATTGCAATTTTTCAAACTGCTCCGAAATATCAACACAATTAATGTAATTGTGAACGAGCAAACTAGCACTGCATTCCAGTCTGTCCAGTTCTTCTCTTTAAAAGTTTTATTATTTTTCATTCACAATAGATTTCTTCTTCTTCTTAATTGGCGCGATAACCGCTTACGCGATTTCGGCCGAGTTTAACAAAGCGCGCCAGTCGTTTCTTTCTCGTGCCAATGCAGAAGAGCCCTTCCTCTTCCTCTGCTACCACCAACTGGTACCGCGTCGAATACTTTCAAAGCCGGAGCGTTTGTATCCATTCGGACGACATGACCCAGCTAACGTAGCCGCTGGATCTTTATGCGCTGCGCTATGTCTATGTCGTCGTAAAGCTCATACAGCTCATCGTTCCATCGTCTGCGATATTCGTCGTTGCCAACGTGCAAAGGTCCAAAAATCTTGCGCAGAATCTTTCTCTCAAACACTCCAAGCGTCGCTTCATCGATGTTGTCATCGTCCAAGCTTCTGCGCCATATGCTAGGACGGGCATGATGAGAGCCTTGTAGAGTGTTAGTTTTGTTCGTCGAGAGAGGAATTTACTGCTCAGTTGGCTACTTAGTAAAAATTAGCACAATAGTTTTAACTGACATTTTTCGGCAATGTTGTCATCGAAAATGCTCCTAATCCGCTAAATTATGAAAATTAAGTCTAGTTGTCAAACCGCATTAGTTGTATGTAATTCCTGAGATAATTCTGAACCAAGTCGTTACTTCTGATTAAAGCCACCATCTCTCTAGGATTCTGTCAACTGAGCTGATCCTCCGATTTCTAAGACTTTTCATATTTGCAAAACTACAATAAAACGGCTCAGCAATGAAGAACCAGTCATTTTGGTTCATCGGTTCATAAAATTCGGAAAAAAACTGTTCATATATGAAAAGAATTCTACAATTTTTAAAACCATTCATCTCAATTAAATCCATTAGTAATGGAAAACCCCGCAGCTCGGCTTGCAAAATGTTAGCTGCCCGAAATTGAACGAAATTTCGTCTATAAAAGTTAAGGAAATGACAAAAAATTGAAAACCATCGCGAATTAATAACTTCCATCCATTTGCTGCTCAACCCTCGTAGCAAAGCAAATGTCTCACATTTCTCCATCTCCCCTCCACAAGCGGCCGCCATGCATTAGCCCGCGTACCACACATTGTATAGTGCATACACATACATACATACGTACATGCATATATGGTGGTATCAGCTGCTGCATATCTAGTGGTAATATTGCTGCTGCCGCTGCTTCGCCGTTGTTGCTACATATTTAGTTCACTCGCTGTGTTCGAGTTTGTTTTACAATTAATGAAATTCGATCTTTTTATTAAGCATTTATTTGAACGCATTGGAAGTGTGTATTGACAGTCGCACAGTCGGCGTATTTAGTGAGATGGAGGCTTTCGCAGTGAGCGAATTGGAAAAGTGAAGTACATATGCGCGAGTGTGTGTATGTGTGCCTGCATTTGGCAAATATGCGTTGTTTACTAGCTGAATGGTATGTTGCGCATGCGCTGCAACTGGCACTTGGTTTTTTCCTTGCTTCAACAATGCGGCTGCTCAACCAGACGGGGCATAAATAAAGGAAAGAAATGCGCAAAGGAAAGCATCACCGAAAACAAAATGCAAAAAATAAAAAAAAACAAAGGAAAAAGCAGAAACAGCAAATGCAATGCCTAGTCTGTTATTTCTGTTGCAACAACCAGCGATTGCCGTTATTTTCTTTTTTTGTTGTTGCTGCTGTTGCCCCCGTTGTGCGTGCTGTTGACAATTTTCTATTTACTCACGCCAGTTAGTTTGCCACATTTGTAGTTTGTTGCATGCACGACGACGAGCCGCCGACCAACGGGCGACAACGCATTATCAATAGGAACTGATGCATTTGCGGTGACTGTGGCATGCCACGCATCATATTGCCGCCAAGCTGTGCAACTGCACATGCACGTATACATATATGTATGTATGTATGTATGTTAAAGTGGCCGCCACCGTCGCGGCTATCGTCATCGTTGTCGCTGTATTTGTATTGCATTCATTGAACTCCAGCCAGCCAGCCAGTCAGCCCGTCAGCCCGTCCGTCATCTATTGGCGTTTGCCTCTTATGTATTTGCAGTAGGCAAAAACAAAAGTACACACTTCCCAACAACAGCAACATAAACTGTTTGTCGTCGTTGTGTCCTCTTGTCGCCAATTGTCGCATGTTGCATTGTACTTCGAACTTCTCGGCTGCTCGTTTGCTTGGCCTAACAATTTGCGGCAGCTGTCACTTTGAAAGCGCAATTGACTTTTCTTCAAATGCTTGTTTGCAGCAACCAGTGGCAACTTCTTCTGCACTCCGGCAACGAGGTGGCAACAAATGTTTGCTTTATGTTATGCGTACTTGCATAAGCACACACTCACACAAACGCATACACGCTAACACATACATGCGCATGGCGAGTTTATAAACACTTTGCCATTTCTTTTATTTGCGCTGCACGACTTTCCACTCATTTCACTTAAATGTTGCCAATTGATTGAGGTGGCAATTGAATGCCCATTGAGCCCCATTAACCTTGATTAACTAATGGCTATTATGTAGACATGGCCGCAAATATTTTACTCACTAGAAATCTTTTCGTGCTTTAGCTTTAGGGGTTTGAACGTAAAATAAGTACGGGCCCCAAAACAGAGTTGGACAAAATTTCAGGAGAAAAGAGGGATTCCATTTTTACTCAGAATGCTTAATTTCTTATTTGTATTTAATCCTAATCATTTATTTATAAAAGTATGACTTTTTGTCTAACAAAAAGCACGTAAATCCAATTTTCTGCTCATCTTAACGGCATGTTTTTTAAATAGATTTTTTAAATAGATTTTTTAGAAAGATTTTCTGAAACGCGGATGGAGCAAATGCGCAGCCTCGTGAAGAAAACAAAAAGCATAAAAAATCAAAGGTATTTTTCATTAGCTTAAAACTTGTACTTTATTATACCAAACTTTAATAAACTATAAAACTACATACCACATAAATTTCTAAAAACTAAAATTAGGTTAGGTTAGGTTAGGTTGGACGAAGAAAGATTCGTCCTTTGTGATACCATTATGAAGGAGGTGAGGTGAGGTGAAAGGGAAAGACCGATCGGATGCAGGGAGAGGGCGGGGATAGGTGGTGATGGGATGGGATGCTGATGAAATTCATCAGATTTTTAATATCAGCGCCAGCTAGTTATATCAGCAGGCGTGGCAAACAAGTAAGAGCCAAGATGCCTGGATCTTAGCCCCGCCAGAGCAGGGCAGCTAAAGACAAGGTGCTGAGATGATTCCACCTCATCATCCTGCATGCATCCAGCTCAAAAAAGACTCGAGATGATTTCAAGCGTCACAGCATGCATTCCTCGCGCATTGTGTCCTGTGAGAGAACTCACTAGATTAGAGAGCTGATATTTTGTCAGCCTCAGAAGCTCGCCCGAGCGCCTCCGGTCCACAACTGGCCAGAAGGATTTCGCGACTTTACACGTTCGGGTATTTGCTCAGCGCTTGCTGAGTTGGCGCGATGCCCATCTTTCGAGTAGCAGACCGCAGGTAGTCAGGGGGATCCCAATTCTCTCCCTTCGCGGGGAAATCACCTCAAATGTCCCTTGTCTGGCCAGCTCATCCGCCTCACAGTTTCCCGCAATGTCGCTGTGACCGGGAACCCAGATGAGGCTGATGTCAAAGAATTCGGAGGCAGTCGAAAGTGAGGTCAAGCATTGACTTGATCAACTCCGAATGCACTGTCATAGACCTTTCTTTGTTAGTACGCATTTGAGCAGCCAATCAGCTGCCTCCTTGATTGCGGCCACCGCTGCAGTGTGAGTGGTCCGGTAAACTGAATTTGAGTCTGATGGGGAGCCCCTCACAAAAGACTCCTCCGCCAATTTTTCCTTCCAACTTCGATCCATCCGTGAACAAGTTCACCAGGCCCTGCCCCCAAGTGTAGCCCTCCGTCCTCCCTTGACGGGATGTGAGTGGAGGATGTTCCGGTTGAACTAAACGAGGGTATACACTGATCAAGAAACTAAAATTAAAACCATGGGAATGCAATACAAATTTTGTGGAATTTTTCTAATTTTTCTCTAAAATTTTAAAATTAGATTTGTGTGGTTTTTCTATACAATGAGCTATAGTTTTATAAAAAAAATAATAAACACTAAAAACACAAGCACAATAGTAAAAGCTGGAGGGAATATATCGATGTGATATCGTTCGTCGCGGGCTGTACATCTCAGGAGTAGCTATAAGAGTCACCTACGATATATGGTTATTTACCTGGAAAAAAAGGAATTTTTATCGACAAAGCATAAGCAAGTACGAATATTTGCCTATAACTCTAAATTATGGTAATTAATTAATATATACACACACATTAGGGTTGGTCAATATCTATGGACCGATTTTTATCAACATCGTTCCTAGCAGATTCGTATTATACATATAATATGAAAAAAACCGGTCCATTAGAGCATAGATCTATAGTATATTTTAGCAAGAATTAATGTCTAGAAAAAAGAAAATTTTTAATTTTTTAAATTAATTTTTTTAATTTAATTTTTTTTTTTTAACTTATCATTTTTTTGTTTTTTGTATTACAAATTTTTTTTTTGTTAGTTTGCCCAAGATGCTCAACATTTTTTCTATGGAGGAAAACAGCTCAGCAGGAAAAATTGTCAAAAGTCAATGCAATTTTTCAGGTATTTCAAATCTGCACTTTGCTAAAAATGCTGAAAATTTTGATAAAACTTATCCATAATTCTCTTTATAATGGTAACTGTAGCAAGTATAAGTTCAAGAAGAAACTGGGATCCCAAAAAACTTTCTGTATTGATTGTACGCCTTTGTAACGAAAAAGCGTTTCGCATTACTTTGCCTGGGCTACTTTTTATAGCTTTCAAAAGTGCCAAAATCAATCGCCAAAAGATTACAAAGCACGGACATCTCAACATACAAACATTTTTTTCTAAGAATGTTATCTTTAGTAAACAGCGGCGAACATATCTTAGTTTTACCTATCTTAAATTTATCAGATTTTTGGTTGGATTTCGAATGGTATTTGCACAAAAAATATAATGGAGCAAGTGTATGTAGATAAAATTTTTATCAGATTTTAATGTCAATTATTTTGCTATGCATGAACGGTAATTCATATAGTTTTGTGCCGTAGCAGCTTATTGAGTTTTATTAGAAGCTTTTGGCCGATTTATCGGTGGACTACCACTTCTAGACGACAGGCGAAAACTGATGGAGATATTTTTTTTCGTAGAACTAGAGTCCGTATAGGTACGCCTATCAACAAACCATATATTTACTTGGAGAAAATTGGCCTTGAATCGGCTGTTGTGACGTGTTCATGTCTTATTCTACACACAAGCCCATTTGACTACGGCGGCCGGCCACCAGTGGCTTTAGCTTTGTTTAAACTAAACGAATCAGTTGAAGGCTACCTCAGTGGCTTTAACGAAGCGGAAAATTCAAAAATAAATATGTATGTATGCACCCACATTAGTTGCAAAAATATAAATAGAAAAAACCTTAAGGAATAATAATAACCGTTATCTCAAAAACGATAATGATAACGAATGTTGTGAATTAGTTGACGGCATGTTGCAATATTCATCCAAAAATGCTGCAGGTGAATTTGGTTAAATTACAGGTTCACCAGCTCGTCTGCGAAAAATATTCAAATTCAGATATGCTGTAGATATATCTAAATGTATGTATTCATGTTGTAGCAAACAAAGTGGGTGTAGGAGAATGGATGTATGTACGTAATTGTGTAATCGCTAAAAATGCTAGCGGGCATAACGCTCCCACAAATTGTGGCTATCATAGTTGCCATTTGGGCGAAAGCTGTCATGGTGAGTATAAATAGACTACGAATCAATTGAGAGGTAGCTAGTTGGTTCAACAGCTACTTACATAACACATACACCTTGCAACAACATATGGATCTTTAATATTTTTACCAATTTTGAGAAATGTGACTTTTATTTTTTAAATGTTTAAACTTTTTTATAAAAGTGTAGCTCATTGCCTAGCAGAGCCATATAAATTGAAATTTTATATAGAAATTAGGAAAAACTAGATACATTTTAAGCACAATTTAAACGGTATTTAAACAACATACAACAAAATGCAGGTTTCAAGTTGCTGAAAATTCTCGTTGATTTTTTATAATTTTTTTCTTAACGGTGTTGTGTATTCTCTCCATATAATAAAATTACGAAATGTTTCTTTTATACGGAGAAAGTGTGAACGCAGTCAGGTTTAAACAGTGTGCGATCCACAAAGTTCCCACAAAGAACAGAAAATGAAATTCGAGTAAATATTTCTAGCGGTTTCGGGACATTTCAGAAAAATATCTCTGCTCACGGATCAAATTGCAAATCACTGTTCCGTGATACTATTCTGAAAAGCAATGGAAAGGGTAAAATTATACGTTGGCTCTCCATTAAAAACGTTTGCCAAAAAAACAAAACAAAAAACAAAAAAAAAAAACTGTCTCAAGGTGAAACACACAGTGCTGTGGCACTGACAGAGCGTGGATTGCATCAGATACAAAAACTGAGGGTCATGATTGTCATGTGGGTCAGCAGGAAAATACATTTCTTGTGATGAGAGCGTTACAAGGGTCTTACAACAAGTAGGTAAAATGGTTGAAGTACCAGACTGACGCTCTCGAGGTAGCACTAAAGCGCTGTTTTGATACCATTGAGAGACCCCCAACGGTCAGATATCTACATACAGCCAATCAAAGCTCCTGATGTAACGCAGAAGGTTAATGAGACTTAGGTTGGAGCAATGCCTCAGGCTTACGAAGAAAGTAGCACTCGTGTCTTTAAACATCTAACTTTCAAGCCCCGACATTTACAGAGAAAGTGCTCAACAGGCTTTTCCCCTGAAAGGTCGCCACAGCTTCTGCAAAGGAGATTAAATGGTAAACCTAGATTTTTTGCGTAAATTCTGATCGTCCAATGAACGGCAAACACAGCTAATACTTTGGAAATTGAATGGCGTCAAGTCTCCGGACTGCTGAGGCCATAGAATTTTCGAAATAGACCATGAAGAAATCGAGCTCCATCTGACCTATCTGTTTTCCTGAGAAATAAGTTGTACAATTCAATTTAACAACAGTGAAGTGGATCCCGATGACTTGATAGCAGATCTCTGAGACCAATTCAGTCACCTTCCTGGCAAGCTCACCAGCAATTTCGTTTCCCTCTATGTTCCTATGTTACCTGCACACCCAAGAGTTTTGATCTCCTTACAGGAGTTAACTAGTTTGGATCTGCACTATGGTGCCTGTCAGAGCCTCGATCGCGGCTTGACAATAGAAAAAAATTTTAATATCCCCCTCGCTCCACGTTCTGTAAGCATCTTGTATGCTTGCAGGATCGCAAAGACTTCTGCCGGAAAAACATTCAAAATATTAGTATTCGGCAATTTCAAGGAAGTAAATAAATTGACTGATTTAGTTGCTCTATAGTGTAAAATTGTGCATTTGTCTACTTGCCAAAGGTGACATAAAAAAGTTACCATCTATGAATTATTCACTACTCACCTCTAGCCGTCACTTTTGAAAGAGCCTTTACGTAGGTGGCTTAGTAGCTAATGACTGAAGAAAACATGCGGTGTATGTATGTATGTAATTCTCATAAAAAAAACTTATTGTAAAACCAATTTCTCGTTTTTTATAATACATTTATTTTTTCCCCCTTTTTTTCCTCCACAATCAAAAATTAATTCGCACCATTGCATAACAAAAAATTGAAATTTATTTACCATGATTTGGCAAAATCGCTGACAGTTGATATTACTTTTCTGCAGATAAGCCGACTTTAATTTATTAACTCATATAACTGCTCGCCCAGTTGTT
Organism: Anastrepha fraterculus; assembly: GCA_037575425.1. Lineage (NCBI taxonomy): Eukaryota > Metazoa > Arthropoda > Insecta > Diptera > Tephritidae > Anastrepha > Anastrepha fraterculus. Next base: position 114,832 of record JAYXIM010001830.1, read on the forward strand.
TACTGGGCCACCCACAAGAGGTTTAATTATTTATTTTCTTCCTGTTTAGAATATTTATTAATGCGCTTACCAAAAAGGGGTGAATGAACCTTGGCGGGCGTTGCAGATTAATCTCTTACATAAACACAAGCAGATACGAAGAACAAAAAAAACCAAAAACAGAAAAGGAGGTGAAAAATTATTAAATTTAATGCATCTAGAATTGAGAAAAAATGCTGCTGTTCCGCTTTAAATCAGTCTCTGGCTTGTTTACTATGCATCTACCGACTGGCTGCTGTTCTTTTATAGATAAATTGAGTTTGTTTTCTTCTCTTTTCATTACTCTTGTCAGCGATAAGTGTGCGTGTCTGGGAATGCCGGCGGGTTGGCTAGCTCGATTATGCCAGTGTTCCCCAAAGCGCCTTGCACTTAATACATACACACATACACACACATGCCGTCAAGCCTGTCACCTCTCGAATAGACTTGAAATCTTAAAGCTCTCACACAAGATTCTTCTAACTACGATTGTGGGCTTTAGATGACATCCGAGGTCTTTAAATTACTTTTATGCCTAGATAGTTCAAAGAAACTCCAAAAAAAAAAAACAAGACAAAAAAAAATAAATAAAACAAAATTCTACTGTAAAAAGTGGACGCTTTCATTGACATATCAAGTTGCTATAAATCTGATTAGTTTGCACCCTACGCACTCGACGCGGCCGCAAGTATTTGTCACTTTTGAAGATTAAAATTAACGAGTCTTCATTCTTTACCGCATGTCTTAGCAACTTTTCACCCAGCTTGTTTAGGCATTTGATGCTTTATTAGTGCATTTGAGAAATATATTTTTAATAGCGAAAGCAAAGTTGTTGAGGAGGCATCAAAGCCCACCAGTCTACCGAGAATTATTTACATACATATCATTTACATGCCTACCTGTAAAAATACAAGTATATACAGCTACGCACATATTTATGTTAGATTAGTTTGCGCTCCTCTGCGCGACCCACACGCACTCGTTCAGTCCAGTTGGTTAAGCGCTCACGCGTGTATGCGTCGAAATAAAGCGCACCTATTTGTATGTAAGTATAAGTGCACAAGTAAGCTTACACGTATGTACATGTGTATGTTTAAATGTAGTGATACGTATGCATAAACACTGGCACTGGCACTAGCACAGGCACTCTTTATACGCCTATTCTATTCTGTCTGACTACCCGACTCACTGCACACACCGCTCTGGCCTCTGTCAGAGGTGTTTATTTTTAAAGATGGCAGCTCTATCTTGCTTGCTGACAAATCAATATCTCGTACGTGCGACGAGTAGGCTGGTCGGCCGCGCCGCAACAGATGATTTGTGTGCAGCTCAGTGACTCAGAGATGAGCTGCCTGACTGCCACCTCTCTACCACCTCACCTTCGTTGGTCGACGGTTGGCTTTTTCCGCCTTATTGCTTTCCTGTTGCCGTGTATTTGAAATTATATTTATTTACGTTTTTTACAGCTTCGTCGCCTCCTTTCCGCTTTCGCTTTCCTTGCTGTATCACCATGCGCTGATTGCTTCGCTTTTCCCAACCTTTATTTCTTTGTTAGTGGGGTTTAGCTCTTCATTCTCTGATTGCCATTGAAGGAATACTGCTGTTAAAGTACCCACCTTAAACTTTAACGCTTCAGTCTACCTTCTGCGTAATTTGATAAACATCTGTAGCAGATTTGGCTCTGAAAATCTCTCTCTTCAAAGAATTTAGACTGAATTAGTGATGAAAATGTGCCAGATTTTAGTTCTAGATATTTGTCAGTATCACGAAACGCCCTTAAAGCACATAGAGGATAGAAGTTTTAGACTCTTGAGTCTGAAACACCCAAAAATGAAGCATTATTACCATCACTTCTTGGCCTGTAAGCAAATAGGGAGGCATTCCCGTATGTGTTACCAAATATTTTACCTACTTACAGTTCTTATTAAAACTATTATATAAAAATGCTAATATTTATATGTATACGCACCTATGCCAATTACAAATTATTTCGTTTTTCTCTTCTTCAAGCTTCTACTTCTTTCTTTTACTTGTAGTTTGCTTTTATAAGTATCGCATAGATTAAATTCGTTCCTTAGTCACATCAAAACCCACTCAACTGGCAGCTTCTTGTAGTCGCAGAGGTGATAAATAATATGTTTGCACAAACACACACAAAAAATATAAGCACACGTTTCCATATTTGCAGACAGAGGTAGAGATTCGAACCTACGTTCTCTCTGTGAATTCCGAATGGTAGTCACGCACCAGCCCATTCGGCTACGGCGGCCGCAACTAGTTATTAACTAGTATTTAAATAGCCTTCAACTGGTATTCAACTGGTATTCAACTAGTTTTCAACTAGTTTTCAAATAGTCTTCAACTAGTATTTAACTAGTCTTCAACTGGCCTTCAAAGAGCCTTCAATTAGCTTTCAACTAGTCTTCAACTAGCCTTCAACTAGTCTTCAACTAGTCTTCAACTAGCCTTCAACTAGTCTTCAACTAGTCTTCAACTAGCCTTCAACTAGTCTTCAACTGGCCTTCAACTAGTCTTCAACTAGCCTTCAACTGGTTTTCCTCCAGTTTTCAACTAGTGTTCAACTAGTCTTCAACTAGCCTTCAACTAGCCTTCAACTAGCCTTCAACTAGTCTTCAACGAGCCTTCAACTAGCCTTCAACTAGTCTTCAACTAGCCTTCAACTAGTCTTTAACTAGTTTTCAACTAGCCTTCAACTAGCCTTCAACTAATGCAATAGAAGTATTAGTAAAGGATTGTCGTAATATCTCACACGTTCCATATCTGATCCCTACTGAAATCCACCGCTTTTTGAGTTTTCTTAAATTTTTTCTACAAAACTATTTCTCTTTTATTATACAAATTTTACTAATTACCTTACATATAATTAGAAACAGTCACTTTAATCCTCCACCTTAACTCGAACCAGCACCTCTGTGAATTAATGATTTAATAGTGATTTAAGACTTCAGATTTTCATCAAATCTGCTTGTCTCACGCTGCATACCATTTCCATCAGTTTGAAACCAGTCCAAGAATCAGTAGTACCGGGCTACTGCTCACAATGAGACTGTCCCAGTTTTATTTCAGACTCATGCGGTGCTTAATAGAACATACATATGTACGTGCATACATATATTTGTGTACATGTCAATATTACGCCTGTTTGTCTTCTTTCTATAGCTTCTAAATTTATAACCACCTCATATTGATGATGTCGCTGTCATTAGCTGTTAGCTTGTGTTCATTATTATTGTTTTTATATTTGCTTTTCTTTTAATATTTTTCTTTTTGGTAGTTTGTATGCTTGTACCACTTTAAAATTGTCTATTTTTAAATTATTTATTTTGAATTTATTTGCGATTTATGTGTTTTGGCATCTCTTAGAGGTGGTCAAGGTTGAGGCGTCAGTACAGAAGAAGTACTTACGAAAGAAAATTAGGGAAATGTTTTGTATAATTTCCTATTTAACATATATTTTTTTAATTTTTGATAAAAGAAATGCATATAAAGTCACATACGAGTAATTTCCAGGAATAAGTTTAGACCTCATTTCCTAAGGAATTATACAAAGAATCTAATTTAACCTCAGCAATAGCGCTACTCTCGCACTAGGAGCATTTGAGGTAATCTAAAATTTGAAACATGCGAAAAAACAGTGCTTATGCAAATATTTTGGCATTTTTTGCCTTGAGAACAGAATGATGTCAGTTAGAGATTACAGAACGTTGATGGTAGCATAGCTGACATGATTGATGACCATGATGAGCTCATCAAAGTTGTGCCAAATACAGTTTTGGAAACCCCTGGCATTGATTAATATGAGACATGAATTTCTAGAAGAAAAAGAAGAAGAAGAAGAAGGTCCAGCCTGAATAGTTTCATAACGAGTGCTAAATAATCAACATCATTATTGGCATCTGGATTCTGAATTGCGAAAGAGATGCCTAGCAGAATGAAAGTATTCACAAGTAATGGTCAGTTATCACTGAATTCAATAAAATGAATAGCAAAAAATTTCATGAAACATAGAAGCACTTGGGAAATATTAAGGCGAATGTTTGTTGAACCTCCAGTCTTCAGTCGACAACGATTCTATGCGATTTCCTGTATATTTCACTGTTACCATTTAAGCGCGAAACTCATCATCTAATCTCGTGAAACTTTTGAGTGTGAAAAACGAATCATTTGAGCTACCAAACGTGGAGATATATAGCATACGAGAGTGGCTCAATAAGTACATGAGCATTTAGCGTATCGAATGGTATTGTTGCTCAGCAGAAGCCCACGAGCTTCTTTGCAAAAATGGAAAAGGTAAATTTTCTGCGCTCATTGGAAACTAGTGTTCGAGAATGCCATCATGAAAAGCAAACAAATACTTGAAAATTATTAAAAGGGAAGTATTCACTACTCATTGAAGCCACCACTAGTATACCTAATTTCGTACCGTCAAAGTTCACGCGGATATGCAGACCCGATTAAAATCATTGCACAATCAGTAGATTTATCGCAATACAAGTAATGGTCAAGACAGTGGATTTATCGGAGCAAATCGAAGCTAAAGAAGACCAAAGTGAATCTGCCAATTTTATCCAACAAGTCAATAACGACAGTTTTTGTGGGCGAGTAGTACCGTTTACATCGATTAACCATTAAATGGGTAAACTTATCATCACCTGAGCGTATTATGCTAACATGTTTCAACGATTCGATGTCGATTTGACGACTGAAATGGCTAGAACTAATGGGATCTATGGTGAGAGAATAGCGACAAATGAATGGTTTTCCAGCCTTACACACACTTTCACACAGTCCACGTACACACATTTTCTGCATTTACTCGCTAATTGGATTCGACTACAAGGATACAAATGCTGCACATTTTTGTTAGCAAGAGATAAGGTTTCGTTCAGATTAAACGTCACATAATCTGCTGTCATATGGTGGAGCAGAATCATGGACAAAATCACGGTTGTCGTGATAAACGGGCTACACACAAGTATAATAAATTACTAGGTATACTATTTAACTATGGTGAAAAAGAAAATTATGAGAGGAAGTTTGATTCCCACGTCACTTGGGGATTCGGCAACCAAATTTTGCTCAATCATTTCACAGGTATTCACACATTCGTCCAATCAGCCGTTGCTCAGACGGCAACGAAGTGCCATTGGTTGATTTTTTTCGTATATCACCAACATAATTTCAGAGAATAATGGTCTGTTAAAGAGCTCATCTTTGAAATCTTTTCCGCACAGGAGTGTGGCCATTGGCATTACAGGTGTCATGAGTACATCAGGATCGGCCCTTAATGATTTCTGGCATTTGCTACCTACGCACTAAGCTAATCAAGTATAGGCAATGAAAGCGATGTGTCAACTGCATTCTTATGGATTGTGGCACGACGATCGGAGTTTCGGACACGAGGAAATGTTTAGACTGTCAGAGTACGTAATCGGTATCGGTACGTAATGATACCTGGAATATTTTTTGGAAGAAATTATGTCGATAGTTTTCTTACCGTGATGCAGATATCAATATACCATCTTGGGAAACTCGGTAAGAGTTTTCTATGTTGATGGATCCAAAACTAAATATGGTAATGAAGCGGGATGGCATTTGGACAGTAACTTCAAATACTTTATTTTTTCTGGTATAATGACAACGGCTTTGTAATATAAAGTCTTTACAATACTTAAAGTGCGTGACTGGTAATTGCCGAAAGATACCGAGAAATTAACACAGGAGCTGTAGTGACGGCAAAGCTATTGTAAAGGCATAAGAAGTAGCACGCATCTCTTCTAAAATATTTAAGGAATGTAAGTTGAGGCTAAACTCCTGTCTATGCTGGATTAACCTTGAACTTCTGTAGATGCTGCGATACTACGGTGTTCAAGGCAACGAACTGGTTAATGAGTTGGCGAACTGCGATGCTTTAAAATTAAGGAAAATATTATTCAAATCTTGCATTATTAGTTAGAGACTGACGGAGTAAATAACACTACCTTGAAAAATGCTTAAGAACATACCTACCGAATTAAACGCTCGAACTATAAGGCATTTAAATCTGGTTGATGATGTTTGAACCAAAGTTAAATACTAGACCAAATATCCGGAAGCGCAGCACATCAAAAGCCAATAAATGGTTTCCGAATTGGTTTCAAGTAGCGTTTTTAAATCAATGTAAATAGCCTCTGCTCTTCATAGAGAAAAATCTGCGCGCAATGGTGCAGCGTATGCAGCTGAACTTTGACGGTAGGAGCTTGAGGTGAAGTCCCCAACTCCATAGCTTAAATAAGCACAATTCTAAAAAAAGGCAGAGATTAATAAATTAGTTTTAGCTGCTACTTCCGACAGAAAAGTAATATTTTATGAAAAGCAGAAATGTTTGAAATGGTGACGAAACGCAGAAACATATTTTCAAAGAACTTTTGACTCCGGATCGGACAAGGACTAACCAGCTAAAGTTAGTTCTTTTTAATGCTGTTTGCCTTCAAGGCACAAACCTGCAGAGAATTTCTTGGAATTTCTGTTTCCACTCGGAAACAGATTAATATATAATAAAGACCAGGGGAACTGAGGGAACTTTGTCATCTATGCAGTACCTTTCACAATCGAATTTCAATCGCTCTTTGTAATGTTCTAAGTTATTTTACGACTACACACTTATACACTTGCACAAGTGTAAAAAAGCAAAAATGTGCATGCACTACAAACTAAGGCAAATAACATAAAAGTTCTCATGTGGTTAGAGTTTTTGGTTGCCAATCAAAGTTTGTGACATGCGGCACTTCTGTCGCCACACATGTTTAACCCAGTTTCAAAAATGTTTGCTTTCTTTGTTTTTGGAATTTGCTTTAAAACAGCATAATATCTTAATGCCAACACGACATGAACAGATAAAAAATGAAAACGAAAACGGAGCGACAACAAGAAGTGTATGCGCAAGCACCTGTTGCATTTGCAACAACACCTATATGAGTATACTGACGTTTGACCGGCGCGCCGTCCTCAGCAAAGGTGTCGCATTACGCTTGCGCACGGACAGTCTTGCGATAGCAACAGTGACAGCGGCAGCAAAAATTGCTGAGTTGTTGTTTTTTTTGTAAGTTTTTGCAGTCTCACTAACGAGGTTGTTTTCTCTTTTTAAAAGGTGGTAAAGTATTTCTTATATCAAATACTTTTGAATGTTCCTAAGAAACTTTGCCAACAGCGCAAGCTTGCCTTCTGTGACGTATGGTATTGGTGTTGATGGGGGTTTGCTGGCTTACTTGTATGCTGTTATTCAAAATTGTGGTTCAGGTTACTTTGTTGTTTTTTGTATGTTTTGTTGTTGCTGTCACAAATTTGCTGCAATACTGCCCTGCATGCTCTAGCCTTTTATGTTGACGTCACTTGTGAGCAGCTCGGATCATTGGCCTTCAGCGCAATTTGAGCAATAAGTATAGCTTAATTTTGTTGCCACAGCATAAGTATGTCAGAAATGTGTAAATATATATACGTTCTTATGCATGTATAGTACATAGTATGTGCAGGTATGCATGTCGGAATGCCTTTTAGATTGATTTTTTGTCTCTTTATGGGTCTCCGAATGACGGGTACTCGGTGTGAATGACTTGAATGGGAGGCTTTTAGATCAAATGTGGCAAGCTGTTACTTATTCGTTTATAATGTGAACTCTTTTATTTTTTGTTTATTGTAGCAAACAACGGCCCACTTTCAGAAGTCTCCCGCCAAACAGTCTACCCATTTCGCTTGTTGCTTAATTGATTGTCAGCTGCCATGAGCGCTTTACTGTCTTAAAATTGCCAAAAAAACATGTAGAGCGAAATTCCTGAGTGATTTAGCACTTTTTTTTAGCCTGAGGTGAAAAATAAGGAGGACAACGATACGAATTTTTTATAAGTAACACAAAAATTCCGAACAAAATTAAAATAAAAAAATGTTTAAAATTTTAAAGTTAAAAAATAAAAAATAATAATTAAGCTTAATTAAAAAAATATTAATACTTAAACAGCACACGATAAAATAATATAAGATATAATCGAATAAATGTATACTAAATAAGAAAAAAATAAATAAAATAACTAAAAAAGAATAAAATGAAAAATAAATAAATATAACACAAAAATTAAACAAGGCTACAAACACGCAAATGGCATACGGTAAAGTAAAATTTAATAAGAAAACAACTAAAGGAAATAAAAGAAAAACTAAAATGAAAAAAAAACAACAAAAACACAAAAAAAATTAAAACAGTAAAATTAAATAAAAAAATAAAAAAGCAAGCACAATAAATTAAAACTAATAATACAAAATTAAAATAAAAAAAGAGCGTGTACACATAACAGAAGTGAAACCTTCAAGGCAGACAAAGAAAGAGGAAGAGACCCGGGACAGAATGAGAGAGAGGGAGAGAGAGAGAAAGAATATATATCTAAATAAATTCACAACATTTGCAGAGAATACAAATAGACAAAATTTACAATAACCGGAGAAGGGTCGACCGGTGTAGTTAACGCCGGGCACAAACCGTGGCTACAACGCGCACTACTCCGAGCGTTTATCATCCGCACAAACGCAGCGATTCCTGGACCGCAGCAACGGCAAAAATTACCGCAAGGCAATACCAATAAATCCGACGCCGGAATGGATAGCACTTTATAGTACGCACAAGCACTCGCCAGGAAACGGAAATAAGCGTCAAACAGTAGACACCAAGGAATTATAACGCCAAAAATAGGCACTAAAAATATATTTCCTACAAGTTTGCTCAACCAAACTAGCGCCAAAAAGTAGGCAGTGTTAGTTCTCACTAGAAATTAGCAACCACAAGGAAAAACTCAGGAAAAATAGCCTAAAGTGTACCGAAGATATATATAAGGTATAGCTCTCTCTCTCGTTTTTCCTCTACGTTACATCTTTTTTCTCTCTCGCGGAACGAAATTGCCCAAAACGTTGCATGGCCTTGAAATTTTACTCTCCATTCTCGCTCGTTCATCGCCGCCTAAGAAGTTTCACTTCAATAAGACAAAAAAAAGGACATATAATAACAAATAATATACATCGAAATTGAATAAAATAATAAAAATTCTTATAACATAAAATTAAAAAAGAAAACAATAAAATGAAAAATAAATAAATAAAATAAGAAAATGTGATCAAATAAAGTTAAAGTAAATAAGACAAAACAAATTAGATCAGATTAAAACAATTAACAAGATAAAAAATAAAAAAATTAGGTAAATAAAAACAATAATAATGCAAGATGAATTGACAAAAACGCAATAGAATGCAAAATAAAATAAAAAATAAATAAATAAAACAAAAAAATCGATAAAATAAAATTACATTTCACAGAAAATTAAAATTACACTAGATTAAGTAAAGGACAAAAAAACACCAAATAAATAAAAAATTAAATAACTAAAAATATATAAGAGCAAATATTAAATCGGTAAAACAAAATAAACTGAAAAAAAAATTAAATAACATAAAAACATAAATGAAACAAAATAGAATACAATAAAATAAAAAATAAATAAATAACATAAAACAAAATATGATAAAAAAAATTAACCAGATAACACAAAAAAAAAAATTAAAAAGAAAACCAATAATAGCATTAAATAATATAAAACAAGAAACAAAATAGAATTAAAATAAACAAATTAAAGTAAGCCAAAATTTGTATGAAATAAATAAGAAAAAATTAAATAAGAATAAAAGCAAATAAGTTAAATAAAATAACAAAAGATTGAAAAAGAAAAGTAAATATATCACACAAATAAGATACAATGCAGTAAAATAAAATAAAATAAAACGCAAAATAAAGTAGAATAGAGTAAAAACAATTATAATAAATCAAAATAAAAACAAAGTAAATAAAGTAACATAAATAAATATAACACCAAATTAATTTAAAGTTCGGAAAAAATAGAATAAAAGACAAAGGAAAATAGAATAAAATACATTTTTCTTTTTAATTTAATAAAAAAAATTAAATAAAATAATATAAAATGATTGTGAACGAATTTTTCAGAAACATACTGTAGCAGTACTAGTGAAAGCGTATAAAAGTATTCGACGGCCGCCATAGCCAAATAGATTGGTGCGCGACTACCATTTGGAAGCGCGTAGTTTCGAATCTCCGTGATGAAACGCCAAAATAATAGAAAAGGTTTTAGCTAATATCTGTCACCTCTCCGCAGGCAATGGCAAACCTCCGAGTGTTATTCCGCTATGAAAAAGCTCTTCATAAAAACCATTTACCGTTTGGAGTCAGAATAAAGCTGTTGGCCTCTTCATTTGTGGCTCAACATCAAGACGCACAGCTAAAAGAGGCAAAGGAACAAACAACCCAAAAAGGAGTGTCCCAATGATTTATGTTATACATCCTCTTTTTTTTTTTAATTTTAACCAATTCTTTAATATTTTTAATATAATTTTCAAATTATATTGTTTTAATTAAGGATTTTACCAGAATTTATTGCTTTGTTTACCTAACTTATTTTACCTATTTTTTGTTTGTTTATCTATTGGGTAACGAGATTGCCACGAGAGAGGACTGATGCGGATTTTTTATAAATGTTATAAAAACTATGGAAAAGTGCGGAAAAATATTACGCCAGGAAATGACAAAACTAAAAAAAAAACTATAAAAAAAAAAATTCGAGTGCAAGAGTAGCTACAAAACACATTAGCAGCCACGCGAACGAGTAAAATATTAATAAAAATCGCGTGGAAGCTCAAAACCGAAGTTGGCTACAGTTATAGTTGTTGTTGGCCATCCTTTGCCTTACAATAGCCACAGGTAGGTTTTGCCGTTCTTCTTTTTTTTAAGCATTAGAAGCTGACTAAAACGATGAGAGACTAATACCACCAATATATGTGTGTGTGTGCGTGCAAAGGCATAGTATGGTATGATTGTCACAGCCGAAACCCGTTTAATTCCAAAGCAATATGACAGGTGAAGAAAAATGGTTTTTTGATTGCATTGCGCATTTCAATTGGCTCAAAGTAATGCCGACAACTCAGCGGTTGGCTTAAAGTCGGCAGCTAAGGTAGCTTAGCGCAGCGATCAGTGCAGAGCTTGCTGTGAAGCGCACAAGTATTAGCTCAAATACATTTTCTTCAGAAAAAGTAAAGGAAGGTAGATGTGAAGAAGAAAATAAAAAACGAAGTAAATCATGCTGAATTAAAATTGAAATTTGCCGCAGTTGTAATTAGAATTTCATAGAAAACTTGTTTGATAAGCTGCTTAATTGCAAGTGGCTCACTGGCACGCTCAGCTCGCATACGGCAGGTGATTTAGAAAATAAATTGAATATGCCACATTTGGTAATGCACTAATTAGCAGTTTAAGAGGGGATTTTATGGTATTCAAAAGTGGTGACTTTTGGTTTGTTGAGACTTGGTTTGGCGAGTTGCCCGATAATAAAACTATGACTATTGATTTTTCGTTTAGTATTACGAAGATCTAAAATTAGGCAATTTTAAGCTCAATGCACGATTATGCAAGGTGGTGCAAAATTAATCATCCTATTTGGTTTCTGAATAGTTTTCTCGCCAAATAAAAACAATAATAATAATGTTGAGTGATGAAATGTTTAATTTCGATCTTTACGCGCTCCATTGCTTATCTGTTTGTATTTGTATTGCATGCTTATTTATTTCTTTTCAAAGTTTCCAATAACAACATAAGATTCTAAAGACAATTTACTAAAATATTTTGCATACAGCAAATCTACATTGTTTCTACAATACTTAGAACTTCTTGGTGGCTTAGTACAACTAAAACTGCAAAGCGTCAAACAAATTGGTTCATTTCAGATATCGCCACGTTAAGAAGTTAAATTGAAAGAAAGCATCAGTTAGGGCAAGAGATGAACGTTATGGAGAGGATATCGTCTAAATTTACAAGGGCTTTTGCTAAGAGTTTTTTCAGTCTTTTTAGGCAAAGCATAAAATCATTTGGAGTAGATCAGCGCTTAAGTTGGCGCTCTCATCGGCTTAACTTTCAATGTTATAGAGTGCGCATCCTATCCAACCTAAGCCTCTGGTATTTCAGAATGATACCAGAGCCGCACCGCTTAGTATTTAGAGAGTTTAGATGCTCAAATAAACCCCAGGGCTTCTAAACGGGCGAATAATATGAAGATATCAGATAAGACAAGCCATTTACTGGTACAACACTTTGAACTGCTTGAAACATAAAGAGAATATTATAATACATGGAGGCGCAAACTGAATCACCCCATCGAAAGATTTATAATTTTTGCCCAATGGGTCGTAGGTTAATCATATTTCTCACTTCTGAACTGGACAGTTTCAGGGTAAAAACAGACGTAGTGGGGCGCGTAAAGCTCAAAATTGGGATTTTCCTCACTCAAAATTCTTATTGTCTTATTATTTGTAAAAACCTATTAAAAATAAATAATACAAATATCTTTTTTTTTTTGTAAAAATGTATTAAAAAATGGATGATTAATTTGCAGAAAGCTGATAAAAAGCCGATTTACTGGTTTAAGGCTTTGAGGAGATTTGGTGGCTCCTAAAACACTCAGGCTAAAAAGCCTATTGTATTTAAATCTCTGGAAAGGGGTGATAGTCAAGGAGGGAAGGAGAAAAGTATCAGAGAAAGATATAGGAAAGAATAGAGACAGGATAGAGATAGAGATACGTAGTCCTGTGAGAATTTTCCAGATTCTTTGGCAAATCTGTAAATATCCTCCAGTTTTAGAGAACGAATATTACTCATTCTCACGACATCGGAACGAACCCAAGAATCGTAGAGAAAGTACTCAGTGCTATCCGACTCAGCATGTCAGGCACATTGGGTCCTCAATGATTCCAGTGGTGGTCATAAGCTGACCCCATGAGCTGTGTCCTGTAATGATACCGACCATCAACAGAACGTCTTTCCTTCCAAGTTTTAGTAGAGAGTTTGACAGTTTTCTGTTCGGACTTGTCACAAAACACTTTGCAGTTCTGCAGCGTACTAGACGGGACCATCGCTTTTTATGTAGATTGCCTACATAACCGCTGATCCAATTCATGATTCCTGCGGAACTGATTCCCCGATTATTAGCTCTGGCCCTTGTTGTGGCACCGTTGATCCACGGTTGGCCAATTTATCGGCAATTTTGTTTCCTTGAACACCGGAGTGTCCCGGAACCCATATAAGTACAAGCCTGCTTGGTCTTACGACAGAGTTAAGCTTCTTCTTACATTCTTGAACAATCTTTGAGGTTTGCTTCGCATTCTCCAGGGCCTTCAGTGCAGCCTGACTGTCACTGAAAACTCCAATCTGTTTCTCGCTCCATCTACTCTCGATTATCCATTCGGCTACTTTCAGGATGGCAAAAACTTCCATTTGGAAAACAGTTGTCATTTTCCTCATAGCATAGTGATTCTTATTACTGTCGTTTAAGTACCATCCGGCTCCAGACCCTATTTCATTCTTGGACCCATCGGTAAAGAAAATATCCGTCAAACTCCCTGCATGCATTCTGGATTGCTGAATCCCTGCATGCATTCTGGATCTAGAATCTGACATCAAATTTACTTCCGAATGAAACTGTGGGTATCAGGTCGTCTTTAGGTGCCAAAAACAGTGGATACTACTCCGACAGCAACTTAAAGATTTCTCTGTGTCCCGAAGTTCTATCTTCGTGCCAGAAACCATATTTATGGAGTCTACACATTCCTTTTATTGCTTCCTGTTGTATTTTAAGATCCAGGGGGAGCAAATCAAACATAGCATATAGGGCATCACCAGAGGTTGTACTCATGGCACGCGTGATGCATAAACATACACTTCTTTGTAGCCTGTTTAGTTCCCGGATTGTGGACTTAACCATACTCCGTCGGCACCAGATTACAGAAGCGTAAGTGATGATTAGTCTGATAAGTGCTGTGTAGGTATATCCACAGGACCCCAGGTTTTACCAAAGGCTCTGCGGCATTGCTGAAAAATCCTCAATGCGCGATTCACCTTCAGTGAAACATGTGTCTCACAAGTCAGCTTCTTATCCAAGATTACTTCTAGCTATTAAGCTTCATCGGAAAGACCAAGTGTCACACTTTTCAGTGTTGGAAGACTGAGTCCATCCAATTTCCGTTTTCTCGTAAACAAGACTATGGTTGTTTTGTTCAGATTAACGGAAAGACCTTGTCTCATGCACCAGTCATCCATATTGTCCAGAATCCTCTGCCCTTTCCTACAAAGCCTCCTTAGGGATTTATCCGATGTTAGCGCGCAACAGACATCGTCCCCATATGCTTAGACATGAAAACCGAGTTCCCGCATCTCCGCTAGTAGAGAGTACACGCCCAAGCTCCACAGCAGCGGAAAAAGAACACCCCCTTGGGAACATCCTTGCTTGGCTCTGACGGTGATCGTCACTGTTCTCACCAGCGGTTAACAGCCTCTCAGAGAGCATGGAATATATCCATTTTACAATGGTTTGATTAACTTCGTCTCGTTCGGCAGAAGAACATATTGAGCCGAAAGTGGCATTATCAAAAGCCCCTCGAACTCGCCCATTGTGTATTCGTCAGCTTCCAGCCCGGCTTCAAACTTGCTAACAAGATCGTGTAAGGCTGATTCACATGATTTTCCACTCTGGTAAGCGTGTTGATTTCTACTAAGTTTACTTCTCGGCTGAAATATTATAAACCTCTGTAAATTGTATAAAATGCGTAAATAAAGAAACAAAGATTAGTTGATATTAACCCTTAATGGCACGAAAACCTTTCAAGTTAATTTCTCACCAGATTCAAGCAAGTTTTTAGATGAAAAGAAACTGCATGCTAAATATTTTCAAATTAGGAATAGAAAAAAAAATCATATTTTAGTAAATATTTATATATAAATGTGTGGGGCGTTTTTTTAAGAGCTTGAAAACTTCAAATGATAATACAAAACGGAAATATTGTGGGGCTTAGCTTTTTTATTAGAATCTGAATAATAATATAACGGAAGTTATTTTTTAAATATCCGGAAAACATTCTGGGGGGCTACGAGTTACATAATCCATTCGACCGGTTTATTTTTGACCATTTTTGACCACAAATCTGGCCTTATGGTGTTAATGGTGAATATTACAATAAATCGATTGTTAAGCGTGCTGTATGGCAAGGTCGCGCCGTCTTATTGGGACCGAATGTCGTCGATGTTTAGCAAATTAAAACAAAAATTCATTCCACATGATTCGGTAGCGCTTGCCGTTCACCGTAACGGCAGCTTCTTTCTCATTTCGGAGGAAAAAATAAAAACCGATGATGTCGCCAATGCTCTATGAACTTCGAGAGCAGAATTAACATTTTTGTTATTAAATTTCTACAATTCATGATGAACTTGTCATACATTACTGAATCGAAATGTCAGCACAGTTTGCCATTCTGAGTTGCCAAACAACAGTTTTCCACATCAATAGTTTTAATGCAGGTAAAAAAAAACACCCTATATATACCGGATAATTGAATGAGAACATAATTTTAATTGTATACTCTTTTAAAGAACAATACTTTTAGCAGCACTCACCAATAAGTCTCTCTGATTTTCGAGGAAAAAAGTTTTACTGCACTTTTTTTCGTTCCGAGCAGACTTTGGCGCTTTTTTAGTTCCTCTGCGAAAGCTGTGGAGAGCTCTCCAACTAGTCGTGGCAACTCCTCTTCAGTATTAGCGCATCTTAGAGGAGTTTTGCCCGATATGTCACAATAATTTACGCACTAGTAAAATAAAATTGGTTTTGCCGCCACAGACGCGCCATTAAACCTAATAAGTAAAACTAGTATGCCGCTGCCATTGGTCCGTTTAGGGTTAACTGCAAAGTAGTCAAAAAACAAACAAGCGGTAAATCCATTTCTTATGAAAGCTGAATCATTTTCACGTACCATCAAAAAATCTACAAACCCAAAAGATTGCCTTCCAAATAGCAGCATCATGCTGTGCGACGTAATGGAGCAGAAGTTGGATGGCGCTATCAACTAGCTGGCATCATGATGGCCTGACAAGCTGCTTGTCATGGCATGTTAATTCACCCACTAACTGCCTCACTCCATTACTTAAGCAGCAAGAAAAAAAGGAGCAGTGAAATAAAAAGTGAAATATTTTACATTAGCAATAAAAGCAATAACAATAGCAACAAACTTTAATTGCTACCCTTACGCGGAAAGCTGAAATTGAAGCTTCCTAAATGCGTATGTATGTATGTCTGTATATACTATATGCATATGAAGGTGCCTGCATGCAATTGCGCCTGCGCCCAGCAGCTGATAAATTTTATTGGGACGCACTTACAAACGCTTAACGTTGAGTACATGACGCTGGTGCGCCCTTTGTGCTGAATGTTGTAATTGTTGATTATAATTATGATTGCTACGATGATGGGCGACCGCATAAATTTTAATTAAACTTCTTTTTTGTTTATTGTTATATTTATTGGCAGCGCTTCTCGCAGCGGCTGCTGAAGGGTAGGGCTTCGTTTATGATGATCAATTTTGGGAAAGCAGTTAATTGCTATACAGAAATTGTTTTTTTTTTATTTGGTTTTTTTGTTTTTTTTTTCTTATGTTGGTGGTAGCATAAAGTATGCCGCTTGTAAAGTTAATTATGTTGCTGGAAGAGTTGCTGGTTAGATGAACGAATTGACGCGTGCAACGACAGCAAAAATTGAATGTTATGTGGCATGAAAATGTTAAGTGCACGTAATTAAGAGACAAAGCAAAGTACTGTTAGAAATGACAAGACACAATTTTTTTATTTTTTTTTTTCAAAATCAATTAAGCAAAAAATTGGGTCAATTAAGAGTGTGTGAAAATGGAAAATGAGGACTCCCTCGAACATAATCATGGCATATTGAGTACGGCATTAGTGCAAACAATACGACAACGTATGTGGCACGTCTCACATGCTGTGCGTGAAAAGAAATTAATAAAAAAATTAATTTAAAAAAATATGGTAATGAGTAAGCAAATCAGGCGGCAACTTCATGAGAGAGCGCACACAATTTTTTTCTTATATTTAAATTAAGGGAAATTTTCTTAATAAATATTTTTACTATTAATTTTCTCTTGCAGTGCTAGGGCCACCGAGTTATGTGCGTCGTTTATTATATAAATAACTTAAATACCGAACGAAATTTTAATCCAAAATCAACTTTGAATAAATCAAACACTTATTTTAATCACAATGGGTCTACAGGCTTAGGTGAGACCGTCTACATCCTGATGGAGAGCGGCACCACTGTAACTACCACTTATTTGTTTATAAATTATTGCTTAATAAGTCATATATGTATATGTACACCTGTGCTCACAGTAATAGCAGCGCGACATGTGTCAAAATTTTAATTATTTATTCATTTTCCATTTAAATCGGCTGCAGTAGCCAAATGGGTTGGCGCGTGACTACCATTCGGTAGTAATCGGGTTCAAAACCGCGAGCTTAAAACACTAAGCGATAGAAAAAGTTTTTTCCAATAGCGGTCGCGCCTCGCCAGGCAATAGTAAACTTAAGAGTGTATTTGTGCCATGAAAAAGAGCTTCTCACAAACAAACTATAAGTCATTCAGAGGCGTCATAAAACTGCACGTTTTTTCCTTTTTCGAAAAGCATCTAAACAAATATACCTATATATATGTAGTGCAATAAGTCTATTTTTTCTATAAAAATATGGTTTGTCAAACACCAAAATCCATGTTTCAAGCTTCGTTCACAATTAACAAAAAATTAAAAGACATTACGTCAAAGTTTCAAAATTTTTGGTGAAAATTACTAGAAAGGTTCTGAGTATGCAGTCTTGATGCCAGAGTTCGTCCAGAGTTTTGAAACAATTCGGATTAAAAAGTAGCAAATTTGGTTAATGAATTTTTGGAAATTCGTCAAATTTTTGTGCATTTCGTACAAAGTTTGGTACGTTGATGTAGGAATAAACTATATTTTGATTAAAAAAAAAACTAATACACCCGGCATACGCTGTCCTACCTTAAGCAACCGTTCTTTAGTTCTGAAAAAAACTTTTTTAAAACGCAGATACATTTGAGAAGCCACTTAAGAAACCGGCCTTTAGCTGTGATATGTATGTATGAGATCAACGGCACGAACAAAACAAGTTTATATTCACTCATAATTTTGTATTCAAATTAAAAAATTATGTTCAAAGCAGACGAATTTCGAATCAACTGCACGATTTCAAGTGGAACTACAGAATAGATAAACACGTGCGATATTTATCGAAGGCAAACTTTGCTTTAATAACGGTATCATAATGCATTGCTTTGATCTTAGAAATTTTGTTAAATTTGATGTGTGCAGCAATTAATTTTTATAATATATATGAAGATATGTGTACATACTCGCATGTATGTGCATATGTATATGTAGCTGGATTTTTCTTCAAAATTCTTCATTAGATAATGAAAAATTTGTGAATCATTCAACATTTTAATTTGAAAATTCAATGACAATAGACGATTTATCAGCTTTTTAGACAAGTGGCAGCCCTACATAAACTTTTATCAATAGGTGGCAACCCTGCCAAAAAAATGTAATAATTTTTAATTAAATATTCCAAAATATTCTATAAAAAATCTCGCTAATGCGGCTCATTCAACTTATTTTTTACTTTTTTTTTTAATTACGAAAATCTGGCAACACCATTTTTCCCAACTTTTTTCTTTAAAAACCTTCCACAGCAAGAAAAAAGCTTGGCAGAAAAAAATAAAGTAAATCTCTTAAGTAGTTCGTGGGTGATGCGATTACACACAGAAAAGCAATTCATTTTGAAAGAATCTTTCGAAAGTGACACCTAGAAGTTAGTAGTGAATAATTCCTAAGCGTTAACAATGCGTTAAAGTTATTAAGGGTTAGGGGTAGTCAGAATTTTCAAAACATTGTTTTGTTTTCATTTTCTTAAAGTATAATATCTTTACAATATTGTGCGAAAATTTGAAGTGAATCCGACAAATACTTTTCGAGTTATTCAAGAATTAACAAAAGGCGCTCGGGTGCCCCGGAGCCGATGGCAAAACTTGAAATGCGTTTTCCTCAAAACTAATATTTTTGAACTGGTGATCACTGTAACTTAAAAACCGCTTGGTAGAGTTCAATAAAATTTATACTGCTTTTGAAAACATAAAAACTCGAGCCTAAGCGCAGGATTTTTTTTTCTCAAAACATTCGATTTTTTTTTAAACAATTAATTGTCGGTTCTTTTCCCCGAAAATCTGAAAAATGTTTCATGAGGCCGCCATATTGTTAATTTTCAAAAAACAAAAAGCTTCGATCAGTCACAAGGTTAATAAACCTAATTTCTCTTGTCCGATTGATTTTAGATGAATCTCCAAGGACTTGAGGATGATCACCACAAGGGACTTCTGGAGAAATGTGCTCTACACAAACAGCGATAACTTTTACAATTATTAATTTTTTTTTTAATTTTGCTAAAGTGAAGTCGGGACATGATGTATTAATGCTATGCTTTTATTTAGAACACCCTCTGTGCGTTTGTCCGGCATTATTAAAAACGCGACTAAAATGCCTTGGAGCCCCACTGCTTGAGGGTCTGGAAGACGTCTCAAAAGCGGAGCTCCCAGCCCTACTTAGATTCGCCAAAAGCGCTGACATCCTACATGATGTCTACTTCAGGTATTCATAGAGGTCGGTCTCCATCTGGTATCGCTAGGGACCAAAAGGTCTATGCGCAGCTTATTGCCAACCAGGCTAACCTAACCTAACCTATGTTTTTATTTTTGTAAAATAAAGCAGATGACTAGGAAAGCAAAAATTATTGAAAATCATCATTTTTTCGGGCCTCGGCTGCCCATTAATAAAATTGTCGATCTTTAGAAGGAACATTTCACAGCACTCGTGACTTTTTGGCGGAGATAATCGTCCGAAAGAGTCGACAATTCAAGAAACCAGTTCTATCGAGGATAGAAAAAGGACGGGTAGACCAAAAACTAGACGTTCTGTTAAGAATATTGCTGCTGTAACGTAAAGTGTGGCTGAACAACCTTCAACTTCGTTATCTCAAAATTCTCAACAATTCGGCATTCATGAATCTGCTGTTTGGCGGATTTCACCTGTGGACGTGGTCATGGCGGGAGCTTAAATTATGTACTTTTCACATTTAAATATTAAGAGCCGTATTTTGATAAAAATATTTAGTTAGTCTTGAAATACTCGTAATCTAAATTTGTATATATTTTATTTAAAGCAAGATTTAGTCGCTTCTTTTTAAAGACCCTAACAATTGGATACCGTGACCAAAGCTGGATGCATTGCCACCAAATGAAAAAAAAGCTTAAAGATTGTAAATTTTGCATGTTCTATTTTAGCACAACTTGTAGAAGCGTCCTTTGAAAGACCCTTTACGTAAATTTATAGATTTAGGAAAAAAAAATTGCATGAAAAGTATTAAGCATTTTGTGATCAGATAAAGTGACTTGGCACACACAAGTGTATAGCGGATTTACCTATAACATAATCGTATTTTCCCACAGCTTCAAGATGTTTTGAAATTTAAAATATTTAAAGACAAAAAATCTCTCACTCTCCTCAAAAACAAATTATTCAAGCGCACGCGAAGAAATTATGCCTAGAGGAATGCATTTGTAAACGCATTCCACATTTTATTGCAGATTTAAAAAAACACGCTAATAACTAGGAGAGAAAACAAAAACAACAGTCAACCAAATATCTATTTAGCCAGCACAACAAATCGACTCGGCAGTCATAATTAATAAAGCAAATATTGGCGTTTCGACGGCGTAACTTCACTTATGCACTTATGCAATTGCACAAGTGCAGCATGGCATACATACGAACATATGTATGTAGATATGTAACACATAAGTTGGAAGTGCCAGTTAGTCAGTCAGTCGGTCGGCCTTTCGCATGGTCGGTCACTGCTTCGATCGACAGTCTGTTCGTTTTCTAACAAATTCTTTGCCCTAAACCACCTATGGGCAGTGGAATTGGCTGTTAGTGAACAATACATGCACAAAAGAAACAAAAAAAACAAACAACAGCAGCTTTACAGGAATTGCATGCCAATGTGCAATGGACGACATGGTGGCGACACCCGGCGACAAGTTTTTCACGCTTATTTCGCCAGTTGTGCTGAGACTCAATCGGCAGTCGCGCTCACACAAAAGTTCACTTCACATTTATCGCTGTGATCGCTTTTCATACGGCGCATGCATTTTTTCAAGCATTTTTGCTTGAGCGCTCGAAGGCATATGTAAATAAATATTTTTGCATTTATCACCTGCAATCGAAAGTGTACTCGCGTATGTAGATATGGGTTGGGAAATGAAGAAAAAGAAAAAAGTTTAGAAAATGTTCAAGCATACACGTCCATGCAAACTTACATACGTATGTATGTATGTATGTATGTATGTATGTATGTATGTATGTATGTATGTATGTATGTGTGTATATATGGCACTCATGTGTTTGTATGCGCACGGCGGGTATGTGAGTACTCGTAGCAAGTGGCTTTGCGGCAGCTGTGTTGTAAAGTAATGCAAAGGTAATTGAATTGAAGTGTTTCGAGTAGACGAAATTTAAGAGGCTTAGCGCCGAAATATGCAGGCATTTGTCATAGACTCTGACATAAATCGCATTGTTAAGAAGGGGAGACGATAAAAAATACCTATTTAAGTGTAAAAAAACATTGCTTCTCTTTTTCATAAAACTTAAATTCTAATATAAAAAATTGAAGCTATAAAATGTTGAGCTGCTTAAGTGTCTAACTCAAAATTGAGGCTTTAGCTTCAGATAATAGTGCAATTTATGTAGTTAACTGTTGGTTTAGGACGGACATATTAATTGATATACGTTGCGTTAAATAACGCTAGTGCTATAATGACTTACACATAGACAAATTATTAAACTTTTTTTCTCTTTTAACTATATTAACATTTTTTATTAAAAACATAGTGCAGTCTACAACAAAAGTTATGGGAATGTTGCAAAATTAAAAAAATTACTGGCGCGTACACTTCTGTTACGTATTTGCCCGAGGCCCTCCTCCTATTTGTGGCGTGCGTCTTAATGTTTTTCCACAAATGGAGGGACCACAGTTTTAAGCCAACTCCGAACGGGAAATGGTTTTTTATCAGGATATTTGTCATTGCTTACCGAACGCTATTAGAAAAGACTCAGTTCTACAGTTTTACAGTTTCATGCACAGATGGTGAAATATACTTTTACGCGCTCGTTTCATGGCAAATTTCGCTTGTTAGCAATGGAGTGCGCAGATAAGAAAAATCGCATTGCAGTGAATGAATTACTTAAATGTGAGAAAAGTGCAATTGAGAGAATTGCACCGAGAACCGCACGATCAAGCGTTTCTCCCCAAATATCTGCACTGACAGACAGAAAAAGAAGTGGTCCTCTTCGCGTGGCTCGAACCAGTGCAGCCATAAAGGCCGTTCAAGAAAGAAATCAGAAAATGTTCACAGTTGAAGAAGTTTTTAATAAGCAAAACGACAAAATCTATGCTAAAACTTCTCAGGGTTCGACATGGCCACCATCCAGCCTCCGTAATGGTGGGGAGTGTCTTGTAAAGGCGTTACATTTCTTCATTTCTGCGAAAAAGTGGTTAAGCCTAATGCAAAAGTGTACCAGGAGGATGTCTGGTACTGTACTGCTGAGCAGTACTCTTTTCAATGGAGAGCGTTAGATCTTCCAGCAAGATTCCGCTCCAACCGATAAGGCAAAAACCACCTAGCAGTAGCTAAAGAACTACCTACCCCCTGGATTCATACCCGTAGAAGATTGGCCGTCTGGTTGTCCAGATCTGAATCCATTGGACTATAGTTTGTGGTCAGAATTGGACAACATAGCCTGATGAAGAAGACCTCACAGAAATTTGGAGAGTTTCAAACAATATTTTGTTCGAGCAGCGACGTCAGTGTGCATGGAAACCGTGCGTGCTGCAATAACTGAATGCCCTTATCGCTTGAAGGCTTGTGTATAATCAAATGGTGACCACTTCGAATGAAAATTAAAAACCTTTTTTATTAAATATTTAAATGATTAAATAAAACGAACTTCATTAAACAACTATTTTAATTTCATATCTATAGGGCTGTTAACAGAACTTACGGCAGGACTAAGTATCTAAATATCGATACATTTAAATTTTTCATTCACTATAACATAATCTAATTTAAGTCGAATTGGCTTCACGAAATAGTGTGACAATAAGCTATGAGCTTGAACTCCGATGTGGTTTTAAAATGAAGGTTAAGAAAGCTGCAGCTCAAGGAATGAAAAAAATTCAGGAAGGTGAGTTCAAAGAATTTGAAGCTAACCGAACTAAGGTTGATTGTGAGAAGGTGCTTAAGCTTCATTTTGTAGAGCAAAATAAATCATTATAAGCAACATATAATTATAAAAAAAAATACATATACTTTTAGCTAACTGTAAAACGATAGAATTAAACCGAATCAACCATTCGTTTTCAGCACAGATATTATTCTATTAGAAATGAAGTAGCTGATGAAGGGTTAAACCAAGGAATATGACACCGAGCTCTAACTCAGACACGTGAAATAAAAATGCCAAAAAAAATAGTTTTTTATTCTGAATTCGATCGCAACTTGGCAAATGAGGCTGAAAGGTAAACCCACTAATACATTTTGGGCACGAAAAAGCTTTCTACAAAAATGATTTGCCTTTCGAAGCCGGTAGAGCGCTCTATTTGAGGATAAGATAGAGCACAAGCTTTGCTGAAACCTGACTTGTTCTATTCCCTTAGCTTTAGTAAATAATTTGCGGTTTTCGTGTCGAGTGTAACTTATTGCGAATTCATTTCAAACACTATTTGACCCTCCAATCTGCAATCATTTACCAACTGTCCAAAAATGAAAATCAACGCTGCACCAGCGTCGCAATATTGGCTCTAAGCCTCATCAATTAGAATAACAACAAGCATTTTAATAAAAAATTTAATACTAATTGGATTGTGTCCTATTCAATCTGCATATTATTTGGTATACAAATATACTGACATCTGTGTTCCAGTGCTGAATGCAGTAGTCAATAGAGATTCGCATGTATTTACATAAAAACAAAGCAGAAACCTAGAGACTCAATACAAATAGTATGGACTCACATGCAATCGATATGAACTGAACTGAATTAGGTCAACGGGGACTTAACGCGCCAAAGTCAGTGAGTACTCATGCTAGTTTTTAGTTGTTTTGTTACTTTTCAACTCTTTACTTTTTCAATTAGTCGACAATGTAGGTGTATATACAGTTGTGTGCACAGTAACAGCAGCACGACGTATAGCAATGTTCAAGATATTTTTTTTTTTTTTTTTTTTTTTCATAAAAATATAGTTCATACTACAGCAAAAATCATACAAATCTAAGTTTCAAACTTTGAATAAAATTTAAAAAATAACCAAATTTCATCAAAAGTTTTGATCAAGATTTTTAGAAAAATTATGAATTCCGTAGCCCATTCAATATTGGCATCATATGCATGTAGCTCCGTTTAAAACCGCTCAAATTTTATTATTATTATTTTTTTTTTTCTTTTTTAATGTATAATAATTTTCTTCAAAAAAGCTCCGGATAAATCATTTGCCATTCATTTGTCTTAAGGTCTGTAGGTATTCCATTTGTGGAACCTCCTCAAGACGCACGCCACAAGTAGTCCTCCTACTCAACCAGCTCAACTCATCACCCTGTAAATAGTGCAAGTGCTAATTGTATATAATACAAATATGACTTATTTTCATTAAACAAATGATCGAAAGTTTTTTATATGGAATATATGCGCAGGACCATTCGGAGTCATTAAAATTTGCAAGACGCGCTGTAAATTTTCAAACTGGAAAATTTTCTAAAAATTCTCATTAAAAAGTTTGAAGTTTTTATGAAAATTTGTTATGAGTCCTCGATTTTTTTGTTTATGAAAAATATGCGCCAAGCCACCGACAAAAAGATATTGTGTATCAAAAATCAACATGATTTTTCAGTCCCTTCAAATTTGCACTTTACCAAATTTAAGGGCTATGAAACTGCACACCTGAGCTTTTTCTAAAAATTCTCATGAAAGAGTTTGAAATTTTTATGAAAAGTTGTTACGAAAGCTCGATTTTTTTATGAAGAAAAAACGCGCTAAACTAGTAGTAAAAAAATTATCAAAAGTTAGCGCGATTTGTGTGTTACTTCAAATATATGTACACTTTGATCTATCAGAAGGAGCCCATATTTGCATACCTGAAATTTTTATAAAAATTCTCATTAAGTTTGAAATTTTGTGAAAATTTGTTACAAAAGCTCGGAATTTGTTTTTATGAAAAAAGTGCTCTGGAACAGCGGCAAAAAACAGTGGCAAAAATCTACGTGATTTTGGAGTCACTTCGAATTCGCTCTTTACCAAATTTCAATGGGCTATGAACTGCAGCAGAATTTTTCTAAAAATTCTCATTAAAAAATTAAAAATTTTTATGAAAAGTTATTATGAAAGCTATTGTAGAATTTGGTTTTACGAAAAAACGCGTTTGACCATTAATTAGAAATATTGGCCAATTGAACTCAATGTATGAGACTATTAAAATTAGCACTTTTCCAAATTTAAATGGGCTATACGGCGGCCGCCGTAGCCGAATTGGTTGGTGCGTGATTACCATTCGGAATTCACAGAGAGGTCGTTGGTTCGAATCTCGGTGAAAGCAAAATTAATAAAAACATTTTTCTAATAGCGGTCGCCTCTCGACAGGCAATGGCAAACCTCCGAGTGTATTTCTGCCATGAAAAAGCTCCTCATAAAAATATTTGCCGTTCGGAGTCGGCTTGAAACTGTAGGTCCCTCCATTTGTGGAACAACATCAAGAAGCACACCACAAATAGGAGGAGGAGCTCGGCCAAACACCTAACAGAAGTGTATGCGCCAATTATTTATTTATTTTTTTATAAAAATTGTCAACAAAAAGTGTGATATTTTTATGAAAATTTGTTAGGAATGCGCGAATTTTTTTAGGAATAAAATAAGCAAGCCTACAGGCTGACAATTGCCAAAACTCAACGTGACTGTATTTTACAAAATTTCAAAGGGCTACAAAATGCGTATAAAAAATACATAAAAAGGTTAAAACAAAATTTTATTTATTTATTTATTTATTTACTTTATTTTTTATTTATTTATTTATTTTTATTTTTTCTATAAAACATTGTTCGAAACCCAAATTTATATGATTTTTGTTGTAGCATAAACAATATTCTTTATAAAAATAATAGAAAACATTAAATCGAAATTAAATATAAACCAAAACCTTGCAATACGTTGCACTGCTAGTATTGTGTCCGTAGATGTACATAAATGAATCAGCATTCGTTTTTGTAGTGGCTGTTGTCAGTACACGTTTCACAGTCATTTGTTTGTTTATTTGCTTGTTTGCTTATTACTTGTTTTGTTGCCTATTTATTTGTTGATCAATAAAGACGCTTTGTTAGTTTGTATAATTTTTTTTTGCTGATTTGAAAATTCAGGTATTTTAGTTTTTCGAACAGGAGGATACTAATCTGATAAACTTTGTTTTTAAAGAAACAATGTAAGGCGCCACGGATGTCTAGTACGAATTTCTCTCAAATATGAATGGTTTTACGGCGGAGACTCCGCTCGAGTGTAACCCAGGCACATCAACAAGGCGCTGGGAGCTGATGTATTATATATGAACGTAGATGTAGATGTAGGTGCCTATGAGGATTTTTGTAGCGGAAAAAATAACCAAATACCAAAATGCTTTGAAAAAAAAACATCGACTTTTTATTGATTTTTACTTCTTTGCCTTCCATAGAAAAAATACAAACGTGCAAAGAAAAAAACAGAAATCAGTATAATACAAGAATGACAGAAATAAGATTGCGCTCATTAGAGAGTATGTGACGTAACAATAGTCTAGTTTTGCAGTGTAGGCAACCCCATTACTCTTCGCAGTAAATTTGTGCTTTTTTATACACAAAATACGAAAATTTAAATTTTGGTTTTGTTTCTTTAAAATTTAAATTTAAAGGAATAATAAATTTAAAGTTAAAAATCGAAGTTAAAAAAAATGTGTATACTAAAAAAGCTAAGAAAAGCCACTCTTACATTTAAAGAGAATGCTGAGAAAATTTCAGTGCTATTGAAAATTTGTACATTTTTATAAAATTAGATGCCTTGCGAGTTCAAATCTCATTTGTTGCTCCTTTTGGAGTTATGTAAGAATATGGGATCTTATTTCCTCAACCCTTCTTAACATTTAAAATCTTTTTATAAATTTTAAAAAGCTTTTATATTTACAGAATAGGAATTAAAGCCATAAATTTGAATTTATTAGTAAAAATAAACAAGCAAAATAGCAGATAATACTGAAGAAACCATAACGAACTTTTTGAAGAGGGATCTTGATCTTGTTACATAAAGATCTTGCAACAAAAGTATTTTTCGGCCTATTTTTAAAGAAATTCGATTAACATACGTTTTAAATACCAGAATGGACTTTTAATCCTCTGTTGTTTCAATACAGTCTATTGTACATAATCTTAAACCATTTATTTAAAAAAACGTATTCAGTAAAGACAATAAACTGATATTAGGCCCCTATAAGATGAAGCAACTGGTTTAAATGAACATATCTTGGCAACGCTGGAACAGAGCTGCCTGAAAGTACATTTGTTTGTAAAATAGCGACGAGTCATGCTCGATAACTTTGTTGTTGCTTTGGCATGAACAATTTTTCGCCAAATTTGTCGAGCAGAGAGATAGCGAGCAGAAAAGTGGCGAATACGAGAGGGGTATTATCAAATTCGTTGAGAGCAAAGTAACTGTACCACAATAGGCGGCACCTCATTATTCTCTCCATCGTGAGTATGACACACCCAACGATCGCACTTTGTTCACCGCATTCTTCATGTATGGACTCATCGTTTTGGATGCCTTTCCCTTCCATCTACATAATTAACTATAATATTTATCAATGATTTTTTTGTACCATTTTTCATGTTATACCAAAAATCAAAGTAGTAGGCCGAGTTATCCAAATACATCCTTATGAAAATCTTGACCTACTAGGATTTCGAGGGTACTATCAGTGCCGAAATTGTTATTTGATTTTTTGTACGAGAACTTCTACCATAGACCAGAATAAAGTATTTGTTTATAAAAAAACTGGTCATTGATATTGAAGTTTATTCAGCGCTTGCATGGTATTACTTGCGCCCTCTAATTTTGCGACTAAGTACCCGTGAAGACCGACGGTGTTCCATCCGAATGACTAATTCCAGTTCCAGAGTAAGCTTATTAGAAGTTAGCAACAACAAATAATTGGTACAATCCATTTGACAGGAACTGATTTTTCTAACAGGCAGACAAACGAACATTTTCGAGTATCAAAAAAACCAATGTCTCAAAAGTTTCCCGGTCCGAGGCAGTGTAAAAGTGTAGGTACCTTCATTTGGGAAACAATATCCAGATGCAGAAAATAAAAAAATTTAGAAGAGGCAAAAATTGTCTCATTTTTCCTTGGCTGAAACTTCAAATCGATAAAGCAAAATGGCGTACGCAAAATAAAAATTTTGGTAAAAATTCAATTTCAATTTTACTTCATTCACTCACTTCCATTTTTCTCACCGGAAGGGTCACAAATCAATTTCATTCAACATTTGATCAAACTCAATTATTGCCAGCTAACTAAAATACACCAGTAAAAGCAACAGAAAATATCGTACAAAACACTTCATTGTACTCGATAAATTTTTCTAGCTGACCAAACATGGACGCATGCCCGGCCTCATCAAGGTCAAATCAAGCGCGCTTGCGGTTAACTCGCAAAAGTTTATGAACACTTTAAATATCAAATGAAACGAAATATTAAAAAAGAAAAAAATTAAAACAAATTTCGAGAAAAAAAAATCGTATAGAGCTATAATAATAAAATACAGCATACAAAGTTGCCGGCGTGTACGATAAATCTGAAGCGATTTATTTCGACGCCCCTTGACAGCAGCTGGAGAGAGAAGCGAAGTGTGGAGGCGCAGCAGCGAGGGCGCGCAAAGCTGCTGCGGCAGCGGCAGCTACATAAGTGTCAGCCAAAACGGGCGCGTTGAGTTGAGTGGCTAGGTGAGTTGCAAACCTGTTGTCGCCAAACGACAACATCAGCAAGGTGGACAATATTGCAATAGCAACAATAAACAAAAAAAAGCCAATAAAAGCGCTGGCAAATAACAGCAATAAAAATTTGCTGGTCACTTGCTGCTATCTGCGCGCTACTCTTAAGGTTGTTGTTGCTGTTTTGGTTTAGTTATTCTTGTTGGTGCTGCTGATTTTGTGCTCTTTCGGGTGCAACAAATTTTTTATCGCGCCAACAAAAGTTCAACAAGCAAATAAATCTTTTCGCACTTAACTCTTCGGTGGCAATTGAAACTTAACGATTTTTCAAGCATTTTTAACATTTCTCCACAAGTGTCAGTTGCACATATAAGTACAAATACATATATATATATATGTATGTGCAATTGCTATTGTTGCTTGTTGTTATTGTAGCTACTATTGTTGTGTAGCCACTTTTGTACGACACTTGATTTGGCACCAAGTTTGAGATTACTTTTTTTTTATATTTACACATTTTTTTTTTTAATTTTTTTTAGCGCCGAAATCTCAATCGAGCAATCGAAATGAAATCGCACACGCTCGAACAAGTTTTAACCGCAGCGCATTCTGAGCGCAATGCATGGACGGCGCTGAGGCCGCTTCAGTCAGAGACACAACCATAGCCGCAGCAACAACGATCACCGATCAGCGATCGTCCGCGCTGTCGGCCGCTGCTACTATAACCGCTCAAGGCAATTTGCAAGCAGCAAGGTGTTTGAAAATTTATTGCCATCATTGATTGGCGTACACAGCGATTAACATTTGCCAGAACATGGATGTGCAAATTGCAGCTACATGCGGTCGCAGTAGTAGCAGACAACAGTCAGTAGTAGCAGCAGCAGCAGCAGACTGCAACTGAATGTTGCTGCAACATTTGCTGAAAATCGGCAAATTTATTAAATTCTTTTAGTTACTCTTATTTTCAGCACTCAATCCTGTTGCTAGCTGCTGTCTAGCTTGTTGCCAACTTGTTACACCAACAGCAGTCACTACATCAACAACAACAGCCACAGCACCAGCGACAGCGGCAGCTAGAGCAGCTGGGCGACAGCAACATTCCAGTTCCGCATACCGATTTGTTGAATTAATAAATAAATTCTCATATATGGCAAACACGTTTGCCATAGTGTTGCTGGTGGAGAGGCGTGTGAGAGGATGACTGGATGATTGGAGGTGGAGTGGGAGGGTTGAGTTTGTTGTTTCATGCGTACTTCGTATGCCATACAAAGAGTAATGTAGAAGTTGCTGGCCACTTTGTTGCTTTTGATTTGTTGCTGTTGTTCGCGCTGCTGTATTTGTAGCAACAAAAATGCAAAAGAGAAAAATAACTAATAGATGTTGATCTCTTGCTTGTGATAACAAGAATTTTCATTTTTAATTTGTCTGCGCACTTTTATCGTTCATCTGTGGCAAACGCACACACATATGTATATATATGAACGTATGTAGGTAGTATATGCTAAGTCAAACCAATTAGTGGCGATATGTATTTGGGTATTGGATGACAAAATATGGTCTAGTAGCAGATTTAATGATAAGTGATGGCTTTTTCCCATGAATTAAGTTTGGAGCTTAATAAAATTAAAATTTTTATATTTTATCAGCTACGCAGTTAATTAATCTAATTGTCCTTTATGGGGCAAAAATACAAGTAATTAATAAAAGATGGCTAGCATGCAGCAGAGCTGGGTCGTATTGATTCATTTGGGAATGAAACTACTCTCAACTAAAAATTAGAAGGGATTATAATTTGTAATTAATTACACTTATTGCGATTACTAATTATTTACAAGTAATTGTCATTAATAACTAATTACAAGCGTTAATAATTAATTACAAGAAATTGTATTAAGTAATTAAGTACAAGTAATTGTAATAAGTAAATAATTACAGGAAATTGTGATAAGTATTTAATTACAAGGAATTATAATTATTAATTAATTAGAAGTAATCATTACTGGTGGTAGCAGAGGAAGAGGAAGGCCTCCTCTGCGTTGGAAAGATCAGGTTGAGAAGGACTTGGCTTCACTTGGTAGGTCCAACTGGCGCCGCTTAGCACGAGAAAGAAACGACTCGGCCAAAATCGCGTAAGCGGTTTTAGCGCCAATTAAGAAGAAGAAGAATCATTACTAGTATTTAATTACAAGTAGTTTTTGTTGTTTTAGCAGCATAAACATTCCCGTATATGAGTAATTGTGATTAGTAAGTAATTGTTATTAGTAATCGATTGCTTCAGTCGGAAGTAAAGAAATTAACTACTTTTTCAAAAGTATTTTTTTTTTTTTTCAAATCCGTTACAAGGAATTATATTTTGTAATTGGAATTAATTATATGCTAGTAATGTAATTTTTATTTTCCGAGTAGTTTGAAAGAAAAAATGTTTTGAACTCCGTTAAATGGAATTGAAAAATATATGTTTTGCATTAAATCTCATTTACGATTCTTTAAAGCATGATAAAATATATAGCAATAAAAAAATTTGCTAAATGTGTTAAATAATTTATTGACAGATGAATTCAAATTTTCCTCAATGCACTCGCTTTCCTCAATGCATTCGAATGCCATGCTGCCAGCGAAGACAAGTACTTCGTTCAGCTAAAAAGCGACTTTGGCGAAGAACAAAAAAGCGTTTTTATCTGCTTCTAATTTCAGTATATTATATAAATTTCAAAACAAACTACCCGTGTTTTATCCACTGAGCAAAAAAGAGGTCAACTTGTACCTAGCCGGTCTTTTAATTAACAACTCAAATAAATCGGAATTTCCAACCGCTACTAGAAAAATCCTTTTAGAAAGGCGAATACAACGTTGACTATTTTCCATTTCATTGTATATGACCTAGGAAGCCATGCTCTCCTGATAGCTATGTTCAAAGGAGCCAGTGTATTTGATTGATATTAATTGATATATAATTGAGAAAGTATTGTGGAGGCTATAGCTAGGGAAATCATGCAGATAATCGTACTCAAACTTCGTGGTACTCAAATTGTAGTATTCTTAGTAGTCCTCTACTTGTTCTTACAGCTGAGCATCTACACAGAAGCTCCCCGTCAGCCGAGTAGATAAATATAAATGGGGATGATGAGGACAGCAAACATCAACTTATGGAAACTGCAGGTAGCCTTCGGCAGGCAATGTAAATATTCAAAAGTTTGCCGCTCCAAGGCGGTGCAATATTACAAGTATCTTAATTTGCAGGTATCAGTAATTAATCGATGCAAAAAAATGAAAAATTGAGTGAAAGCTCAGCGATACACCTAAGATTGGTTGCATGACAATTATATGGTGAAGCTTCGATGATTGCAGAGCTCTACACTGGTTGTGAAAAGCTCGGAAACATGTGCGAGTTTTTTATGTTGATGTCGTGGCTTACTAATATACTTAGACTACTAAAAGAGAGAAAGCTATAGGCAAAGCAAACACGAAAAATCACTTGCAAAATCAAACAGTTGAAAAGATCTTCTTGCTCTCAAGGGTGTACGACAGTATTACTGTGATCCTTAGGGGCAAGTGCGTTTCCTTTTTGAGTCTTTACTGCTTAGCAAGAGGTAAAGGATCGATTTCAATGAGAGCCTCAGAATATTGTAAAGTTCGTTTATTCATTCACATAAACTCGATTTGTTTAATTAAAAGAATAGCAATAAGAAATAAGTAATAACATCAACCAATTTCGGAGCACATAAGTCTTTATAAAAGTAAAAAAAGATTAAAATAAGATTTCTTTTTTTATAATTTATTTCATAATTATTTTTAATATTTAAAATTTCATTTATGTAAATAATGTTTTGTAAATACAGGGGCTTCCCAGCTCAAGTTTAATTTTGAAATTGAAATTAAACAAATATTTTTAATGATAATTCATTACTTGTTTATTGATAAATGTATGGACAGAGTCTACAATTCATAAATATAAAATACTGTTTTCGTTTTCTAGAGAGTTGTATGTTGTTGACCTGAAGGTTCGAAGGTTAGTTTCCAGCAAATGTTAAACCTCTAACGACTTTCCAAATTTATTTTTTGAGGAGTTACTCGAAATGAGGACCTAAACGACCCTCTACAAAAATATTTCTCGTAAAATTCTTCTGCATTTATCTTAACCTTTTATTCCCTCAAATATATATTTTGACTTTTTTTCCGGAAACCACTTAGGGCGGGACATGAAAACTTGACTATACCGTAAAAAAATGCGAGCTTGGATTTGGATTGATAGAGTATTTTATAACAGGATACGTATTTATATTTATAGAAAATATTAATAAATTCCAGGCTAGTTTGAGTTTCCACCAAATTATTATTTAGACATTTACATGTGAATAAGTAATGCACTAAAAACTTAAATTTTTCGGTTGCCGAATGATAATGAGCACCACTGTATACTGGTAGATTGTGAAGATTACAACGAAGACAGTTATTGGGAAATGCCTGTTGGTATTGTCTGATACCAAAATTAGTTAATATTTCGTTATTATTTTAAATTTTATTTATTATTTCTTTAGTGTCCATTGAGTTAACTGGGTATTGTGCCGATATTTCCACAAACTTGTTCGTTAGCGGAAAGGTAGCCAGAAGTTTAGATAAAAAATATCTGCCTACATCATTCAATCTCGAATTTTATTATAAAAAGGCAAACCGAATAAAAATCGCATCTAACACAAGAAATAGCTGCTTGGGTTTTTAGCTTAATTAAGGAATTTGTAATATGCTAATTTACAATTAGTTAATATGAGATAAGACAACATAGCATAGAGTTAGTAAAATTTATATCATAAATTATGTAAATATTCAATATTCAAGACAATGAGCCGACCAAAAATCAACCAACTATCGAATATGTGTGCGCGTGTGTGGCGTAGTATTAGTAATGTCACAGCATTTTTGTGTTTTTTATAATCTTTTTCTTAATCGCCAAGGCTAATAAAGTTTTTATTCACTTATAATGTTGTTATTTTTTCGACTTGCAATCAATAACTGTGTTTTCGAGTTGTACAGCAGGAATTGGTATGAGTAAAAAATCACCTAAGATATACCAAACTACGTTATATACCTACAAGGTTACCGGTTGAATACAAATTTTAATTTATTCATAAAGAAAACCTGTTCGCCAAACCAACAGAATAACGACAAAAAGTACTGAGTGCTCACTAAATGATATTAAATTGAGGTAATGCACATTTATGAGGAGTGAACTATGTAACGGGTAGTTTTTGTGATTAAAAGATTAAAAAAAAAGTACGTGTAGCGTAGTACACATAACATAAATGAAACTTTGAAGGCAGACAATGAAAGAGGGAGAGACCCGCGAGGGAGAGAATACAGGGTGGGCCATATAGCGTTTGCTTTTTGAACCACCTATTTTTTTGAGAATGGTAACACAAATGACATGTGAAATGTGTTCATAATTTACTTAAAGGTTTGGCATTTACGAAATAGGACGCTATACGCTTCAACAAAATTGGGAAATATTGAAAACCTATTTCCAAAGTGGTGAGTCTTCTACTCAAACTGTGAGAAATTTGAAAAAAAAAAGATTTGCCAACAAGACAGTTTGTGGATCAATTTGTTAACCGTGTTCGTGAAAGTGGATCGTTAATGGATAAAATAACACGTGAACGTGCTCCTACAGTGCGTACACCCGAAAACATTGCTGCTGTAGCCGAAAATGTGCGTGAACATCCAACAACCTCAACTCGTCATCGTTCTCAAGAATTGAACATTTCACGCACTTCTTTGAGGAGAATTTTGCATAAAGACCTCGGTATGAAGGCTTACAAAGTTAAATTGGTGCAAGAACTGAAGCCTAATGACCATCCAATGCGTTTTCGCTTTGCTCAATGGGCAGAAAATCGTTTGACCGAAGATGAGCATTTTTACCGAAAAATCATCTTTTCTGATGAAGCTCATTTTCACATCGGTGGCTACGTCAAGAAGCAAAATTGTCGGATTTGGGGCTCAGAAAATCCACACGTTACTGTAGAGAAGCAAATGCATCCACAACGAGTCACTGTTTGGTGCGGTTTTTGGTCTGGCGGCATCATCGGGCCATTTTTTTTTCGAAACTGATATTATTTTTTATGCATAAATTACAATGTTCAATCTTCAAAATAACAAAAAAAGGTTTGAAAAAATATTCATTAGTTTTTTTTTATAGCCGATTCAAAAATTCAAATTTTATATACCAAAATAAATTCACAACATTTGCAGAGAATACAAATAGACAAAATTTACAAAAAACGGAGAAGGGTCGACCGGTATAGGTAAACGCCGGACACAAACCGTGGCTACAACGCGCACTACTCCGAGCGTTTATCACCCGCACAAACGCAGCGATTCCAGGACCGCAGCAACGGCACAAATTACCGCAAGGCAATACCAATAAATCCGATGCCAGAATGGATAGCACTTTATAGTACGCACAAGCACTAGCCAGGAAACGAAAATAAGCGTCAAAAGGAGGCACCAAAAAAAAAACAACGACAAAAAAATTGGGACCAAAAAACGCCCGAAACAGTAGGCACCAAGGAAATATAACACCAAAAAGTAGGCACCAAAAATATATTTCCTACAAGTTTGCACCAACAAACTAAAGCCAAAAAGTGCGCAGTGTTATTTCTCACTAGAAATTAGCAACCACAAGGAAAAACTCAAGAAAAAAAGCCTAAAGTGTATCGAAGACATATATAAGGTATAGCTCTCTCTCTCCTTTTCCTCTACGTTCCATCTTTTTTCTCTCTCGCGGAACGAAAATGCCCAAAAAGTTGCATGGCCTTGAAATTTTACTCTCCATTTTCGCTCGTCCATCGGCGCCTAAGAAGTTTTATTTCAAAAAGGAAAGAAAAAAACCTATGAAGTCATCCATAATTTCGGTTTATAAGTATAAATTTCTACATCTTACAAAATATTGCATATGTATGTGTGTTAATAACTGTGCACATAATGCTCTGATTTGCACAGGGTTTTTTGTATTTTAAAGCTGATCTTTCTTGGATGTTTTTTTAACATAAATTGCACAAACTTACAAAAAAAGTGTCTCAACAAGCTTAAATGTACTAAAAAAGCATAAAATTAATTTTCAAACTGCGACAAATTAAAAATTACACAACCAATTCTAGTATTGTGTTTTTGTTATGAAGCGTTGAAGTATTTACTACCACTCTGCATGAATACAGTTTCATCAATTATTTCCTATTACTCTTATAATTTTGAAAACAAATGGGTCATTTTTCAAAAAATTGCTGTGCGTTGTATGCCAAACTCTATTAAGCACGGTAAGCGCGAATAAGCAAGCAGAGCAACGATAAAAAATATATGCACCCTGATTTCTACGATTTGCTATTCAGCTCTATCATGAAATTCAATTTCGTCCGAAATATTTCGGAATTACCAGTTTAGCTTAACATAAATTTCACCTACATAGATAAAACTCACTTAAACCAACGTAAATTCTCTATCAGCAACATAAATTTCGAGCAAAAATAGTAACCATTTTCACTACCATTTTCTCTTAGTTTTGAGAGGCGAACAATAAAATTTCCGTATCGTGATAGTTCGTAAGGCCTCGCTATCTCTATTTAAGAGTCTACTGGATGCTCCTCTAGCAGGAAGAATAAATTGTTTTGCCTGCCTTTGTGCTAGCACTTTCCATCCAGTCTGGTATGAATTTCGTGTTCTCCCAGTCGTTGATAACTTCTTTTATGTGCGTTTTGGTAAGCCCAGAGAAGGGTTCTGGGACAAGGAAATTTTATGTAGCAAATAATTTTGTTAAGCAATCGACGGCGTATTCGTGGCCATCATGACTTTCATGTTCTGGTACCTAACCCAGCAAGGCGTCGATCTGTGCTCCCAGGGTATTAAGGACAGTAAAGCTTTCTTTAACCAGCTTAGGTGTTATTGTGTGAGACTGCAGTGCAGATAGGGCGCTTCGATTTTGTTTAACTAACCATAATTGAGTGCGCCTAGGCAGTACTTAAGTCCGAATGAATATATAATTGGCGCTTACATACGTTTTTCTGGTTATATGGCCGAGCTCCTCCTACAATTTGTGGTTTGCCTCTTGACGCCGTTCCACAAATAGAGCATACGTTTGTTTAAATTTTTAACGGAAATAAAGAAAAACAAATTAATTACAACATATTTTGGCATCTCACTAATTACGACGCTTTTGTTCGCTAATAAAGTTCGCTTTCAAGATATTCAATTGAATTCAATTTAATTCAATTCAGTGGGATTATCGCACCACCCGCTAAGCGAAGCAAGCCTTTCACCTGTTGGACAACAACACAGCAGGTAATTAACAACACCAAAAAACAACAAAATTGTTTCCATCAAATCAAGTAATGAAGAAAAAGTCAGGGCAAGTAACAGATAAGGTTTCTGTTTTTGAGAAATACATTCAAAGTAAATAAAGAAAGCTTTCGAGTCAATGAAAAACTTCCTGATTTTTGGGAAGTCGTTTAGGAAAACAAAAGCAAAATGTATTTTATCTAAACTTACCACAAATTTGTTAGTTGTTGCACCAAAATCAGCTGGACACCAAATGTTGAATGTTGCAATCAACCGTTAGCTACACTTATGTATCTTTTATGCACACAAACACTTATAATGCACTACACACGCTGAGGATTGGCGTTTTGCTTACGCGCAAAATTTTTATTTTTTTGCTTTGCTTTTCACTTTTCAATACAAATCCGAAAATAGTGAGAATTAACCAAATAATTTGGTTGTAGAAATTGTAGAACACTAAGTGCAATGGACGCGAGATGAGCGGATTCTGTAAAAAGAAGAGAGAAGAAAATGTAAATATATAAAAAAAATAAGAAAAAATATGGTAATTATGCTATTATTGTTACTTTTATATATAGGTAATAGCAGCTTCAAAACAAAGAAATTTATTATTGTATTTTCGTGCCACAAGCGCAAATTAGTTTTCATTTCAGGTTCAATCTAAAACATTTCAAAAATTAAAAAAAAAAAAAATTGGTTAAAAATACAACCAAAATTACCTTTTTCTTTTTAAATTTTTATTTTTTTTTTGTTTTCGACATCAGCCCGAGTCATGCATAAACGCAAAACTACAAGAAAAAATATTTTTAATAAAAATTAAGAAAAAAATTTAAAAAAATATTAAATTCCAACTGTGACCACATCCTGTTTTCTGAAAAAATTTTTCTTTTTCGTATTTTTCCTCTTCATTTTATACGGGGCATACAAATACAAAAAAAATATATTTTGAATAAAAATAAAATAAAAAATGTAAAACTGTGATTACTCTTTTCCGTTAAAATTCTTGTTACTTTTCCTGATCAAGCGGGGCATGCAGGAAAAAAAATACTACAAGAAATAGTAGAAAAAAATTTTGAATTTTTTTTTTTTCATTTAAATTGGGACTACTTTTTTCTGACCAAATAATTTTATGTATTCTTCCACATCCACATGCATACAAACAACAAATAAAAAAAGAAAATTACCAACATAGTTTCTTTCATGAACAATTTACTTATAAATTGCAGCACAGTGCGCTAACGGCGGGGCGTACATACTTATAAGCAACTCTTAAGAATGTGTGGGTGAAAAGGCGAAGAAAGTGAAAACAAAAATTTAATTTGTAAAGAAAATTAAACACAAGCGCATTTAATTAGCGCCCAACAACAAACGCTATTGAATTGAAGGCAACAGCACACGCACACACACACAAGTGTATACGTATGCATGTATGTGTCTACTTGCTGGGCTTTTTTACGCCATCATTCCGTGTAAGCTAAAGCACAAAAATGTATTTGAAATAATTTTTTTTTTACAAAAGAATTCAAGTGATAATTAGACACTGAACACTGGGAGCCTTAGAAGAAGTTGTGAAATGCTGGCAGCTACGCGTTTCGTATTGTGCTGTTCTATTCTACCTATTTAATTCTTTTCCAAATTGATTTTTGCTACTAATTTAGTATTTTGTTAGTAAAAAATTGCCAAATAGCTGAACATTCTTTTATATTCAAGTTTATATTTAGTAGTTTAGTAATTCAGTCGTCAGCTACCTCTCACTTTTATTGAATTACTGTTGAATTTCGTGCTGCTACAATTCCTCTATTGCACTGCAATCAGTTACTCACCCACACACACATACACATGAGTTTCCTTACGCTTCTGCCTTCTTTTCCAATTAAGTTGCTTATCGCACACAAATAACACTTTCACGTAGATACCATTGCATTACTCATATTTCATCACTTCACTAAATTTTTTCTACTAAGTATTTAACTGTAATTTGTTGAGTTATCTTATCTTAGGAATATGATTGAGGTGCTGCAGTGTTTGTTACCGGAGCGATAAAATAACTGATAGCATTTATTAATGCTTATTAGGTAGAAAAAATTGGATATGCAGAAACATTAGAGTGGGTCGAAAAATGTTTCCAATTAACTCCACTTGTTTGAAAGTATACTTTGAGAGAATTTTAGGGTCAAACAAATTTCTGTTCTCGATTAGTCCTAAAAACAATCAAAATCGGGGTTTTTCATAACTCTTTTAAATATTATTCGATTCTATTTCGAATTGGCTCCGATTTCGACATGGTTGTAAAGATAGTTTTAAGTGTTGTATAAGCAGTCAGCGAACAAGTTATAGCACGTCAACATTTTGAGAATTCATTTATTTTTTCATTTGAGCCATTTTTTTTTTATAAAAAATGTAATTCAATCAAACATTGTGTAAAATTTAAAATTCGATAAATTTCCATCAAAATTTAAAATTTCGTAACCAATTTTTCGCTAACAAAAAACCATATTAATACAAATTCCAAACTTTATAAAAAACTTAAAAAAATACCACAAAATTTCAATCAAAATCTCCAGGTTTTCAACCAGAAATTACAAAAAAAAAAGAAAAATTGGGTGCGCAGTTTTATAGCCCATTAAATTTCAGTCTAACAAAGTACAAGTTTGAAGTAGCTGAAAATTCTCATTGGTTTTTTTTTTAATTTTTGCCCTGCAGGTGTTGCGCATTTGCTCTATACAACATATGTCAAAAAAATGCGCAGTTGCCCGGCACTTAAAAAGAGTATTTACTCCATACTCAATGTCCTCTTCATCCGGTACCCTAGAAGACATAAATTCTATACTAACACAAACCTATCAAATGGACCCACCCATACGTAAATTCTCTAAATTTAAAGTGAAATCTGCCATTAAAAATCTGAACACTAATAAATCTCCCGGCTACGATCTTATTACAGCCAAAGTACTCAAAGAGCTCCCAGAAATAGGAGTTACTCTGTTAACATATTTATTTAATGCAATTATACTAACTGGAAATTTTCCTGCCCAATGGAAAGTGGCTCAAATTAAACTGTTGAGGACCTGGCAAAAAACAAGATTCAGTTAAATCGTATCGTCCAATAAGCCTTCTACCAATCACTTCCGAACTTATGGAATGTCTTATTCTTAAAAGACTGTTTCCGATCATCGAAGAACGAAAAATAATACCCAATCATCAGTTTTTCACTTTCTCTTGAATACCAATAAACGAGAACAAGAACATTGAAGGTTATGCATTTTACTGGGTACTCTGAACAAATTTGTAGTGCGCATTTTGATATTTTTATGTCGCCTCCGAACGAGAGAAAGTTTTTTAAGAAAAGCCCTTTTGTGGAAAACTGCACTCAGAGGTTTGCAATTGTCTAACAAGAAAAACCTTGTGTATGTATGTTTTGTGCTTACAGGGGGTTTCAAACACGTGCACAAACTCATCCACTACCATAAATTAGCGATATATCAAAGTTACTTAACTTAGTAAAAGAGTTATGAAGTTATTGTCCGTTTGTACGACGCGCCAAGAACGAAAATTGTATGACGCTAAAGTGCCCTCAAAGTAAACTTTCAAACTACGAGAATAATTGCAGAATTATTTTATCGACCCAGCCTAATGTACAAATATGCATAAAGCCATGTTCAAAATATTGACAGCGTGCATTCGAAATATATTCAAATAAATTTTATTACAAAAATCTGCTACCGGGATTCTTCAAGGTAAGCTTGTACGTCTTAAGTTGGTCATAAAGAGTGAGCTCTAACCTATGCTTAGTTTTACGTGTAAAAGGCGCGCTTTG
The DNA here is from genome assembly GCA_037575425.1 of Anastrepha fraterculus. NCBI lineage: Eukaryota > Metazoa > Arthropoda > Insecta > Diptera > Tephritidae > Anastrepha > Anastrepha fraterculus. Next base: position 156,107 of record JAYXIM010001830.1, read on the forward strand.
AGTTACATAATAATTTGAATATTAATTGAATAAAAGAAGGTTTGGTTGTATGGGCAATTTTGGAAAATGCACCTAATTGTTTCCACAGGAAGTCGATATTACCTAATGGAATCCCAAAGAATTTCTATAAACAAATCTATGGGCGTTGTCATCAACTCCATGAGTAGCAGTGATCAAAACTGATTTTTAAACAGAATTTTTAGAATATTTCTGGGTATGTACTATTATAGTCCATTGTATTTTAGTGCAAATTTCAAGTGACTACAAAATACTCTTGCTTTTTTACAAAATTTTTGTTCGCTTAGGGGTCACGCAAATTCTTACAAAGCCCAGCTCCATCAACAAATTTTGAAACAACCATACTTCCTAGTAGCGAATCTTGCTCAAGAACTTTGATTTTTCTTTTATACGAAACTCTTTCTTTAAGAGAATAGAGCCCAAACAGAACAGAGAAGTGGCGAATCAAAGACGCCTTATATAAGAGAAAATAGTGGCAGGTCGAGAAGAAAATTCATATTACCTAGTTTATCAGCGAAAAACTTGGATTTTACTTTAGCTTAAGTGAGCTTAAATACATGAATACATCCATATGCATATAGAATGTGTACACAATTTGCTGATTTTTGGAGGCATTAAATTGTTACTATATTCATTTGAAGGTAGGGATTCTTCAGGTTCTGGAGCAGCGCGCTAATTGCGCAAAATGACAAATGCAACCCGATATTTTATCTGCGCAAATCTGCGTGCGAAATTCAGCTACCTCTTCAACTCACCTTCTTCTACCATGGAACGTAATTAACGTCAAACGGTCACGTTGCAAACAGTAAAAAAAATGAAAAAAAAATAAATAAAATAATGCAACAAATCGTATAAGCATAACCAAGAGAAAAGCAAAGTGCGAAGAAATGCAACCAAAAACAGAACAACACAAAAGAATCAGTAAGCATGAAGTAATGAATAGGGTTTAAAAAAAAATTTAACAATAAAAAAAGTGCAACACAAAGTGCGACACAGGCGACCCTACGCGCCACAGTAACTAACATTGTGAAATTGGAGCAGCAAGAAGTAATGTGAGCGCGAAATGCCAGGCAGCCGTAACAAATGCACATAAATAAACCTTGACTTAATTAGGAGACCCAGCTCCGACACATAGGTACAGTGAAGACCCACACATACATACAACAGTACAAATATTTGCATTTCTAGGCAACTGATTTTATTTCTATGTCAGTTATTCAATTCAACATTTTTCTGCACATAAATTTCACCATGCAACGAAATTAATAAAAATGCAGCGATACAGCGATTGCAAGACAAACATATACATACACACACAGCAAGGTGTGACAGACATTTCAATTTAGTTGCAACTGAGGGGAAGTAAAATAAAATAAAATAAAAGAGGCAGAAAAACATCAGAAATCAATGCGAAATGTTGCAGACAGTCAAGCAATTATTCAGGCGAGGAAATTGCCAGTGATAGACAAGAAATTAAAAGACAAGAATGTGGCAAGCACCAAATTGAAAATTCAATCAAACTGTTATCAATCTTATTATCACGTTTATCTAACAGATGCCAAAACATGCAGGATGTCGATTGCGCCAACAGATAAACGACGTGGAAGAGTGAAGTTGGCAAGTCATTCGTACAACGGTTTGTTGCATGCGACACGGATTGCTGGCATACAGTAGTAGTTGCAGTGGCAATGAAGTGGTTGTGCGAGAGTTGCAAATGATGAGGATGAACGAGACGCGGCCAATAGCTTATGTGTAGTTGCTTGCCTGATTGCTTGATTGCCTGCCTGATGGCTGCTGGGGTTGATAGGCAGCACAGGCGGCATGGACAGGCAAAACAGCAGCCGAGCCGAGCTCAGCGGTATTCGATGTGCAAATGAATACAATTCAATCGGCAGCAATTGTTGATTATCATATCAGTATTGCAGTTTTGTTTAGCTAATTCGACGATAGAGCGTCGAAAACTTTTGAATTGCTGTTGAACCTATCGCGATTTTCTTTGTGAATTTCAAAAGTGATTGCAACATTTGGAATCAGGAATAGAGGCAGATTTGAAAATGTTCAGTCGGTGGAAAAAAAGTTAAAAAACACAATTTAAATTAAAAAAATGTTATTTAAAAAAATTAATTAAATAAAGAATTTTAAATGAAAAAGAAAAATTTTAATTAAAAGACAAATCATTAAATTTCAAAAATTTTAAATTGAAAAACGAATATTATTTTGAAATAAAAAAAAAAAATATAAAAAAAATTTTAAATTGAAAAACAAAAAATTTTTTGGAATAAAAAAAATTTTAATTAAAAAAAAATTTTAATTGAAAAATAAAAAAATTTTATTAAATTATTAAATAAAATTAAATAAAATATTATTATTATTAAATAAAATTTTTTTTGGATTAAAAAACAATTTTGAATTAAAAAGAAACGTTTATATGGGCCGAACATGATTCTGGGCTCCGAATGGGCCGATCTTGTCATGTTTTTCACAAATTTGGATATAAGAATCCCTGAAAACGTATTTATGAGTGCTTTTTCCCACTTTTTCTCAACAAACGTGACGGTCTAGAGACTTTAATTTAATCCCTGAATAAAACTTTAATCGTACACTATAATAAAATCATTTACCAGTATTAGTATTCGAAAAACTTAGTAACTTTTAACCCTTTAAGCCACAGTAATTACTATTGAATTATAAATTATTATGATTACTATAAGGCGATTTTTGGAATCGTTGAATACAAATCCGATGCTAGCTTTCCGAAATTATGCGTGGGTGACGTTCGAAATCAATGGGTTAAAGAAATATCAGAAAATTCATATTAAAGATCTGTGGTTGGTAAGTTATTTTCTTTTCTAGCTGTAGTGCCTTCCAAGTGGCTTACTTGAGGAGTCGCAAATAACGCCTAATTTTCTCATCTTTGCAATATAATAAAACAGGCAACTCCCGCTAAGATAATTCGCCTCATCAAAGTCCTTCATGAGAACTCTGAAGAGGCGGAGACAACATCAGCGACGGTTGACGTAAGGCAAGGTTGTCCCCTGTCACCCTTTCTCTTCGTCATCGTCCCAGACGACAATTGAGCCTGCACAAAAGAGGCATCATATGGAATTTCATATGGAATTTCAGACATCTTGAAGACCTGGACTTCGCCGATGACATCTGCTTCATTTCTTACAAACTCACGGAGATGCAAGCGCAGGCGGACAGACTAGTCACGATGGCACGCACTGTCGGACTGGAAGTCTGCACAAACGTGACTTGTCTTGGATTTTTGTACTGTTTCTTCTTCTTACTGTGTGACTTAGCTCATGAAATGTATTTTGGTCTCTGCTTATTAGCAATCCATTTTTGTCGAATTCAGACTCATCTATTTACAAGATATTTTTGAAGAAAGACGCACCTACGATATTGGAAGCGAGTGTAAACTTGCTAAGGTCTATTCGCCTATTACGAACCACACTTTCCACTGCTATAAACCCAGCTACTCTGCAACAACATTCGTAGATGTGGTTGGGTCTGCTTCAAAGAGACGTTGTATCTCGATTTTTATTCCTCCTCAAAAGTAGTGCGACCCTGTATTGACACGCCGTCTCATAACAGAACCAGTTTCATAACATCAGATACTCGGCAAGTGGGAGGAGTGGATATTATCGAAGGTGTAAATTCTTCACACGCCTACAGCAGTGAAACCTGGGCACAGGAACCTGTTGTACCAATAGACCTAAACACGGCTCCACCTTGAAGAAATGTTAATGCGTTTCCAGGATGGAAATCAGCCGAAGAGGTGAAGAAGAGAAAAGCTGTAGTGTAGAGGAGGAGTGTGTAGTGAGGTATGTGGGGCATTACCATTTATATGGGGGCACCTTTTCTGATTGTTTCTGATTTCAAACTCCTCACAAAAATAAAAGAAAAGAAAATACCTATTCGACAAGTAGAATACTATAACAAATTTTATCAGTGTCCATAATAGGTACATAACGATATCGGCGAATTCCGAATTTGTATACGTTGCCATGTCCACAGGCTTTCGAAAATAATAAAGAAATCAATAATATTTCTGAACGCATTTCAAGTTTGTTCGACCAAGAAACCTGGACTATCTACAAAGCGGGTCAGCCTTATTTAAGCGCGTGTCAAGCATGATTCAATTCCCATCATAGGAACAGTTTTCTTTTTCTCAATAAAAACGGATTATTTTAAATCTTTAGGCATAAAATATATGTACTAAAACAGGCGGCCGCCGTAGCCGAATGGGTTGGTGCGCGACTACCATTCGGAATTTACAGAGAGAACGTCGGTTCGAATCTTGGTGAAAACACCAAAATTAAGAAAAAGATTTTTCTAATAGCGGTCGCCCCTCGCCAGTATATAAAAGCTTAAGAATTTCACTTGCACCAGTTGAGTTTCTTCTTCGAGCAGTCACTCCAAAATTGTTGCATTCATAAATTTCAAATTATTTTATTATATATTTGTCAAATAAAAAAATAAGCAATTTTAATTGAATTTTAAACTGCATACGAATTGGAAACAGGTGAGCGGGCACCTTCACCTATCCACTACTAATATACATTAAAATTTTCCTTTCAATTTTCAAAGGTGCTACCAGCGCTTGAAATGCGCGTGCCAACCTTTTCCCCATCACCTCACCACCCCGGTGGCACTACACTCTGAGCCACTGCAATTTTCGCCGTTAATATGCATAAAAAATTTCAAAGGCGTTACCCAGTTCCCGTATAAACAATAGCTGTAGGCCAATATTTTCCACCACTATTTTTGCTCCTCTTGCCACCACTTGAATATGACTTTTCTGACTTCATTTTCTATGCTGTTGAGTTTTCAATTTCTGCTGGCAGTTAATGGTGGTGAAGCGGTAATACGTCAATAACCGTTTAGTATACAATTTCAGACATTTTTACTAAAGCGAATAGAGCGCAACCAACGCCCCAGCAGCAGTTGCGGCTGTTGCAGCAACAACAATAAAAAACCAAAGTTAGATGTGTATATGACTGTGCTTGGTGGTCGGTGGTGGAAAAATTGTTGGTTAAAACGGTAGTTGCGCTTATGGAGGCGGTAGCGGTGGCAAATCCGCAGCATACCAAATACTTGCCTAGCCTGGCATAGTAAACAGACTCAGGCGGGCTGACAGGCGTGGATCAAAGCAGCCAAACAAATGCATTACGAGCTCGTCGGTATACGCACATGCAAGTGTATGTATATATGTATTACAACCAGTGTTGCCAAATTTTTGTTTTTTAGAAATTTTTGCAAATTTCTAAAATGCAAAACTTTAAATTTCCAAATTAGAACTCCCAGAAAAGGCGCAAAATTAATCATCCAGTTTGATTTTGAATAATTTTTTTACTACAAAAGTATACTTTGAGTGATGGAAATCTGCTTCTGCAATTTTATTTTTGAAAAAATTAAAAATAAATTATTTTGAGTAATGGAAATCTTTATTTTGATCGATCCATTCCGTGTCTGTTTGTGTACTGCAGCTGCATGGTTCACAAGTATCAAATATGATTTAGGTACGTACGACACCATTTGCGCTGTTAACCTTCCGATGGGATGATTAATTTTGCGCCACTTTGTACTTACTAATACCGACTTTATGGAGTATTTAAGTTAATTTACATTTAGTTTTAATGAAATGCAGTGTCATTATTTGTCTTAAATTGCTTTGCAGGCTTTTTTATGCATTTGCTTCGATGCCTCAAATTTAGAGCAAACCGAAGCACTTTTTGTTTTTATAAGAATATTTTTCTTAAATATCAGAGATGTCTTGAATTCATAGATTATTTGAATTAATTTGTTTCACCCAATTGATTTGAAATTTTTCATTTTATCAATTTTTAAAATTAACAACAAAATTAAAACTATTTTAATTTGTTCATTAAAATCTGCAATTCCACAAAAACTTTAATTTATGCTATGACGTTTTTCGAAAAAAAAGGTAAGCTGATCTACCAAACTGTAACTTGCACTTAAAACTGTAAATGTGGCAACACTGATTCCAATAAATGATAGCTGCCTTCAAATCTCGACTGCGTGGCAAAGCGAGTTTCGTACGCCAGCCAACGATCGTCGCTGCGCCGTGTGGTAGCGCCAACTTGTCTGTCAGTGTGGCATGCAAACTTGAACGCTCACTATCACAAGCACTCTCTCAATCGCTTGTTTGGTTGCGCTGATTGTTGATCGATAGCTTGGGTACTCAAGCATAAAATCTATCAATCGCGATCACTTCGATTCTGTTCGTTCGTTCGTTGTTTCGTTTGTTTGATCACCGTTTTGCTTGTTGTTGTAGATCAAGGAAATTGGTTAGTGGCAAAATTTTCCCAGCCGCTCGCTTTGCAATAGTTGGCTTTATGGTATTGTTTCTTGCATAACTCTTTTTCTTTCAAATGTGTCTTTCACTTGGTTTTTGTTTTTTCGTTTACGTGCTGAAGCTGAGGCGAATTCTGCCATGGAGAGCTATATTTTCTCTGCTACCTGCTGAATGGCGCCAAATGTATTTTTCATATTATTATAATTACGATTATTTAACACTTGTTAATGTTGTTGTTGTTGTTTATATTTGGTTGCAGCTACTGTTGGTGCTCATAAACGCGAAATGGTGACTTTTTGCAGTGTAAAACTTAATCTGCGCTTAAATTAAGGGGTTAGGCCACTGGAGCAGCAAAAAAAACGAAAATAGAAGTATTTTGATAGGTTTTTGCAGTGGGATTTATGAATGTATTAAATCAGAATTATAAAAAAAGTCCTTTATATATTTTTTTGGCGCAAGGTTTTCAAAGTAATATACAAGAAATTTGCAGCTGCACAGGTTTTCTTCCACGAAGGGATATCTGCACTTATAAGTTTTTAATTCATGGTGAACAAATATAAAACTAGTTTTCGATGCAATTTTGTTCGCCAAACATAATTTTGGGGTCCAAAAGTACCTATCAAATCTCGTTTTGAAAAATTTGGGAACATCTAAAAACAAGTTGCAACTGCTTTTCTCAAAAACCTGACCTGATAAAGACTTTCAACTATACTCAAAATAAAGCTCCAGTCTTACAATAAATATTCATAAACTCAAATTCAAAACGAACAAAAAAACAAAGACATTATTCCCCCCCTGGTCTAGAATTTTGAAAAAATCGAAAAATTTTTTTTTGTCTTAAAAGGTGCTTTAGGGTCTTAGAAATAATATACCAAATGAGGGATGCCAGCAAAACTGTCTAAATGCCCAAATTTTTCATTCGACGGCAGTGCCTCGCAGGTATGCCCCGAACGCTATTTACAACTTTAAACGCGTTTTTCTCGAAATCACTTTTTTTAAACTGGCCGAAGACATAACTCGAACAAATCTTTACCAATTCTTACGAAATTTTGACAATACATTCGAAATACCTTTCTCCGGAGACGTACATAGGATTTTTTATTTATATTCCATAGTTTTTTTTTAATCAACAATTTTATGTCGTTCTTTATAGTGAAAATTGTAACTTTTTGTTCAAACGTGCACCATTTCGCGAAAAAACAAAATATCGAAAAAATCCTACGTACGTCTCTTTCTTTTGTTATATAGAAACTAAAAAAATTTATTTTTTGATCCAGGACAAAAATTAAGGAGTTTACGTCTTCGGCAATGGACTCACTAGAAAAAAAGGCGCCTTAGGAGAACTGCTGGACAGCGGCCATTTTGAAATTAATTCAGACGAAAAATTGTGTATTTGTACCATGAAAGCTATATTATTAAACCTATTTCACAGATTTTCGATTGATTCCTTTGTTGAGTCAAAATAAATTCATAAAATATGCCCATTTTTTGCGCTCTAGACCAGCTTCCCCCCTTAACAATTTTGAATAAAATGTATAAGTATTTTCAGCCACCGTAGCTGAATGGGTTGGTGCGTGAGTAACATTCGGAATTCAGAGAGAACGTAGGTTCGAATTTCGGTGAAACACCAAAATGAAGAAAATTTGCATGTGTAAGTTTTTTCTAATAGCGGTCGCCCCTCGGCAGGCAATGGCAAACCTCCGAGTGTATTTTTGCCATGAAAAAGCTTCTCATAAAAGGTATCTGCCTTTCGGAGTAGGCTTGAAACTGTAGGTCCCTCCATTTGTGGAACAACATCAAGACGCACACCACAAATAGAAGAAGGAGCTCGGCCAAACACCCGAAAAAGGGTGTTATATATATTAATGTTTAGCGAAAGTCTTCGCTATTGAAAGATATACTCAATTTGGCCTTGAACGCAACTATAACAACAAAAGATAGCCAGGCAGCAAAACTGAAAGTTAAATGCCTCGATTAGCGGGATATCTCAGGCCAAAGTCATCAGATACGTATCGTATGGCACTTCTGCTAAGCACTGAGGAAGTACTGAGACTGGAATGGGAGATAATTTAGTCAGGAAAGGGGCGGACTCCCACTTTATGGGGGCAGCCCAGAGCCATTTTTGTGTTACGAATGAGAAACTCTATCCTTTTTATTTCGTAAGTAAACAAAACAGAAGGAGAATCATATTGGAACAATTCACCGGCTTTATCGCTATCTAAATCAACGATAGGTAGCTATAATCTAAGCCGATTTAAGAATTGTATGGAAGTAAATAAAAACAGGAATTCTGATCTACGAATACATCTTACTAACCTGCGAATATAATCTGATGGAATTTACAAATTCTGTGAAGAGGAAGATGAAATCGTCAAGGCTGTGCTGGGATCGTGTCTGTACTGATGAATATGTGGCCTAAGCCGCTGGGTAAACATATTTTATAAGACGGGTAAATAAAACTGAATAAAATAGTGAAAATACTAAAATTTATTGAGGAATTCGGGCTTAGCGAAATACTCTGAATCCATGAAAGGGGCACAACAATAGATCTTTCAGGTCGCCGTGTTAAGCTCCATCGTAGTAATAACAATAACGATAAGCTCATATAAATTACCATGCTGGCATTTTGGGTCGCTGATTACAAATCTAGTAAAAATTTTGAATATTAACACTGGCGAAACTAAATTGGTGGACAAAAAACAATAAGGGCCTGAATAACTCTACTCGGTGCTTTTTTCTTGAGCCGCCATCACTGCCCACCACTTTCGTTTTTGAGAAAATAAAAAAACATAAAACGGAAAAAACCAAAGAACAAAAAAAAAGAAACAAGCAGAAAAAACATGAAAAAAAACAAAAAAATATGCGTCAAAGACTAGATACATCCTAATCTTACCTACACTGCGCTTGTCCCAATAGCTTATTTGTTTTTGTAATAGTTGTTGCAGTTACCGCCTTTTTTAAAGCCATAATCCTTTTATTATATTCAGCGTACAAGCCTGCATCGGAAGCCATTATCATATAAAAAAAAACCTCATTTAGAACTGTGAAATATGAGGTGGCGCAAAATTAATCAGCCTTACGAAAGATTTATAATTTTTTCAAATGGCGTCGTTCGTCAATCATATTTATCACTTGTAAACTACACAGCCGCAGCATACAAACAAAGAAGCCACAAAGCGCATGAAAGGCAAAATAAAGATTTCTATCTATTTTTATTGAAAGATTTATATTTAAATAGCTATAAAAGTACAAAAGAAGTTTTCGACGCATGTACATATTTTTGCAAAAACTGCGCGTTTAAAAAGAGATTAACTTTTTATTAAAAAATTGTGTAGCACATCGAAAAAATCCATTTATATTCATGATTTCATGTTATGTTTCCTACCGACTTGAATGTAATTTTGAGAAGAACGCGGTTAAAGTTTTCTCTACGATACACATCAGAGTGAGAGAAGCTGTATCAAGTCATAAAATAGAAGTATTCAGACAACTTTCTCCAAACTTAGTACTCATAATAGGTTATGTTTTAAGTTATACTACAGCTTTTAAGCAAAAAAAAATATATGTTTGTATTTTTTTTTTATAAATGTTATTTTTTTCTTTTTTCACATACTTACAGTCGCCTAACTCTTAAGCTAACTCATTTATATTTGGTTGAGGTCAAAACATAATTAATAAACAATAAATTGAAAAATCAGAAATTTCTTAAAAAAAAAAATTATAAATCTTATTTACCAAACATTCCGTTTCTACACAATTCCTCTTGCTATTTCTTTATCACTTGCGCGCTTCAAGAATCTCAAAGAGTTGCCCCTGGTAAATTGTTCAGTTCTCATGGCCTGCTCATCGGTTAGGTTTTCACAGAATAGCAAACCCAAAACAAAAATCGATCACGTTTATGAGATTTGTAAAAAAGTTTAAAAACAGAGAACATACATTGAGCATCTAATTAAAATTTTATATCTTCCCACATCGATTTCAGTTATCCATTATTATCAAAAAATCTCAAGCACATTACTAATCTTCTCTCGATTACCTTTTGATACAATGTAAGACTTCCGCGTGGCACTAAATACACTTTTATGACCAACATCCAAACCTTGTTTGCTCATGGCAAACGGTGCATTGGTTCCCACCACTTTTCGAATGCCATCGTGCCTTTGTAAGTATGTATGAACGTACACACACATGCACATATGTATGTGGGTCCCACCATGCCCTTCAGCGTGAAAAGCGAGGTGGTGCGATACCGTTCTAAAGACTCATAAATCAGCAGAAAAGTCATATATAACCATAAAAGCTATATGTTTGCATGCATAAAAAAAAATTAACCGACTGCCTTTTAATCCTTTAAAGCTGACTTATTCTAACACTTTACCTCGGGGCTTCACCACAATTCCAGTTAAATGAACAAAACGATCGCCTAAAAGGAGTGCATAAAGGCACATTGCAGCGCTCATAATTCAAATCTTCATACAGGCACTCACACACACACACACACGCCTGATCATTAGACCAGATCAGCGTGGCAATGAATGAATGGTTGGCGTGACACACAGAGGGCAATTGTATGTGTGTGTATGTATGCATGCAAAGGAAGCAAACTACTACGCGAGTATGTTGGTTTACAAACTTTTGTGCGCTTATGCGCAATTTTTTATTTCAATTTGGTTGATATTCATTTTTTTATTTTTAATACTTTTTCAGTGCTGCACTACTTGCTTCAGGGAGCGACTCAGTCTTTTCGCGCCCATCCAGTCATACGAACAGGCAAGCAGCCAAGTGGCCAACAAGCAGTGAAACATACCAAATGAATTATGAGCCTCATATCCGCTCTGGAAGCGTAACTAAAGAGCAGCCAAAAGCTTTTTTAAATGAGCCGCAAGCAAACGTTGCAAGTTCAAAAGAGATGAAAAAAAGACTTACGAAAATGCGATTTACAAAAAATGGAAATTCGTTTGTCAATGAATTAAATCCCACGGTCTCCCGCGTTTGCGCTGTCGCCACGGTTGCTTGGCTCTTTTCGGTTTTGGTTTTGCGAATTTGTTTCTATTTTTGTCTTTCATATTTCGAGAGTCGCAAAGTGGCAAATTGAATTTCATGCTGAATGTAATATTTGAAATTTCGAAGAAGTTGAATATGGATCGAAGGTACTTTTTATGACAGAAAAGATTAAGAAATATATTAAAAATTAAGAAATAATAAAATTATACAAAAGAAGGAAAAAAATAGTTATGTAAAGGGATACAGTTCAACCAAATAAAATATGTAATAATATAACAATAATAAAGCAAAAAAAAAATGTTTTTCTTTAAAAGACAAAATTAATTAAACTCAGATATACAAAAAAAAAAACATTATGAAACGCAAGGAAAAAAATCACGTTAAACGTAACTAAAATAAACGAGGTCAAACATATTTAATGACGTTATATAAAGTCAAATATATTCAAGTAATAAATCTCAAAAATACTGCAGACAATTAAACTAAAAAATTTAATTATAATACGCTAAAAAAATGTATTAAAAAAATGTAAATATAACAAAAACAAATTAAATAAAGAAAATAAATATTTTATGAAATTATATTAATAAAATATTTTAAAAGAAATACAAAATTATTCAGAAATCAAGAAAACATTCTTTAAAAATTAAAAAAAAATTTTCAAGCAAAGTTCATTGAAATGCAAACATCAAATAAAAAAAAATTTAGTTAAATAAGGTAAAACAAATTTTATGAAATTATATAAAGTCAAATATAATGAAATAATAATAAATGAAAAACGAGCCAAAGAAAAAAATTTGTTAAAATCATTAAAAAACTTAAAAATTAAAACCAGGCCAAAAAACAAGTTTATTGAGAAACAACAGTTAAATAACAAAAATAAAATAAAATAAAACGAAATTATGTAAAGTCAAATATAATTAAATAGTAATAAATAAAAAACCCATAAAACAAATATAAAATCAGAAACATAAATTGAATTAAATTAAAATAAAAAATGTGCAAAACTTAACAAAAAAATAATAAAAAATTAAGAAAATATAATAAAAACCCTATATAAAATATTAAACAAGAAAAAAAATTATTATTTTATAAAAAAAAAATAAATAAAAATAAAACAATTCAAAACCAAAAAATTTAAAAACAAAAAAATTTATTCTGAAGCAAAATTAAATAAAACAAAATTGAATTGAACGGGAACAAAACAAACTAAAATAAAACTACGTAAAGCCAAACAATGACAAATGAGAACGAAAAAAATATAATAAAACCAAAATAAAATAAAAACAAATTAAATTTAAAAAAATTAAACATTAAAAAATATTGAAACGCAAAATAAATAAAAAATTAATCAAAAAAGAAAAACCAACTAAATTTAGTTTAATTAAGTTAAATAAAATCAATAAAATAAAATTATGCAAGGCCAAATAAAGTTAAATAATAATAAATAAAAACTTGAAAAACAAAATTATAAAAAATTGATTCAAAAAATTATATTAAAGAAATTATTAAACAAAAATAAAATGAAAAATTAAATGAAAAACAGAAAATTCAAAATTGAGAAAAACAAAATAAAAAATTAATTAAAAAACTAAAACCAATGAAACGAAGAAAAAAAAAACAATTAAAAAGCGGTATCTAAGGTCAAAGTCTGGTAGCGGCAGGCTAATCACCTACCCTGCCAGAAATCAAATAGATTAACATAAAAAAACAGAAAAATCTAAAATTAAATGTATTAAATAATAACAAATTAATGAATATTAAAGTAAAAATAAAATGAAAATTTTCATGAAATTATACGATTTTTGAAAAAATTAAGGAATTTTCAAAATATTGTTTCGAAAGCACAAATCACATAAAACAGTCTTCAATTAAATTACGCAACAGAAAATTATACTAACCATGAGAAGTCAAATTGTATTAAACTAATTTTTATTAAAATTAAATCAAATTAAAAAAATTAATAAAATGAAATAAAACATTTAAGAAAAAATTTAAAAAATTAAATAATATAAAGTAAAATACGGTTAATTAGGAATTAGGAAAAGAAATAAAGGGGGAAAAAATAAATTTAAATTATCAGGTCAGTCCATAAGTTCGCGCGTATTTTACCCATAATTTCACTTGTGTACGATTTTGCATACAAAAATTATTCGCGGAATATAACGGAACTATTTATATTTTCTTTGATATATCAAAAAGTGATTTTAATCGTGGATAGAAGCACCTGGTTCAGTTGGGAAAAGAGTCAAAGCTGGGAAAATGGTTTCCACGTAGACTTTCCGTCGCCAACCTTCAGCAGAGAATGAATGTGTATTCTCAGCTGCTGCAATGGCGTGAAAATGAAACTTTTTTTTAACCCTATCGTTATTGGTGATGAAAAATGGGTCCTTTACATAAATCCTGTTCGCAAATGCAAATAGTTAGATAAAGATGAAACACCAAAACCGACCCCTAGAGATGGTTTTCACCCCAAGAAGATTTTTCTGTCTATTTGGTGGAATATGGCCGGTATTGTTTATTAGGAACTTCTGGAAGCAAACCAGACGATAACTGCTGATTATTATTCCCATCAGCTATCAACCGGAATGAGGCACTTAACAAAAATCGACCGGCTTTAGTGAATAGACGCAAAGTTTTGTTTCACCACGACAACGCAAGGCCTCATACCGCAAGGCAAACCTTAGGCAAGCTGAACGAGCTCGGAGCTAATGTCGCATCCACCATTCTCGCCGGATATTGCACCTTGTGATTATCACCTTTTCCGTGGACTTCAATCCCATATGAGTAACAAGAACTACTCCTCAATAGAAGCTATAAAAAAGGATATGGAAGGGTATACAAAATTTGCCTGAACGTTGGGAAGACATTGTAAATAATGAAGGAAAATATATTATTGATTAATAAATACTTTAAACATCTTTTTTATTAATTTTAAAACCACCTTTAAAAAACGCACGAACTTATGGACTGACCTGATACTTGCCATGGTGTAAACATATTTAAGAATAATGTCAGACATAGAGAAAGGCGAGACTAAGTTTGGCGAAGAACAAAGAAGATGCATCACTCTACATATATATAATATCTGATACATAGATAGTAACAACCAAAGCATGGCAAGGTTATGGAAATAAGCAGATCGTTACTGAATAAAGTCTCTTGAAATATTTTATAAATTCTAAAGGCATTTGAAAGGCAACATATTTTTGGATAATATCTCCAATAGAGGCTCCTTACACCCGACATCCTAAAAATACAGAATATTGAGAATATTGGATCTGCAATTACAAAGTGCAGAATAATTTCACGCAGTTTACGTATTTTCATTTGCAACTCGAAATAACGTAAGGGGACTGCTTAGTATTTAAATGACTTTTTAGCTACCAAAATGCGTTGCCTTCAGATTAATGGGTTAAATTTACGATACAGACTCGCAGGCTCTAGTTTATTTTTGTGCCCTTCTCAAGCCTGCTCTATTTTTTTGGTATGCATCACTCTATTCATTTTTTTTTGTTGTCAAATTACAATATTGCTCGTGTCACCCTTTCTAGCTAGAATCGTCACTGCCGTCAGCGCAAAGCAATCATGTACAAGTGAACATTACTCTAATGCCTACAAAGTGGTCAACAAGTACAAATATGTGTAGGTATGTATCTCGTCTGTAGATATATAAATCGACTGGATAGGCTGGATTGCAGTATTAGCTGCCTAACCGGTAGGAAATTAATGAATTAAGAAAGCAGAAAATATATAGAAATGTAGGCTGCAATATTTTCAGCTAATATTATATTGTATAAGGTGGCGCAAAATTAGTCACCCTATCGGAAGATCCTGTTAGAATAGGAACACTTGTCAACTAGACAGATTTAGTATACAAACAGACAAACAATTGAGTGTCTAAAGCTCCAAATACTGACTTACACCACTTTCTATATAGAATAATTCAAAACTGTGGCGACGAGAACAAAACGAACGAACGTGTCATAAATTTAACCAGATCTCTATCAGGCCCACATCCTTGCTCTTCATTTGCATGCAAAATTTTTAACCAGATCCCGATAAATATTACCTTACGAAAGATTATAGTGAAACAACTGATTAAAGGGCAAAAGCAAATAAAGATTAAGGGCAACATAAATGACAAAAACTGTTTCCCGAACTTTATACTCCTCTCAGTTGCGTAAAAAATTCGCACAGTTGAAGAAGCATTTTCCTACTGGCTTTCACCTATTTCCACCTTCCAGCTGCTACACGTCTTTGGCGCCTAGCGTCTAAGTGTGAGGAGGTGTGTGGATATGCAGCTGTTGCCCACAGCGTCAAAATCTCCCAAAGCAAGTGGACACATTTGCCTGCAGCCCAATTACCAAGCGAGCAAACATGTATACAACGGCCACTTGAGACCTAATCACCGGGGCAAGCACTTAGAAGCCAAATTGCAACGACTTCGTTAGAAAAATATGTTGCCTTGGCTAGTATCATAGACCAAGTTAGCTGGCACATTAGTTGAATGGCTGTAGGCTTTTAGCCGCAAGTGCTATTGCTTTTATTTTGATTTTTTGTTTTTTTGCTTGTTCTCTTCGAGCTGATTGCAAAATTTATTTAATTACTGTTTATTGTGGCCCGTGAGCTTGGCCGACTAAGCAGCGTTACGTTGCGTTCGTTTACATTTTGTTGCTCACTTTTTGCGAAAGAATTTAAAAGGTGAAATGTTGCAGTAAACGGCAGTATCTCGAAATTGTTATGGCTGCGAAAATGTGTTCAACATGACAGACTCAATAGTCATGGGCAGTCAGTCGGTTTGGCAATGTGAGACTGGGTGGCACGTATGTATGTGTGTATGTGTGTCTGATTGCAAAGGAGAAGGAGGGCACGCGGGCGTATGCCATTAGAAATGGATTTTATGATAATGCCGCTTCGGTTGACAGTGTAGGCAGCGCGTCGAATGCTGCTTCATGTGTTTTTTCTATTTTTATTTTCTAATTTTTAGAAAGCGTACGATTAGAGAGGACTTGGGAAAGCAAAAAAACTTTTTTTTTTCATAGAATTTTTGCACATTCAATTGGAAAGTCGCTTAATAGCGCTGATTAGGGCTGATGAAAAGACAGTGAAGGGGGCTTCGTAAACGGTGAGAGCTTCGGGTCTGCAGTCCATTGTAACTATGCGTGGCAATAATCTAGTGAATCGAAAATCTTAAGATCGATTTAAATGTGAAATTTCGAAATATAGGCAAATGTATTTTTTCCCAACTGGGCTACCATGCTTCCGTGTGCTAAAACACATACATAAGTAAAGTTTATCAAATACATTTTGTGATAAAAATATATGTTCAGTTGCATTTCATATGAATCAGAAAACAATATAAAAGTAAAGAAAATGTAAGTTCAACCAAAAAAAAATTACAATAAATATTTGAAAAAATAAAACTTAAAACAAAATTCATTTTTTTTTAGTTTTCCCTTTTAAAACTTACTAAAATATTTTTATTTCCACATCTTAAATATAAGAAAACATTTAATTTTTAACTTTTTTTCTGAAACAACTTTTTTTTTATAGTTTGCGATCGAACTTTTAGAAATTGCATCTAAGGGTTATTCAATTGGAATTTAATATCAGAAAATTAAATAAATTAAATTAAGTTTTTTTTTATTAAAATTAAATTAATTTTTTAATGGGTTACACAAATTTAAATTTTTTAAACTTTTTAAAATTTTGATTTGAATTAAAATTTTTTGTTTTAATTAAAATTAAAATTAAATTTTTTTAAGTTTTTTTTTTTTATTAAAATTAAATTAATTTTTTAAGGGGTTAAACAAATTTAAATTTTTTAAACTTTTTAAAATTCTTATTTGAATTAAAATTTTTTGTTTTTTTAATTAAATTTAAATTAAATTTTTTTTAATTCAAATTAAAATAAAATTTTTTTAAGTTTTTTTTTTTACTAAGATTAAATTAATTTTTTTTTAAGTGGAAGAATTTTGCAATTACTCTATTTTGAACCATTTTGATGCGTAATTTAAAAATTTTGTATGTTCCTTTATTTATTCTGAATACCTTGAACTCCGCGTTATTGATTATAGCAAAACGAAAACACAAAACCTTACGCCGCAGCACTGCACTGATGGTGAATGTAGCAAAAGTGTAGGCCAATACTTCTGTCAAACTACACTTATCAATTATTTCCGTAGTATATAATTCAAACGGACTCTCATAGTCGTAGTAGCTGAGGTAATCAACTAGTTTGACAGCTTTTGGCACTCATTTGACTAGCATATTAATTTTAATGTAGAAATCTTCTAAGAAATTCGTATTAGCTTTTAGTTACAAGAATTTTAGGTGTAATATTCGTTTTTTAAAAAACTCGTTCCCAATATAATTTATTTCATTTCTATTTGGTATGCTAAAATTTTCCACAATCCATACTTATTTGAATTTTTACATTATTACAGGAAAACATTTACACGCACACACACCCATATAAGCTGGAAATGAAATCCACACATAGCAACGAAAGACTGTAGCAGCGAACTTGGCGCGTACGCAGACACAAAATCTGCTTATTTATTTACCTACATAATAATATTTTGCATCAAACAGCGCTGTTGCTGCCGGAGCTATTTAAATCAATTTTTATTTGATGAATACAACGTTAGGCGCACATGCCGCTAAGTCAATGAAGGCACACTTCTTCATTATTTTTTCATAGCCCTATTGATTTTAAAACACTACCCTCAAATGTGTGTGTGAGCGTGTGTGTGACTAGCGTGCTTTGGGGGTTTTTGTTGATAATTGATTAAGAAAAAACACAACTTTTTGTGCAATAAATTGAATTAATTACAATTAATATCTGCTAACCAACTTGAAAGGCACAGTGGGGCACGAATGAAAAGCACTCCACTCAGCGAACGATTTTATTTTATTTCTTTAACTAAAGTGTTGATATGTGTAAGCGGAAACAAAAATTCGAAACGGTTATGATAATTTGTATTACAAACATACAAACATACACAGCTGACCATGGATAACCACACGGAAAGGTGCGTATGCTGCATGCACATACATTGGTATATGTGTGTGTGTGTGCTATGAAGTGGCTACTAATTTGCCTATTGGACGCCGCACAATCGCTTTGAAACTTAGTATGCCGTACGCAGTTGTCAAATAAAATGTCAAGTTTATGTGACAGTTTAATGACAAAAAATTGGTAATAAAATCGCATGAAATATCAGACGTGGCGTATAAAAAAATGGATTTTGAAAAATATACCACAAAACGTGAAATTAAAGTATAAGTATTGTAAATAAAAAGCAGATAGTAGAAGTGCAAGCAAAACAAACCAAAATACGAGGAGTATAGGCCGACTGAAAATTGCATTGACTGCTTCTCTTCAATCGACTACGCAGATTTTCATAAGCCACGCCTTTCGATGCTAATGTGCCCGACTTCGGCGCATCGTTTGAAAATTATTTAAATCGTAATTAATAGTAATTTAAACTAATGATTATTTATGCAGTTTTATTGAGCATTTTCCGTTACCTGGTTGGGGTGAGTGAAAGTGTTTCTTCCCAATACTTTGGTTACTTCTACAGATTTATGTATGTATGTACATACATATGTGGTAAGCATCAAAATTGAAATTAGGCTGTTGTGTGGCAAAGAGTTCAAAGCACATGTATTGCACGTATGTGTGCATGTGTGTGATGATGACTGCACACTCAGCGCGCTTAGTTAGATGCTAAAATTAGCATCTAAATGCGCTGATTACGTCAGTGCTTATGAGCTCAGCTCAGCTTAGCTGAATGAATTCGTAGGCGTTTTCGTCTATTTCAACCAATTTTTTAGATGTAAATACATAGTCGCATTTAATTCGATTTTTGTTTATATGTTTTTGTAGTTGCTAATCTCTTGATATTGTTCAGTGCGCAACGTTTTATTAAGCAGTAGCGGGCTTTTAGCTTACAATAAAGTGGTGACCACAACTAAGCTACCGAATGGACATTATAAAACGTGAAACTATGGCTTATACTAATGCGCAGATTTATGTATGTAAATGTACGTACTTGTGAGAATGTGTGTAGTGGTAGCGCGCGTAGGCAGCAATCAATTGCAGCTGACAATTAAATATATGCAAATTATTTGGCAGAAGCGGAAAATTGTTACGTGGAATTATTTTATGGTCGATTAAGCACGAAAGAGTATTCAGAGAATTTAATAAAATATATAGGGTGCATAAACTCGATTATATATTTATATATACATATATTTGGCGCGTACACACTTACTGGGTGTTTGCCGAGCTCCTCCTCCTATTTGTGGCGTGCGTCTTGATGTTGTTCCACAAATGGAAGGAACTACAGTTTCAAGCCGACTCCGAACGGCAGATATTTTTTAGAAAGAACTCTTTCATGGCCGAGGGGCGACTTATTAGAAGAAACTTTTTGTTCATTTGGGTGTTTCACGAAGGTTCGAATCTACGTTCTCTCTGAATCCCGAATGGTAGCCACGCTCCAACCCATCCATCTACGGCAGCCGCCAATTACCCGATTTACTACTTAAATTAAAAAAATAACTTTGCCGTGGATTTTTGACTCAACAAGCGGCCTTTGCAGGCAATAATGGCGGCTTTTAAAATACACAAAAACAAAAAAAATATTCATTTTTATGTATAAGATTAATGTTTTTCTATTTGAACAGAAAAAAATTTGGGGAAAAAATATTTTTTAAACAAAAACATTTCACAAAAAAAAAATTTATTTTATAAAAAAAATGTAGAAAAAAAATTTTGAAAAAAAAGTTTTGAAAAAAAATTTGAAAAGTTGTAAAACAATTTTTTTACAAAATGTCATTATTTCGAAAAAAAACTTCGAAAAAACAAATTTTTACAATTTTTAAAATTTTTTTTTTGGTTTGAAAAAAAAATGTTTACAACTTTCCAAATTTTTTTTACGTTTTTATACTACGTTGAAAAAGAATTTTTTTCTAACTCAAAAAAAAATTAAAAGTTTTGCCCTCTTTCGTTTTTCTAAGTTCACCCAAAAGAAAAAGCTGTAACGAACTATGGGCGACTTTTATACCCAAGCACACGTATGCACAAGGGTATTTTAATTTTTCAATTCCAGATAAGATTTACGATTTGTGTCTGTCATGCCATTGAAAAACTCTAGTCATGCTACGTTTTACAAATTTCAATGCCAACCAAATGTTAGGCGATATTTTAACAAGATAAAGTTTTTCTTTAAAGTACCTTTAAAAACTTTTAAAGTAAACAAAAAAGGAATAATATGTACACCATCCAAACGAACACCCCTATTACTACAATACATCAGTCTTATATATCAGAAGAAGTTGCCCTCTTTTGAGTAGACAACTCTCTGGGACAGAAAAAAGCTGGTTGATGGTAAGTGTCCGCCCAAGAGAGGTTTCACTGTAATTTGTTTTTAGTATAGTAATTACAACTATAGGTATAAAAGGTGAAGTCTAAAATAAAAAAGATTGGCGTCATAAATATGTTTTAATCAATTAGTGCGTTGAAAGTTACACCTCTAGCTGACTTCCAGTGAAAGCCTGGTGGCATTCGGTTTAGTGGAAGCGAAGTTAACACGTCTGAAGTGTCAGTATGTTTGTGTCATCATCGGTACAAAAATGAGTTTCGAACAAAGAGCTAATATCAAATTTTGTTTTAAAGCCGGTAAAACATTTATCGAAACATTTGAATTGATGAAAACAGTTTATGGCGGTGATTTCGTGCCAGAGTTCATAAGTGGTTTATACGTTTCAAATGACATGAACATACGGGCAGGCCAAAAACAGTAATCACCGAAAACTCCATCGAAATTGTTTGTAATATGTTATCAAAAATGAATCGAAATCAGCGTTGAAATCGATTTATCGCATTTAAACTGATTATTTGAGCTAACGAAAGGTCTGTGCACGTTTCATTCCGCACAAGTTAACTGAGGACCCAAAATTGCTCAGAATTCAACATTCGAAAGACCTCATTAAAGAGGCGAGAAAAGAGGAAAACTTCCTTTACAACATTGTAACTGGTGATGAAACGTGGTGCTTCCAACGTGAACCTGAAATCAAGTCGATGCTCATTTGTTTTAACGTTTCCAAGGGAATTGTTCACAAGGAGTTCGTGCCAACAGGCCGAACCGTCAATGAATTTTTCTACTTTAGCATTTTGAAGGGTTTGTTGCATCGCATTCGACGAATTCTCCTCGAATATCGCGAAGCAGGAAACTGACGCTTATTGTATAATAATGCATCATCTCATAAATCCACTCTTGTGATTGATTTTTTGACTAGAAGTTGCATTTTAACCATCAATCACTCACCGTATTCCACTGATATGGCTCCCTGTGACTTCTGAAACAGTCATTCGAAAAGCTTTTAGATTGCACAAAACGAAGTATCGATCCAGAGGGGACAATTTTGAATGAACAAACTCTAAGTTATTAAAACAAAGCTCCTGTCGTTTCTCTTTTAGCTCAGCCTTGTTTATTTTGGACTTCATCATGCATAACCAACTTAACCCTTTCAGACCCTGGGTACATAAATGTGCTCCCCTTTTAGTAATTTTTTTTTTCTCCTAAAGCATTCTTAGTAAATGATTCTCCTCTTTCTTAGTAAATGGTTAACAATTAAGCTACAAGTCCTTGAATTAGGTAAAAGTCGGGCGTAATAGATCTTTCAGGTCCCAGTACTAAGTACCCTGATAATAATAATAGGTAAAAGTACGTGTACTATTGAAACAAATGCACTCGAAAGGTAGTCGATCTATTTTTTATTTCTATATTTTTTTCTAAACTTCTTTAGTCGCAGGAAGTTAAAGTAACAATTCCAAATCCTACGATACAAAGCTGCTTGTATTAGTTTCATCATTTAAAACTGGGAAACTTATGCCGAGAATTTATTTGGAAGAAGAAGCATTTAAATCCACAATAAACATAATTAAGCGATAATTTAATGTTTTAGTTTTAGAATTTTTTTCCTTAAGCCCGCACTTTTTTCTTCTAGTAACCTCGCACCGTACAGCAAATATTTATGTCTCACAACAATACTCAATCAAGACGCTGAGCCGCTTGTCCACATTTAAAATAATCGGCATTCATAGAAGCAGATTAAAATATTGCTAAAGAATAGCTTTCTAAAAAGTGGTAGGTGGTCGATTTGGCAGACTCTTTGTAGAGCAAATAAGAAATACCTACATATAATATATAACTTATAAAAAAAGCAAGTGCCTCAGACAGCAAGTCGGTCAGTGCAGTAATGAAGCGATAGAAATGCGGTGCAGAATGTCAGCGATGACATGCAATGACAACAACTCATGGAGAACTTAAATCACAGCATAGCACAAAATAAATAATGGCAAAAAGTAGAGGAAAAGTGAAAAAGAAAAATTGAGCTGAAAACTTAAACGTGACTGGATAAATGCATATTTACAAACTAATACATATGAATATGTCAGCAGATTTCTTTTTACTTGTATGTGAAAAAGCAAGGCAAACTATTAGCAAAACGCTAATGCAAAGCTTTTGCACCAAATTCGAGCAAAAAAATTCTACTGCATCAGAAAAATGGAAATAAATAACAAATAGTAAATAATCGCGTAGGAAAGTAAATATTTGTGGAAGTGCAATCAATAAAGTCAACAATGTAGGACAAGCGAAAAATGTAAGGATTAGTGGGGAAAAATAACTACAAAGAGCAGATATTAAGCCGGCGTTGGTCTGCATGTGGATTTGCTGGTAAGTTTGCTTTGCTGGACGAGCTTAATTGCAACTGAATTGAAGTGAGTTGAGTTAAAAGTGATTCGGATTAACAGATGGAGATGGGAAATAAAAAATTAAAAAAAAAAATTAAAAACAAAATTTTTATAAAAAAAAAATTAAAAGACGCAGATTTATATAAATAAAACTGAATATTGCTCAAATAAAAACAAGTGTATGAAAACTTGGAGATACTAAATCGAAGTTGAGTAATATGTGGCGGTCCTTCGTTGGTGTTAAAGTCTCAGTGACTCAAATACTCGCCAATCTCTGCTCCTCGTCAAATTTATTTGATTGTAAATTTACAGATCACAAAAAAAATGTTAATCGACCGGCAATGATGTAGTGATCGGCACCTCTGCTCGTTCCCAGGACAATCAGTTCTACCTTACCGGAACGACTGTCACTCCAGCAGCATCCCGCGTACAAGTAGGGGGAATGTTTATGTTATGCTGCTACAACATGGGCAACTCTGCTGTACACAATCAGGTTTTGAAACACACATTTTCTCTTTATCTGGAAAAAAACATGCATGAACCATCAAATAAGAGAAACAGTTTTTTCTAATAGCGGTCACCCCTCGCTAAAAAATGGCAAGCCACCGAGTGTATTTCTGCATATAATAATCATGACTTCTTTGAAGAGAGGTATCAGATCATAGTCTTCATCATCAGTAATCATAAAAAACGCTCAGCCGTTCGGAGTGGATTTTCCTATAACAGGTGTTATTTTGGTAAGAGATCAATGGTTTCGTTGCTTTTATGGCATGCAGCTCCGTCTTGTTGACAATAAACGTTGCCCAGATCAATACCATCTAATTCCGGCCATAGAAAATCGTTATTCATCTCTCGATAGTGCCATCCATTCACTGTAACTGTTGCTCCAGCTGCATTTTCGAAAAAGTAAGGCCCAATGACTCCGCCGGACCAAACAGTCACATGTTGAGGATAGAGAGGCTTTTCAACAATAACTCTTGGATTTTCTGAGTCCCAGATCCGACAACTTCACTTATTGACGAAGCCACCGAGGTGGAAATGGGCCTCATCACTCAAAATGATTTTTCGATGGAATTCCGAATCATTTTCATGCATTTCAACGACCCAGTAAGCAAAGGCACGTCGTTTTGGATGATCGGCCGACTTGAGTTCTTGTGTGAACTGGGTTTTATAAGCCTTAAGCCCCAAATTTTTATGCTAATTCCATAGAACGACGAGGAATGGATAAACCTGGGTTTTCTTCAACACTTTCGGCTACAACAACAATATTTTCGGCTGTTCTTTAGCGACGTGCACGGGTTTTATTCTTCACATCACTAACTTGTCCCAACAGCTCGAATTTTTTCACCAATTTCTGTATTGCGGTCCGACAAGGTGCTTCACGGTGACCCAAAAATGTTCGAGTTTTAAGAACCGTTTCTGCCAAATTTTTATCATTACTGATGATAATGACTATGGTCTGAGGAGGAGGAGCTCGGTCAAACACCCAAAAATGGTGTAAAAAATGATTACAAAATTAAAAATTTTAGCACGCATCAGTCCCTTGTGAAAATTTGATCCCAACATATCTTCATTTTATGTGAAAATTGCGATGCACAAATCGTGTTTTTTTTTCAATGGCATTTAGATTTGTATAAATAAACGAACTTTCTTATTTCACCATTTTTTATTGCTTAAATTTGATTTGTCGACGTTGAGTCAAATGAATATTTCTTGTCAGGGACTGATGAGTGTTAAATGCCCTAAAGACCTTCAAAAAATTATAATTATTATTATAATAAATTTATAAAATATATTGAAAATATAAATAGAAATAGAAAGAAAATAAGCTAATTCGACTCCAACTTCAACCTCCCAAAACATTAAGTTGGAGTAAAAATTATTTCAAACAACAGAAAAGTTTAGCTGAAAAACCCCAAAAAGGACATTAGAAAAATCAAACAAAAAGCTAATGAAACAAAAAACGTGCCGCACACGCCTGTGTGGCACGTTTTGTGTATTTAATTTAAAGAAACCCTAACCTATGTAGCATTTTCTTCTTTTACTTTTTACCATCACTCGCGCAATATAACTTTTTTTCACTCTACTCTACTAAATAGTCCTTTATTTGCCACAGCAGTCGATTTTCATGTTTTCCCTGCTGTTTCAGCAACGAGATGAACAATTTTGATTAGCCAGGCAGCTACGAGACATTTTCATGTACAAAACTTTGTCGCAGTCAACAATTTAATTGTTCATTTGCATTTGCAACAACAAAAGCTGCAGCAACAGGAGCAACCAGCATTTTTTTGCCACTCGCTGCAGAAAAACAAAACCGCCACCACCAATGAACAATTTTCTATTTTATTTTCATTTGAAAAATTGCATTTTAATGTAACTCCGCTTTAGTTACTTGGCCATTCAACTCTCGATTTGTTGCGGCATTTTACTATTGATTTCTTAATTGCCGTTAAATATGCAACTGCCAGAGAGCTCAGCAGCCAATCGGCCATTTGCCGTGCACAAAAATCTATTCAATTGTTTTGACAATTAAAGAAAGTAGTTAAGTCAATCGATGACAATCCCCTCTACTTCATCCCACTCTGCGCTTCACAACACTCGTTCAAACTCCCTCTTTACGGCGTCAATTAGCTTGGTACTGCAGTTCATCGCTTATCAAGGGGAAATGGCAGGGCATAGCAATTTGTGGTGGTGGTTGGGTGCTTGCAGACTAAGAGGTCGTGTGTGGAAAATTCCACACATGCAACAGCTACCAGATATTATACGTACCCTGCAGGGAAAGGAGTTTAAATAGAATAAAGTAGTCTAGTAATTTTCAGAAAATGGTTTTATAAATTTCCAAGTTTGACATGGGTTGAATTTAAGTGCGATAAATTAGCGGACAGGTAATAACATATTTGTCATAAACAAATTTTTTGAAACTAACTTATTTTGAACTAGACCGTAACTAGTCACTTTGCGGTTAAAAAAAAATAATTGGCGCGTACACTTCTGTTAGGTGTTTGGCCGAACTCCTCCTCCTATTTGTGGTGTGCGTCTTGATGTTGTTCCACAAATGGAGGGACCTACAGTTTCAAGCCGACTCCGAACGGCAGATATTTTTATGAGGAGCTTTTTCATGGCAGAAATACATTCGGAGGTTTGCCATTGCCTGCCGAGGGGCGACCGCTATTACAAAAATTTTTTTATTAATTTTGCTTTCACCGAGATTCGAACAACGGTCTCTCTTTGAATTCCGAATGGTAATCACCCACCAACCCATTCGGCTACGGCGGCCGCGGTTAGGTGCTTTTAAACTAGTTGAAAAGTTATACTAATCGTACTTTCTAATACAACTAACGACGTATTTTTCATAAAAAATTGCATTGAAACTAATTTATTTTGAACTAAACCATAACTAGCCAATTTAAAAGCAGTTGGTTTGGAACTAATTTCAAAGCTTAACACGCGTAATTTTTAATGCAACTAAAATGCATTTTTATAAAAATTTGCATTGAAACTAACTTATTTTGAGCTTTACTATAACTAGTCACTTCAAGAGTAGTTGTTTTGAAACTAGTTTAAAAGTTATAATGCTCATAATATCTAATACAACTAACAGCGTATTTTTCATAAAAAATTGCTTTGAAACTAAGACGTTTTGAACTAGACCATAACTAGCCACTTTAAGAGTACTTTTTTTTAATCTAGTTTAAGAGTTATAGTACTCATATTTTCCAATATTGAACTGTTTGGTATGCTTGAGATGCACGATAATGGTAGTTTTTGACTGACTTGTTCATCATACGGACATTACATACAGCATTTGTGCATTATAAAGCGAGCAAACTTAAACCTAGGCTCAATATTTATACTATATTCATATTAGTGTCAAATACGCTTACTATGTTGTATATGGAAAGTGATGACATTTTTTAGAAACAAAAATTAAAAGATCACTAAATGCCATTACGATTCTGGCGTGAGAATGGGAAAGCGCTCTCCGAGACATTTGAAACCAAACGGAGCTTTAGACTGTCGCTGTCGCGTGATTTCTTTAACCTAAAATTGAAAAAATTGTGCGTGCCGCAGAACGTAATCGCCCGGCATAATTTATTAACTACCGCGTAGTTAGTTCTACCTAAGCTAAATAAAGCTAGATAAGGTATCAAAGAGAATGGGTCTGGAGGTGAACGAGTACAAGACGAAGTACATACAGCCTTAAAAAACCAGTCAGCGAATTCGCGTATCAACACACACGACACTGTTGGCTGCTATGAGTTTAAAGTAGTAAAAGGCTTCGTTTACTTAACAAGCAGCATTAACACCGATATACCCAGCTGATTTCAGGGCAACGAAGAATCTCGCGTACTAACAAGTGCTGCTTTGGACTAAGTAGGCAATTGACTACTCCACTAAAGTCCTCTTTCGATGAACAAACTGAGGAAGATTTTTGGATTTGTGCATTTTGGCAATGACGAGTACGGCAGGCAATAGAACATTGAGCCATATAAGCTTTACGTCGCCACATGGTAGATATAATGCAGCGAATAAAGGTCCAGCGGCTTCGCTGGTTAAGTCATATCGTCCGAATGGATACAAACGCTCCAGCACTGAAGTATTCGAGCTGGCGTCATATAGGAAAAGGAAGGCCTCACGTGGTGCGTCCAACTGGCGCCGCTTAGCACGAGAAAAAACGATTGACGCGCTTTGATAAGCTTTGCCAATATCTTTTAAGCAGTTATCGCGCCAATAAAGCAGAAGAAAAAAGGCCAGTAGAAAGAATATTAGTATTTGCACAAATTGTGGGGTGAACAATATGAATATTAATTGAAATAAAGAAAATATCGATTTAGCGCTAAAAATACAAAAAAAAAAAATACAAAAAATCTATACAAAGTCAAAAGCCTCGAAAAAAATTAAATAAAAATAAGCAAGAAAAGTACTATAGTTATTCATTTCTTTATCAATATATGTAGTTGTTGACCAGTTTATTTGCCCTTTTTGTCCAACCATTTTCTCTATCCGTTTTAAATTCTACCACAGCTTACCTGCGTCCTACAGGGCATACTCTATTTATTTAGCGTACTCATCTGCGTGCGCGCTCCTGGACTTATCCATTCGAGTTACTTAAACAATTCGATTTTTTCCATTGAATTTTTATTCACTTTGCATTAGCATTGAAATAACACTTTTAATTATTATTATTTTTGTTGTGAGGTTTTTTTGGTTTTTGGAAAATGCATTAGCGCATAAAAGGGGTTGTCTGCCATCGATCAATGCCTGTTTGTGTTCTCTGAAATGCCTACATACCTATATAAATATCCTTAAGTGCTTCCATTTGGGCCTCGGCACTGATGTACATGAGCCTATGCATATGTATGTATGTATGTGTGTTAGTACGTTCGTTGCCAGCCTGGGAAAGTGTGAAGAAATACTGTCTACATAGTTCTTCATTGAAATTCATTCATGTCAATAGGTTACAATACACATACACCACGGCAGTACAATACATATGTGTATGTATGTATGTAGTAGTAGAAAATACACACATGCAAGCAAATTATATTAGCGTTGAAATCTTCCTGTCGGCAATTGTGGGAAATTGATATGCTAACTACGCTAATGGTGGCGAAGTTGAAGTTGTGAGGTCAACGCTGAGATTTCAGATCCCACTTATTATGTATGAGGGAAATTTTAAAATGTATGTAAAGTAATGTGTGAATTGTTTGACGGAGAGTACGTGACTAGTTGCGAATGCGAAGGAAATGAGGAAGCACTCATTAGTTGGATATTTCTGCTGATACCTAGACCTTTGAATTGGGATTAGTGTTTCTTAAGAAAATATTACAATTTGTGTGATGCAGTGAATATAACTACAAGCAATTTAATTCGGCCGTCGTAGCCGAATGGGTTGGTGTGTGACTACCATCGGAATTCACAGAGAGAACGTAGGCTCAAATCTCGGTGAAACACCAAAATTAAAGAAAAACATTTTTCTAATAGCGGTCGCCCCTCGGCAGGCAATGGCAAACCGCCGAGCGTATTTCTGCCATGCCTTCGAATCAGAATAAAGAACATTAGAGCGGTACCGATCCCGGCTCATACAGAGCATCTTTCCTAAATATTAAAAAAAGTTTGACCTAGGCATAGTTAATTGAAGTATTGTATTTGAGCAAATCAGGGTAATTGATGTATAGGGTTTACTTAAGTGGAGTTCTCTGCGACACACATGGGTATACGGTCAACTGAATTATGCCACATCAGTTAGGTTAGAGAAGCTTAAATGTCGCGCGAATCCAAATAAAAACCCAAAAAGAGACCGTCGAATGTCTCTACCACAGTTTGGGACTTTACACTACCACTAAATCGTACTACCACTCACTTTTAGTGGCGGTTAAAATAAGGGTTTCATTATCAGAAAATCTTCAGTTTTTCAGTGTTTATTTATCCGCTTATTGCATTAACTATTTAGTGCACTATATCCAACCCTGGTCATTATAAGAATTTGTAGAGCACAAGAATCTGATAATCAATATTAGTGAATGAATAATTCATGAATTAATGATTTTAAATAATAAAAAGTTCATTGAATTCTAATATCACCGCAATAAAATATTTAATATTATAAAAATAAAATAAACTAAACAAATTTAAATAATATTAAGTATAAAGATTTATAGGATCTTCTTGTGTTTTAATAAAATTTTTGCTTTTTAACTAAAATATAAAATTGTATAATAAATGAATATGAAGCAGCTTTCAATTAAAAGAAAAGCCAGATGGTCTTCCATATCTACTCTGCACTTATAGCAGACATTAAATAAAAAAAAAATCCCTTTCAACAATAGTAACAAAATAGCGGTCAGTGTGAAAGAGTGTTCCTTGTTGCTTACGACTATAAGTCGCAAAGGGTTAAATGTAGTTCCTCCGCCTTTGGCATATGCCGCTTACAAATTTTAAGCACTGTTTGGAACAGCCCTTTCGACATGCCGAGAAAGTGAGAAAACTCTAAACTGGTGCCACACCTATGCTTAGCGATCGATCTCCACATAGACAATTGCACCTGGACCAAATACTTTGGGATTTAATTTTGAAAAAAAAGGTTAAGGTTCATTTGTATAGAGATCGAATCAATTCGCTGTGATCGGAATGTGTTAAAATTGTATTTTGAAAATCTTATTAACATTAGATAAGCACAATTTTGGCACCAAGAGGCTTCAGCTGATCCCGAGGCAAATATAGTAATTAACTACGTTTTTTTTTTCATTCATTTCATTCTGTCACTGAGCTGCCAGTTTCGGCCTCAGAAAGCTTCGGCTTCTCCAGCACTTTCAAATTTTTCATTTTTGTTTTTTGAACAATGCCAGAACAGACGTGTTTCTTAAGAAAGCCGCGAGCAGACATATTCAGAATTACGTCAACAATAACCAGCCACTGGCCTTTGTAGACCATCCTAGGCAGATGGGATGGCCGTACAACGATACGCATATATGTAGAAACTGCAATCAAAAAAAATCTAAGAAAACAGTTTTTCACCCACTGTGTGAGAGCCCAAATCTGGGTGCTCTACGACATAGAATGGTGGGGGAATTCTCGATAGTTAACTTGAAAAAAATTCCAGAAAAGAAAATAGACAACATAGGCGGACTCATAGTCAAATCAAGATGGTTCGACTAATAAAAAGCAGTGATTCTACAACTGGCATTTTAAAATGGCATCTTTTGTGCTTATTGGGTCTGATTCTGTCACTAAGACAACACCTCCAGCACCACCAACACCAAGAGTGTGTGAGGCTCATTCTACTTTTACATTGCGCGGCAATAATTTTCTGACCATTTCTAGCACCGATCGACTTCTATTTTTTTTAGGCGACAAGCTCCCTAAATGAGCGGAGAGAAGAACGCTTTCATGAGTGTCTTGAACAATGTAAATAACGCATGGTTGTAGATATGGAAGAGCGGTTTGAATGAAGTTGATATTATATAAATGAGTAAAAGTAAAAATAAAATGTTTAGCAGCTCAATTTCGAGATAGAAAACAAACAAAAAAACTATTTTTTATCTCAAATCACCATCTCAAATTTTCTGCTGTAAGAAGCAACTTTAGTTTCTATGTAGATTCCAATGTGACAACAAATCGCTACAAAATTTTACCAAATTGGGTTAAGAGTACGCACATAGAACTGCATATGGTTGCGCGTAAATTTATATATCGAGTTTCATCACATACTACATAAATATTAGTCGCTTTTTTCTAAGCTTTACTACCCTCATATTGCTTTAATTTTCATTTCTTATCAAACCATTTCAATCAAATACTTGCAATACATATATTAAAACCAATTTTTCTGGTCACCGTTAAATAGTAAATAAAGCACACATACGCGCACTACTTAATACACACACATATGCACATATATGCCTGTAATTTCAATCGCTGATTTATCAGTGAAACGCAACACAGCAGGAGATCGAACGGTCAGTCACACGCTTTGGGTAATTTACATTCACATTTCGATTTCAGTTTCGATTTCGATTGCATTTTCATTTAAAAACTTCTGAGAAATAGTCGTTCATTGTGCTTAGCTCACAGAATAGCCATAGCGCACGCCGAAGGCCAGGGGCTTGCCTTTGGGATAGCGAAGAGGTCATACACGCGTGTGGCCGCACAATGTGTTGACAATTTTCGAACGGGTGTGGTAAAACAGACACATAACTTAGTAAAACACACATTTGTATGTACCCTGCAGGGAAACACCAAACAAGGGAGAAAAAATGCTAGTTTACAACTAGAATTTCCTGAGTGAAATCGAACTAGTCCAAAAAAGACCAAATGCATACCAATTCAAAACACAGCCTTAAATCAGCGATGCTCAAAGAATGGGCAGAGATTTCCCCTGTGAGAACGCGAAAGTTGGTTTTCTCAAGGCCTCTTCTATTCGTCATTTCCCCGCTCGCTATCTCTATGCTCGATTAGCTTGACGAAATATTTGCAAGCGAAAGCAACAACAAAGTTATCGAGAAAGATTCGCCGCTAGCGAGTATGGCTATAGCTCATTAGGCCGCACTGCCTTACCAGCACATGTAATTTAAGGCAGCTCTCTCTGACCGCGTTGCCGACATATGTTCCTTTGCTTCACCCA
The DNA here is from genome assembly GCA_037575425.1 of Anastrepha fraterculus. Lineage (NCBI taxonomy): Eukaryota > Metazoa > Arthropoda > Insecta > Diptera > Tephritidae > Anastrepha > Anastrepha fraterculus. The sequence goes on from JAYXIM010001830.1 coordinate 188,342, forward strand.
TTCGCCACTTGCTAAGTCTTGGCGAAAAAAAAGGCCTTCAGTGCGGAATAAGAGAAGTTATTAAAATGAAAATATACGCTCCTAGATATTAGTTACTAATGTCATAAATTAAATGTGTTTTCTCCAATACTTTTTTGACATGAATTCACATACTTTTAAGTTAATGCATTATTATTTACGCTTTTACTTGAAAAAAAAATATTTTTTTTGTATTTAAGTTAAAATAAAATGACTGAATCAGTTTTTGAGCAATAAGTAAAAATTGAAAGGAGTTTCTGATATTTTATAACTTATAAATATTTCCGAATACTTTTGTTAGGCATTGTAATTAGTATTATTGGGGAAAGGTAAAACAAAAAAAACGAATACTAATATAATTGTTCTTGAAATAATTGGCTTTTGATAGCATTTAATGAAAAATGCTTTTATTTAATCTTTGAAATGATACCAATTTTGAAATATTTATGCAATAGCAAACCTCCGAGAGAGTTCGGAATCGGCCTAAAACTGGTCAAACACCTAACAAAAGTGTAAGCGCCAATTATTTATTTTTCAGTTCATTACTTATTATCCTACTTTTAATTTCTATTAATACTTAGAAAATGATTATTGGCAAGTCCAAGGCCGCTAAACAAAACTATGTAATATTATAAATAATACTTTATACAAAATTTTTTATTGTGCATTCATAAATTTATTTTATGTTTTAATATACCTTTTTTAATGCCTAACTAATGACTTTGGTCCACAATTGGACTAGTATTTGTTGCTTGTTTAGAACTGGTATGAGACTGGTATATTCTTGATCAAAGTCTGGCAACTGACATTTCGTAGGACATCGCCATGTAAAAAATACCAGTTCTTCTTCTTGATTGGCGCAATAACCCCTTAAGCGATTTTGGCCGAGTTTAACAAAGCGCGCCAGTCGTTTCTTTCTCGTGCGAACCGGCGCCAGTTGTACACACCAAGTGAAGCCAAGTATTTTTTCAGGAGGAGGCCTTCTTTTTCATCAGCTACCACCAGCTGGTACTGTATCGAATACTTTGAAAACCGGAGCGTTTGTTCTTTTATCGACGCACTATGTCTATGCCGTCGTAAAGCTCATACAGCTCATTGTTCCATCACCGTCAGCAACGTGCAAAAGTTCAAAAATCTTCCGCAGAATCTTTCTCTCAAACACTCCAATGGGTTAACACCAGTTAAATACTTGTATAGAAAAAATGCAGTTGCCTGAGTAGATGGGTCTATAATGATGATAGATGATACCCTCTCATTTGACTACAGGATACAGACCAGAAATAGGAAGCGTGGACTTGATCTTTGGATGGATAAGGATGGCGCAATGCCACACACCTACCTCGGTGTCTGCCCACATCAATTGGACAATTCGAAGCTGCGATTTTACGCATAAGATAATGCATCCCCTTAAGGCGAGTATGGACCAAGCTATTCGAGAGATAAGGTCAGGAACCGTTGCCACGTTATTGAAAAACTAGGTGAAAATGATACGTAATGTACTATGAAGCCAACCGAGAGAACCACTTAAATGAAATCGAGTTGCATAAATAATGGAAATGAGTGCTTTTTCGAGAGAAAAAAGATACTTTGTTCTTTTTTTTAATTTTTAAAAATAAGACTAATATGGACTACCCTGTAAAGTGATATTTTGATCTGATTAATGTATACTTCTATGTATATGGCGGCCGCCGTAGCCGAATGGATGGGTGCGTGACTACCATTTGAGAGTGCAAAGGTTCGAATCTCCGTGCATGAAAGAACATAATGATAGAAAAAGTTCTTTCTAATAGTGATCGCGCCTCGACAGGCAATGGCTAACCTCCAAGTGTACATCTGCGCGATGAGCATTCGTTTGACTCATCTACAGAGGCATGCAATTCTGAAATTTTCGCCAAATACATTTGACTCTAGTTGTCCACCGAAAAATACCGCTACTTTCTTCCTCAGCTGTAACCCAAACCCCCGAAGCTACGAATTTTTCCCTAGCTGTACCCCTTTGGGCGTTTTGAATCTGGCACCCCTTCACATAATTTCCCACTTCATCTTCAGTCTGCTCCACATGCCTATACGCGATTTGTGCGCCTTCGCGCACTGCACTTATGTGACAGCGAATATTTTATCTATTGCATAAATTAAATGCCACACTCATGTGCAAAATATTTGTAAACAGATATATGCATGTAAGTGCGAATGTAGCTGTGTTTTGCTATTACTTCTCGATTACGGCGACTCATTTTTAGTTTTGTTTTTTAGAGGTGCTTTAAGTGATTGCTAAGTAGTTTGACCAGCTGTTGTAGTTGGCCATTTGGTCGATTGGTCGTCCGCGCGCATTGCGTTGTTAACCTCATTGCAATTGTGTGTTGTTGGTTGTTTTTTTTTTGTTTTTTTTTTGCAATTTGACTTTGTTCGCTTACTTGTGCATTTGATTTCCTTCTTAACTTGGTTACCAAAGTTTTTCTAACTTTTTTTATTAAAAATTTTGTATAGTAATTTTTTTATTTATTTTTTATTCAATCTTTTTTTTTTTGTTAAATGGCAAACATGCACACAAGTGTAATTTAGTTGTTAAGAGTGGCTCTGACTGGTTGAAGCTGGAATTTTAAGCACTTTTTCATTTCAGTTACACAGCCACTGACAAGTAGTGGAATAGAGTTGGGCACTCGGCCATTTGGTCATTAAGGCGCACACTCGGCCTATCTAGCGGCATGTATGTATGTGCGAGTATGCGTCTACTGCAACGGATCTAGCGTTAACAGTCGAAGAACTGGCAGACAGCGTCTCTATGCACTAACTCTTTGCTGATGGAATATTTGTTTTTTTTTTTTACAATTTATCAACTGTATTTAACGATTTTGTGTTTTTATTTTTTATAATTTACTACATAATTTTTTTCCATTTATTTCTTGTAATTTACTGCATACTATTTTTCTTTTTATTTCTCTTATTTACTCCTTCGAATTTCCTCGCTTTTGAGTCTTTTATTTCAACTTTTATTTGTTTTATTTTATTTCCTTTTTCTGCTAGCTGCATGGCTATTTATTTGTTCTGCTATCCACTACCTTTGTTGTGTGTTTGCATTTCAGCTCCTTTTTGCGCAATCCAACTGCCTATTGACACCGTGTTGACATGTACAAATTGAAATTTTACTCGTAAATTTACTTGCTTTTCGCGTCATTTGGCTCTGTAATGCGGTGTCTCTAAAGGATTTACGAGTTTTCTGGTCGTGCCTGTGTAGCATGAGTGTGCATGTGTGTATGTGTGTACGTATATTTGTCGTGTCTACCGCATTCAAGTTAAAGAGATAACTCACTAACGTTTGACTTGTGGTTCAACTCGTTGTTGCGCAATACCTGCATATGTATGTGTGCAATGTACTTACACGGTTAGCTACACACACACATGTGTATGCACTTATGTTAGTGGTCAAATAAATTAACTAATTTATATGGTAATTGCGCTGATATCGACAACGGCATGACATATCTATGTACTTAGGGGAAATGTGTTTCTCGTTCGCCGGAGAGCGGCACAAAAAATCGAAGAGAACGAATAAAAATTGGAATGGAATTAAATCGAAATAACAAGTCTAGAACTATCTACATAGACGTAGACTTACTTCGAAAGCAGAATTAAAAGAAGAGTCAAGGATATTTTAAAATAAACCAATACTCAGGCTCTTTCAACAATAAGCAGAGAAAACTGTGTTTGATAATCCTCAGTTAGCCTCCCTGCATCGATGGTTAGACAGTTAAACTCAGCGGTCTTTGCCGATGGGTAGTTTTCCAAGTATACTCCAGCCGGAAGTTGGTGCATCTGCCTTTGTGCAGAGATGAATTTAAATATTTACTCGGATTTTTTATATTTAGATCTCAGAAAGACCTACTAATGACTAAAGACTACTGCCTAGCAGTAAGCGCAGTTGCTCCATCTTGTTGAAACCACAAATTAGGATACTGCTCCGCCATTGGCCGCAAGAAGTTTTCAATCAATGTGCTGCAAGAAGCTGCTGAAACCGATTCCGGCGTTTCATCCTCATTTTCGAAGAAATATGGACCGATAGCTCTAGTAGCCATAACACCGCACCAAACAGTACATTTAGATGGATGCAACGGATGTTGGTGTGTTGCCCTTGGATTTTCAGAGCCCCACAATCTACAGTTTTGTTTGTTGACATAACCATTTAAATGGAAATGGAAATGCGCTTCATCCGAAATCAAAATATTATTTAAAAAATCAATTTGTGTGGCTAATTGTGTAAGAATAGAAAAACTCGATAATTTTAACGCGTTGTGTTGTACTGTAGGGTTCCATAATAAATTTCCAACAATTCAATTATAACCTACAAAAAGAGAAAAATAAATATGTCAAAAAATAAAAAAGTTATTTGTGCTTAACATTAGTAGGTCTTGTTTGGCCCACCCTGTACTTTGAGGTTAAATCGTCATTAATCCTTAAGTGCATAGAGAAATTGAATTTGCTTGGAATATACAATCGCATTCGGCTTATATGAACCCCAGGACCTAAAGAACGATGCATTGGCTAGAGAAGCTTCGACCTCGTTGCTAATAAGACCAGAGGTCTTCCTTGCCATAAGAAAACTTACAAATAAAAACTACAGAATTGTTTTGGATAAACCTTTTTTTATTTTTCGGCATCGTCTTCTCTTGGGCTTACGTACTTCATACAACAACATTCTTGTTTGTTAATCACTTCCGAACAGTAGGATTTTGTCCAAGTCTGAAAAATAGCCACTCGTTTCTGCAACCACCTCCTCTTGCGATTGAAAAATTTTTCCCGCTAGCGATTTCTTCAAATGGGGGAACAAATAGTAGTCCGAGAGAGCCAAGTCTGGAGAAGTGGGGGGGCTGTGAAACCGGTTACAAGCCTATTTCCACTAATTCTACGACCACAACTGCGAGAGCGGGTGCGTGATGAAAAGAGAAAATCAACCGACTTCCTCGATTCAAACGAATGTCAAGCACAAACAAAAAAAAAACGCCGATCTGGCTAACTCTTGGTGCGTGTTCTTCCAGGAGATGGTGCTAACTAAATATAGCCACGGTATGCTCCAGTAGTGCCCTCTTACTGCCTTTGCATGGGCTTTTCAAACGACGTTCCTACCATAAAATAAGAGCTTAGCAGCGAAGAGCTAAGGCTAAGAGATATAAACTGGCTCCAAACAATGGCTGTGATATCTAGAAGAGAAAACCATTATCGGATATGAAGCAATTGAGTGAGCTGAAATAAACACCAGCCTAGAGGTTGTGCAGCCAAATGTAAAAGTATGTCGAATAGCTGTAAAAAACATGCCTTGCCACCAACCTTCTCAATAATAAAAGCTGTGGTGATGACTAAATTTCGTTGAATTTTATATTTCTAAGGTTGAGCTTACATTAGGACAATAGGCTACAAATGCACCGTACTTTAAATAACACTATGTAACTCATGCAATTTAATCAGGCGCACACTGAATGGACTAGTTTTGGGATTCACCCCGTCAAAATCGAAGGAACGAAACTTAATTCGAAATTTTGCGTACAATATTATGCCTTAAAATGCTTTTTTTCCAAAATTTTTTAAACCTAAGCCATTTTAATTCCATAAAAAAAATGTAAGAAAATATACTAATGCGATTAAATTTATAAGCATAATTAAGGAGTTTAATGAAGGAGTGTTTAGAAGAGGCAAATTCAATCTCAAAATACTTGTACATAGTATTTAATACGATCAGATCTCTCATGACGGGTGCATTCCTTGCATACAAAGTTCTTATAAAGCCAATGTGGGGGATATCTAAATAGCGAAGCGCTCTAGAAGCGATATTAAGATAGATTCGGTACAGAAGGAAGGTGCAATCCACAACACCTTAAATAATATCAAACACGAAAGATAATGACAAAATATGTACATAGATAGTCAAGACTGCAGATTTCAAATTGAGAAGCAGGCATCTAGGGGACGTAGAACAAAGCCAATGAACACTTTTTGTATACGTTCAATATGAGTTATGTGATAAGGTCTAACGATGAAGGATGCATATTTAACTTTTAGAAAAAAAGTAGTGGCGAAGACCCGCAAAACATATATTATGTAACTTCCCCTTCGAAGGAAAATTCCGGCGCTCCCCTATTCTTGCCTAATGTGAGAAATAACTTACACATTTCTAGCATTTTATCAGCTGACTTCCTTCCAAACACAAACAAACTGACAAAACCTCAGCACACAGATGTGGGCATAACATGTGCATTTTTAGTAGTTGTAAGTATAAGCACACGTACAAATGCATTCAATGCGACATGTTAGTGTAAAGAGTGTAAGCGTGTAAGCGTGTAAGAGTGCATAGAGCGCAAATGCATTGTAAGCCTGTGTCATTGAGTTGCAGAGTCATTAACCTCTCTCATGACAAATTCATCAACAGTCACATACAGAGCACAAAAAAGAAAAACAAAAAAATAAAACGGCATTAGTCACAGCACGCACAACAACAAAAAATGGGAAATATATATGGTATTATAAAAAAACACAATAGCAAACAACTGAAAAAACAAGAACACTGAAGTTTACAATAATACCCGCCTACTAGGGATGTATACGAAGGCATTGGAACAACATTCCCGCTTGCATTATCACTTCACCAAAAGTCAAACGAAAACAAAAAACAAAAGAAACCATTCGGCACTTTAAATGATACACAACATGGAGAAGGGCATGCAGAACAAAAGTTGAAGGGAGGAGAACTTAAACGATAGCAACTGTTGGAAAGATTGTTAAATGTTGTTGTCTCATGTACACAAAGGGATCGTGTATAGTACAAATAACACCCCGATGAGCTGATGAGGTAGAAAGGAAGTTGTTTCAGGCTTTTAGAATTTTACGTTCGTTTTCTTTATTTCTTTAATCTTTTTGCTGGAACAAAACAGCTTTAGCAACAGCAACAGCAGTGGCGGCGTTGATGACTGATTTGAATGCCAAGGAACCACCAACGCATCTTTGGCTGGAACAAATAAATAAACAATTGCTCGTATAAACAACAAACAACAGCAAATAACAGCAACATACACTCAATAACAACCGATGCGATTGCGAAGGAAGCTAAGGAAGTCAAGGGGAAAACACAACTCGCATGGCAAGTGAAGTGAAAGAATTGGAGTTGTTGCTGCCAAGGCGCACTGACTACACGATCGAATAACAATAACAAATACGTAAAAGTTGAAAAATAAATGCAAGAACAAAAGTAAATATACAAAAAACAAAAACGAAAAGTAAAAATAAAAATAAATACATAACATGAGACAAAGCATGGCATGGCGTTGATCCATGAAGCAGACATGTAAGAACTAATGCTTTTTAGGCTGCTAGACACAAACACGATTCAACTGCATGCATGCATTGATAATATTCTAAGCGGCGCGTCGTAGGGTCTTCTGTAGTCGGCGAGGTGAACCAATCGATCAAAGGGAACTGACGCTTTTGTTGGACACAAACAGAAGCACCGAGTCACGCTTAAAAGGCGTAGAGAAGGGAAAAGTAAGAATGAGGCAGCAAATAGAACGGCAGATAGCAGAGACATACGAGTGGACCAAAAAAAAAAAAAAAAAAAAAAAAAATCTGCTGAAAAATAGTAAATTATTTGTTGCACGTAATACTGCGGGAGTCCACAGGCGTGTATTAGGTCATGATTTCAAGAGGCATAAATACGACCTTTTTTCTTAAAATATACATACATAGAGATTTAAAAATGTAATAACAAGAAATAATTATTTCACTAAATTTAGCAAGAGCTCTGGCTACTGAGGCATAATGGGTGTTCCAAGATGAGCTTAATCTAACAAAAGTTGTTAGGAAAAGAAACATCTCAAAGCAAATGGTCGTTTGCTTTTTCGGATAAACTGGTCATGTCGCAACTGTGACTGAGTGATACACAACCATTTCTTTGCCAAAAGTGTTCGGTGAATTAAGGATAACCAACCGCCGAAGACGACAACAATGATATTCTTGACCAAGACAATGCGAACTCTTACGTATCGGCTCAGATAAGAGAGTTTTTGAGCAACCAAAAGATCGCATGCGTGGATCAGTCACCTCATAGCCCTGATGTAGCACCGAATGATTTTTTTTTGTTCCTCAACGATGCAAGGTAATGAATATTATTAAATGTGTTCGCTTATTTCCAAAGGCACCATTTTTACCAGTTTTGAAGATTTTTTTTTCTGCATGTTCATTATTGTTATTTTACAAAAGTATAGCTTATTGTCTAACACAAAATATTATATGTATATAAATCCAAGTTTCAAATTTGGATCTTTATTCGCTGCGCTATGTCTATGTCGTCGTAAAGCTCATACAGCTCATCGTTCCATCACCTGCGATATTCGCCATTGCCAGCGTGCAAAGGTCCAAAAATCTTACACATAATCTTTCTCTCAAACACTCCAAGCGTTGCTTGATCGGATGCTGTCATCGTCCAAGCTTCTGCGACATACGTTAGGATGGGCATGATGAGAGTCTTGTAGAGTGTTAGTTTTGTTCGTCGAGAGAAGACTTTCCTACTCAATTACCTACTTAGTTCAAGATAGCGCATTTTGGCAAGGGAGATTCTACGTTGGATTTCAAGGCTGACATTGTTATCGGTGTTAATATACGAAGCCTTTTACAACCTCGAAATCATAACTCTCAACAGTGTCGTGGGTGCCGATACGCAAGTGCGTCGACTGTTTGTTTGACGACAGGAGGTACTTCGTTTTGTCCTCGTTCACTACCCGACCCATTTGCTTTGCCTCTTTATCCAGTTTGGAGAAGGCAGAACCAACAGCGCGGTTGTTAAAGCCTATGATGTCGATATCATCGGCATACGCCAACAATTGTACGCTCTTATAAAATATTGTGCCTGAGCGATTAAGTTCTACGGCTCGTATGAGCTTTTCAAACATCAGGTTAAAGAAGTCACACGACAGCGAGGAGTCACCCTGTCTGAAACCTTGTTTGGTATCAAACGACTCGGAGAGGTCCTTCCCATCTCTGACAGCGCTGCTGATGTTGAGCAATGCCATTTTGCGAAGCCGTATTAATTTTGTGGGGATACCAAAGCCACACTGATAAGGTCAAATCAGTCGATTGATGGTAATGCAGTACTACTCAGTAAACTTCCCAAAACTCCCAAAAGAGTGCATATTGGAACTTATTTAGCCTAAAGAGCTAAATTTTCCATTTTTAGATATTCGCTGATATCGAAATTTGCCACGCCCACATGTATGACAATACCGCTACAGTTGGGAAGCTTTTCTGTGTTTTTTGAAGCAGCATCAAAAGATGTCGCTTAATTTTCAAAGACCAAATTATATTTTTAAAATTTCTTCGTTCGTGCATCGCCCACTTGGAAGTGGAAAGGTCCCAGAAGTATGCGTTACCATTCATAGCGGAAACCTGCCTAATCAAACGGTGGCACTCAGACAAAGACATACCCGCCTCATACTGACTTATCTCATTTTTTCGAAATCTCATTAAAAATTTTATCAATATTTCAGCCAAAAAAGGAGGCAGCTGATGAGTTAACACTTTTATTGTTTTCTTAAATTGATTGCCGCCAGCGATGGACAGCTAAACAAAGCAATAAAAACAACAGATATTTTGTGTAGAGCATCACTTTGGAGAACAATCATCCTAAGACCTGGTAGATTGAGTTCAAAAGTACAAGAACACACACCCGAGGGTAAGAGGGAAATCCCTTGCTGCACATTCGTTCATATTCATTTCTATTAAGCATTTTCTCTACCACGGGTCAGTACTTTTGAGATTGCCTTTCTTGATTTATTTTCCAATTTTTTGCCGATCTCATTGTGCCCCTCAATAAATGCCAATGGCTTAGTGTATGATGCACTTCATGGAAAAATAATTGAAATTCTGCTCGAGCGCATTACTTCCGCAATTAGGCGCACGTGGATGTGGCGCTCACAAGCGACTGGACAAATGGGAGTGTGCTACACATAAATGCCTGCATACATACATACATATAATACATGCCACATGCACACACTTTTTGTGTTTGTTGATCTTCACGCAAATTAATTAATTCTGCAGAATGCTACAAGTCGTAGAGCGCCTTTACGCGTATTTGTTTTTATTTTAATGCTTTAACCTGCATAACTCGGTACTCTGCTTTAAATATCCGCCCACCGGTGCTTCGGTGCTTCTTGACTGCCTCTAAAGTAAATTGCACTCAGCTGTAGCATCAGCCACTTGAAATTGCCAAATCAAATTGCTCTGGCCAACAGTACACACACAGGGTGGAGATATACCAGCACTACAAAAACAACAGCTGGCAAAAAACTATTCGCATCGTCAAGCGCACATTGTTGTCTTGACTAATGGACTACTCCTGAGCACTACCATGTACCGTTGCAAGAGCTGCTCCCGCATATTAGCACACAGCAAATGTATGAGAGTTGTGTCGACGTAACTTCTAATGAAGTAATTCATTGAACCATGTGACGTACACACATACATGTGCATACATACACGAATATACAGATCCTAATGCAACGTTTCTAAAATATGCAGAGCATACGAGTTTTTTCTTCGATACGAGTATGTGCGTTCGTAACCAGCTGATGGCACTACGTCTTAACCACAGCCTTTCTTTTCTAGCCACTCACGTCGCACAATGGCATCAAATTATTGCAAATGTTGGCATAAAAGAATTTAAATAAGCAAAACTTGTTTTAGGTCAAGCAAAAATTATCATGTGTGTGAGTCTATTATTAAAAATTTATAAAAGAAAACTTTTATTTTTTTATCAAAGTGCACAAACAAAATTCCATTCGCAGCCCAAAAACACTGAAGCGAGCCCCTACTTGGCCAATTTCTGACACGAATTCATTTCGAAGGCGAAGAACCAGGTTCACACCACTCTCTGGCCTCTTGTTTTGATTTAGGATTATGGTACGAGACCCAAGTCTCATCCTTGACATTATGCTTAAAAACAATAACTTAACAGTGGTGTATTTGATGATGCTAATTGCAAGTAAAAGCATCCGCAAATGAAGATAAAAAAGAAAAGATTCCACAAATTGTTTCCGTCACTCGACCAAGGTGAAAAGTTGGAGCAGACGATCAAAGAAAATTAAGCTATTTATTCACCTAATACAGTATCGAATGCAATAGTAAAGCGATCATCCACACGATTCCTTTCTGGTTATATACCGCCTTAATCAAAAAGTTCCCGGAATATATTCAGAAAATTCTAAATACGCCTATTTCCCTCAAAAGTGATATTATCGCCTTCAAAGTACTTCCCATCAACTGCAACGCACTTATGCCAGAGTCTGATCCAGCTCTCGAAACACTTCTGGAACTCTATTTTCGGTATATCTCTCAGAGTCGTTTCGACTCTTCCCCGTAGTGGCTTTTTGACTCAATCAATATGAAAAAAAAAAATAGCACGGGACCATATGCCAGGGAAGTAAATTTGAGGGCTGTTGGATGGTATTTGTTTCGTTCGCGGAGAATGATGGCGCTGTGCAACGGTGCGTTAACATGGTGCAAAATCCACGAGATGTTTTCCTACAAATTCTTTTTTTTTTTTTTTTGTGAAAAATTGACAAATTTGACAGGCTTGTAAATCATACCTTCGACGATATCGACGCTGCCCCTTTTTTACATGAAATTCAGGTCTTTTGGGACCACCTTTATATTCACAATTCTTCCGGAAACTTGTTGATCAAGGTGATGGACGTACAAAATGAGGCATTCTCCGGTAAGCTAATAGCCGAAAATGTTGATACAATCATGAAAATTGTCCAGTCGACCAGCATGTGAGCACTTATTCCATTACCCAGAAACTGAAGATTTACCAGAGCATTGTTTTGATCCATTGGCTTAAGAATACTCGCAACTAAATTAACTTCATCGTCTAAATAAAGCGAAAAACCACAGAAAACGTGTCCTTGTTCCAAGTGCCACCGGCTGGCGATTTGGGGATATTGGCCTTTTCGTCAAGTATTTTCGTCTAATTAATATGTAACTTATCTAAATATTAACGAAATTCAAAACCGTAGAACGTTTTGTGGAACTACCCCCACTACAACGCCACCTCTCGAATCCAAACAAACTGATGAACCTATGACATCAAGCTCTTAAAAGTTTATAAAAATTTCAATGCAACGCATCATAGTTTCGGGATCTAAATGTGAATAGTACACACAAGCAGCCAACTTTTCAGTTTTCTCTACATTTTTCACAAGTAAATAACCCACTGTACTCCAATGATCGCATTACAAAGCAACCAACTTCTGCGAATGCTTCCAGTTTAGCACAGCAGAGAACGGTGTTTTCTTCCGCGCCAACAACTTGCGCAATGCAGCAGAGCACATGAGACGCAGGCGAACAGACAGACGTTGTGCGACGACGAGTTCCGCACATTCCCAACCAACCGCGTAACGGTTTTAAATGGAGTCCCTTATTTGTTGCAATCATTAAAAAGCACTACAACAACACCGCACAACGAGTACGCTAAACTCCAGCATTAGATGAGCATTGTGACGCGCACAGCTGGAGCACTTATTGGCATACATTACTTTAGACGATCACAAGCAGACGAGACAGTCAGTCAAGTCAGTCACTCAGTCATTCGCACAGTTGGTACTTTTTGTTTTATACTCGTGTACCTATAAGGTATAGGTGCATACATTTTCAATTTGTGCTGTTGTTTTGGCAAGGCAGACACCCGGCAAACGAGGCAGCTGCTTCCTGGATGCCTCAATTGCCTAGATGGCTGGTTGCTGGTATTGGGTTATTGAGTGAATGACTGGATGGCTGGATGAGTGCCTGGTTGAACTGCTTAGTTGGCTAGATGAATGGTGCGATGGTTGAGATGGTTGGTTGGTTGGATGGCGGTTCGTGTGTTGAACGTAAGCGTGGCTGAATTGTTGGAGAGACAGCTGGCTGCTTGAGAGCACTACATAGCTGCTAGTGAACTATATTATTGAGTTGATTAGTATGCTGTTTGGGTGGAACTACGCCAGAGCAGTCGCGATCAACGGCATGATCAACTGCGAAGTTAAGATAGCGAGCAGAAAGCAAAACGGGCAAGCAATTGAAACATCATTGAAGATGTGCGGAAATGGAAAACCAAATGAATGGGCATCATATGCTTGAGTTAAGGTACCCTGCAAGTAGAAGTGCTGTTGTGGATTGAAATATTGTGCGCAGAAACCCAACAACAAGCGTACAACTCTTACAGTTTGTGTTTACGTAGGAATGCAACGAAACGCAGCGGATGTGGCAAATATGCGCAAACAATATATGTATCTGTAAGTGATCAGCGGGTGGCTGGCGATTAGTTGCGACAGATAAGGTAATAATGCCTGCATTGTCCTTCGCACAATAGCGTTTTTGCTGAAGTAATTACCCTGGCATGCTGCGACTTCGGCTATGTGCCTGCCACGCTCGTAGCCTCAACCACCAACAAAGCAAGTCGTATGTAAGGCATATGTGTGTGTGTTTGTATGTATAAGTCATATATCCTTCTTTTGGTGCGGAATGTGGAACGCTCATTAACGCTGCGCGATCAAATTAATGCACTCACTTAATCATTCACTTAAGTGAATTTAAGTGAAAAAAAGGTCATTTCGTTTGTAAATTTAACCGCATTTCCGTTTTGGAATGTGAAAAATTGTGCGCAATTTCACATTTTAATGAAATGTTTTTTTTTGTGTTTTTTTTTGCATTTTCTAAATACTAAACAGCAGGGTCGGCTCGAACGCACTGTCGAGCTGACATCATCAACATTTGGAATTTAGAGCTAATAAATAATTAAGTATGTATGTGTGTATGTATGCATGCATCTACAAAGGCGCAACACTATCATTATAGCTGGTCATGCGAAAACATAAATACGGCACCAACAACACCAACCACATGCAATTATTCATCAAATATTATTAATGCACGGCAAATAACTGTAAGTGCGCATACTTAATTTTCAACGCAGCCCATGCCGCTTCAAGTACATACAACTACACACATACATACATACATCCTCCACAAATGGCATAGTTGATAAAAACAGCGTATTCAAATAGCCTACATACAAACATTTGTGCATAATAATAAACAACAACAACAACAACAACAACTGCAAGCCATCTGCGATAGCGGATATTGCATGCGAGAATGCAATGTGCGGTCAGCGGCAACAACAGGAAGGCCATCGTCATCAACGCCACTGCCGCCGTCACCGCCTTCGCTTTTGCCAACGCAACAGCGGTTGGTCGGTCGGTCGCTCGATCGTTTATTCAGTCGTTGTTGTGTGTTGCGCCCACATTCTCACCATTTATGAGTTCATTTAGCCACCAACGCCACCGCCACCGTCATAGCCATAGCCACTGCCACATGCCGACAAAACTGTCAGCGCGCTTGCCTGAAATCGCCGCTAGCGCGTCCCAGCTTGGTGAATAATGAAGATCGACCGCCAACCAACAACAGTCAGTGCCGATCGGCCAAGTGGCCGCAGAATATAATTGTTTCTACAAAATGCTACTGATACGCTCTGTTTGCGATGAACAACGAAAACAAATGATTAGATTGTAGTGCACAGAACAACACAGATGCGACGGTCGGCGGTCGGTGGTCGGTGCGCGATGTGCGTGGTGTGTCGTGCGGTGTACGCGGATGCAAGGGCAGTCATGCTTTGGAGTTGTTGCTTTTTATGTACATATTTACACACTTGCGTATGATATATACGCACATACACAGTTGATTGTGTGCCAGATGTGCTGCTCTGGACTTCGCCGCAGTGACCGGCCGGTTGAATGATCCAACGCAGCAGCGAAAGATTGCGCACATGGCGGAAAATTAGCGAGCATTGCATATTTTTTAAAACATTTAATAATATAATCTATTTGAAATTTGAGGAAAAAATAGTTATGGGCTGAGTTGGGTTATTTAATAGAGTTAATTGGAATAATAATAAGCTGAGGATATGAGTTTTGAAAAATGTGTGCATTCCGCTCTTTTTCTGCAAGAGGGTTGAAAATGTTAAGAAAAACGACTTCAACGCTTTTCATTTACTATGGCTCCCTAAGTCAAGGTAAAGATACATTTTTATCGAATGAGATACCTTTAAAACGCGTCAGTCCCTTGTGAAAATGTGAACATTGAACATTGCTTCATTTTGTGAAGCACAGTGAATGAATACCTTTTTTAATAGGAATTATTTTTCAATATACATACATACATATGTACTCTGATTTTTCTCCTTAAATATACAGAATTCTCTTACTTTTCCGTTTTTTATTTCTTAAATTTGAGTTTTTTGGTATTGCGACAAATTGGCATTTTTTGCCAGAGACTGATGCGTCTTAATCAACACCAGCATGAATTTTACAGCATAAAAGTGGATTCGTGCTGATTTCTAAAAAAACTCTTCTTTTAGGACAACCAAAAAGTAGCACTAAAAAAAATTTTTTTTTCATAGTTTTTACAAAATTGTAAACATTTTGAGCTAAATTTTTTAAAGCTAAAAATCATTGTAAAAAATTTAAAATTTTTAAAAAGCACACGCTGGTTTTAGGAGAGATAGGGACAATCTCCCCACGCGGCACTATGGGCTATGAGCCTGAGTGAGTCCCACAGAACAACCGCTTCAACCTAACCTAACTTTTCGTAGTTTTTAACAGGCACCAAGGTTTGTGATGGTGTTAGTGTTTGTTCTTTTTGCTTGAGCGTATCGGCGGAGTTGCTATGCTAAATTGGAATTTTTATGGTAATATTAAAAACAATAGAATATCAACCAAAAAACATAAACCAAAATAATATATTTGAATTGGAAAATTTACAATAACAAATATTTTTGAACGATTTCTTAGCTATTATAATGTTGTTTTTTTCATTTATTTTATTTTTTTGTTTTAAAATATCTAAATTTGTGCGACATTTTTCAGACTTTTTGATATGTCTTGATGCTGAAATTTTCTTTGATACTGAAGTTGACTTTTAATACTAAAATTTAATAATTTTTTATGCAACCACGTTACAGGCAAGAATCATGTGCTCTCAGCTATGGGCAGTTTTTGACGACCAGCTGAAAGTGTTCTTACTTATGGATTTGTACAATGCTAAAAATCGTCTAATTCACAACTAATTCCAGTTTACGTAATTTTGAGTGATAATTGAAAAACCAAAAATTCGCAAAAATTACTCCTTAATATTGTAACTGATTTCCTGATTGGTCGATCACTTTTCAACCCTTCATCCGGTTCGCGCACTGTAGTATTCAATTCACCCTACACACCTTTTAATTTCAACACAACTTTGAGGCACGCGCAATGTCATGTTTGCTGCGTTTCAACTACTCTCCGCCTCTCTCTGTTTCCGCCGGTTGTTCCACAGCTGCAACTCTGGTAGCCCTCACGCAACCAATTTGCTGTGAACATTTTATTTCCTCGAACATTCTGGTTCTTCCACGACTATTCGCTATCTGTAAACTTATGGTAACTGACTTCTTTCTACTTATATGTTGGAATATGCGTAGGAAAGCGATAAATAGCACATGGGCTGAAAAGTCTCGCTCAAACTTAGCATTATTTCCATCAAGAACAACGCACTCATTCCAGCGCCGCTCTAACATTTCAGTATGACTTTTGTAGAACGATTTATATTTTGCCTCAAAATAGACTTGTGTTTCAGCGATAACCTCGTCATTCAAGCCAAATTTCTTACCAGAAAGCATTTTTAGGTCTGAAAACAGCCAGTAGTCACTGGGAGCCAAATAATGTGAAAACCGTGGCTATAGTAGTGATTCGAAGAGCAATTCAAATAGTTTTGCACCCACTTCGAATAGAGCTTTCTCATAGTCAAATTTGCATGTAAACTGCGTGTAAGCTAACAGCTGCTTTTGGTATCTTTACGATGCCAGCTAACTCACGCAACTTCACTTTTTGATCATTCAAAGCAATTTTGTGGATTTTTTTTAGTTTCCTAGTGGTACCACCTCATTTGAACGTCCACTGCGTTATGCATCATCGGCGTTTCTACAACCACGTGTGAAGTCAGCAAACCATCGTTTTATTGTTGTTTCTGATGGATCAGAGTCCCCATATTACTTTTCAAGCCATTGCTTCGTTTGAACGGTATTTTTTTCCATCAAGAAACAGTGTAAAATTAAAACACGAAATTATTTTTATCCATTGCTTTGAAAATAACAAAAGTAACGTCACTCTTAGCACAATAACTCATGAACTAATGAACAGAATATTATAAAAAATTAACAGCTATCCTTCTAAGGTTAGTGCTAACTGAAAAAGAGATGTCTGAATGACCTTTTTGCCTAGTCAACACCCGCCGAAGTCTCGAGTAACGACAGATAACTCATGAGTCAGTCTTAGGATAGGCGAAACAGTTCCCCTACAAGATTTGTGCATGAGAACCGATTCCGAGATGTTTATTTAGTATTTAATGGAATACTCGTAAAATTCGTATGTAAAAAAATGAGTTAGAACAACAGAAAAAAGGTTCACATTTCTTGAGTGCTCTTGATTACAGTGGGACGCTCTTTTAAAAATATTACTCGAGGCACCTTACTACGACGAGAGAGGCATTTTTTTCTGGTTTAGATCCCTTTTTTTAATTTTCTAGTACAAACTTTTTTATTACTTCTAGCTTTTGCACTTTGTGTTTCCACAAATAATTTTGCAGGACCCCAAAATTTTAGAATACGATTGAAAGAAAGCACACAATAATTTTTTAGTAATAAATTTCACCCAACTGAACTTAAACTTCAATTAAAATAAAATGTAATCGTTTGTATAAAATTTTTGCTTGCCATTTTTCTCGCAGTGCATCATCATTCCTATCACTTACAAGCAGATCGCCTTCTCTCCTACAATAGATTTGCAGCGCATACAAAGCACTTCTAGTTACACTACTTACATACATACACACATACGCATGTGGAAATCCTATGCTCCTATGTGCGCTTGCATCATTTTGAGCGTCCACAACAGATCACTTCAAAGCCTCGCATATTGTTTAATATTACAAGCACTTCATTGTAATGTCTGTCCATTACATTAACTTACTCCTTTTTTGCGGAAAACGAGAGTGGAATTTTTATACGATACACGACGAGTGTATGTACATATGTATGTGTAAACGAGTACATACAGTAGATGATGGAAATGCTGACTGGCTGACCGCACGAACGCCTCTTAATTACGCAAAGACACTTGGACACTTCAAAGCTTCAAAGAATGGCAGATATTTATAAGTTTTTATGGAAGTGAAACGAGTGTATAGAGAAGCAAACCCTCAAGAATGTGCGCAAATAGGCACGAAGAAGAACAAGAAATTATGTAATTACATAAAACTCTTTCTTTTTGGTGCTGTTTTGATGGAAGTAGAGCTGGTTGATGATGAAGAATTGGTAGACCAACTGGCGATTGTAAGTAATGATAAAAGATATGAGTGGCAGTGAAGAGATGTGAGGAGCAGATTTTATTGCTATGAGGCGAGTGGTTCGGGTGGAGGGGTAAAAGAGAGAAAGAAACTATATTATAATTAAAAAGTATGTAAAAAAGTCGTCAGCGAAACCGAGGAAATCGCTGGACTAAACAGACAGCAAAGATTTTTTCTGAGCTAAAATGGTCATATAGGGTGGGCCATCTGCTGACTTCTTTTTACAAATAAGCGCTATATTTTTTTATTTCAACGAATATTTTGCAATTATTTTTGCTTCAGAATGACTTAATCTGAGGAACTAATTATGGAATATAACTTCGTTTAAATGGATGCCTCTGCTAGCACTGCTGTATGTGCATTAGGATGGAGTAATTTATTTTTTTTTTCTTTCATCGTTTTTTGCAGGTCTGCAGAAACTTGATTTTTATCCCATAACTCAATTTGCAAAATAATATTTGATGCATCATATATTAAGAGGTGAACTCGATACCATTAATTTTTGGAAAAAAAACCGTAAAATTCAGCCCTCTCATTTTCACTTCGGAAAATGATGTGCGAACTCGAGTTTATATTTACATATATTTTCACAGCGTTTGCATAGCATCCTAACGTAACTTATGCCGCTAATGCTATTGACGCATTTGATGACGTGAAATGATTTTCAGTAACGAGCTTGCATACGTAGACGTTAATTATTATTTTTGTTACTGTTGCAATATAAACATGCCTCATACATGTATGGGGAATGCTGCTGCAATGACAAACCTTGGCCGGATATAAATTCGGGTCATTCCTGTAACGTAGAACCGACTGTCGTCCGAGCGCGTTAATTTTTGTCGTTGACGTGAATATTTAAATTCACTTCGTAGTTGCTGTTGCCAGAAAAAAATACTAGTTTTTATAAAGATGCCGTCGGAGCAAAATATTATTCGCCAGCGCATTGTACAGCTCTATATAAAAATTAAAACTTTGGCAAAAAATGTACAGTTAGTAATTTTACAATAAAATCGAGAAAATTCTAAGATCAACTCCATATAAAATTCTTGAAGCTATGTGTATGAAAAGAAAGGGTAACAGTGGAAGAACTCCCTTAAAAAAAATGGATGCGAACACTTCTGCTCAGTGTTTGGTCGAGCTACTCCTCTTATTTGTGGTATGTGACTTGATGTTATCCAACAAATGGAAGGACCTACATAGTGAAAGAAAGGATTCACTTGATAATAACTGAATGGCGACCATGTCACCAAAAGTGAAAGTTTAACAACAAGGATGCCATGAGCCATAGCGACGGTGCTGCAGAAATGAGTCGTCATCATGGTTGTGTATATCTGCAAGACTTTGCGAAAACTTCAAATAAATTGGCGAAAAAAGTTAGTTCATCACCAGGTCAAGCATGAAGAGACTCATTTTGGTAATCCGAAGAACTAAAACCGAGTTTCTTTCACTTATTTAAACGTAAAGAGATGCTAGTCAAATTAACCTTTACTAGGCCTAGGAGTGAGCACTCATCGTCTATTTGAATGAATAATACGTAATCGTTTGCTATGTAGCGCGCTGTGTGCACCTGAGGGATTGCTTGGAAATACATTTGTTATTAGATACAAAACTTTTTTTTCGATTTTTCTCCGAACTAAACACGAGCGCTTGCGTCAGAACCGGCACACATTCGAAATTTTGGCAAGCAATCAATGATGACACAACGATGACAGGCAAACACCAAGCAACAACAGAGTATAAAAACAGAAATAGAAAGCAATGAAAAGATGAGCCAGATATCTAAAACGAAATGAAACCAAATGCAGCTAACAGAAATATAAAATTGCAATTGAAATATTTCTTGTAAATTGAAATGTTGACTTTGAAGCAATACATCCGCTAAGGGCGGTCATAGACACCGCGGTGACTATAAAAAAAAACTACAGAATTATTTTTAAATCAACTAACCACAGAAGATTAAAGCTTTGCATGAAAAAATTATTTGAATAAATAACAATTTTTTTTTCTATGGTTGAAGGAAAACCATCATAACAACGCGCTGATTAAAGAACTAAATATAGTGGGGCCAATGCTGATAAGGCAAACTCTTGTAAAGTGCGTAGCAGCGTGGCTTCTGCGATAGTGCGTGGTGACAAAAAAGCAGAGTGTTTACACAAACTAAAGACAGATAGGGGCGCTCAAAGTGCAGTCCAAGTGTCGGGCAAATGGCGAACAGCTGATAAACATTAAGGCAAAAGCTCGCGACGTTTGATAGACAAAACAAAGGCCATCGGAGCACAAAGTAATAATACAGTGGAAATTACTTATAAACAAGCTAGTAAAGCTGTAAGCAAATTGTGTGAGACACCGCCAGCAGCAACAACAGCGAATAAATATATGTAAGTGCATAAATAACAATAACAAAGGCAAGCGAGCAACAGCAGCAAAAATATCCACACTGATCTGTAATAGAAGAACTTGTTTCTAGATGGCTCTACAAATGTAAATACGTAACTACCATTAGACGCAACAAAAACAATGAAAACATGAAAAAAAGAAAAGAAAAAAAGCAAAAAAAATCATACACCAGCTTATGCACGCAGCATTCACGAAACCGGGTCTGATCTAAAAATATCAAACGTTAAGATCTTCAGCAGTCGCTTTAGCTCGAGGCTGTTGGAAGTTAGAGGCGACTGCGCGTAAGCACACACACACACATCACACAATCACACTTGCTTGCAAACTGGCCTGCGCTTTGGCCAACCTGTTCCAGCTGCTCCTAGCGGCCAACTAATTAACTCATAAACATGCCGAATATTCTGAAAAACAAGTAAACAAAAGCAAGACAAGGTAGTCAAAGTAGCAACACAACAACAACTCGCCCAGCCACTTTGTAGCCAGCCAGCAACAGTATTGGTTAATTTAATTTTTCTAATAATTTTCTGTTTATTTAGTTTCTTTTTTCCTCACCTCTCAAACCACAGCCACAAACGCCGCCTACGATAAAAATTGTTAAAATATTCATATTTGAAATTTTTTCAATAAATCGCTTATCAGTTTGTGGCGGGACAACAAACAAAAAAAAATGGAAAAAATCACACACGACACATTCCTAATCACCTTGATTAGATTGCTGCAGCATGCCACATAGAAACGCAGCTAGTTTGCTATGAGTGCAAGGCAATCAGCGGTAAGCTGCTTGTTAAATCTGCTAGAAGCTGACACATCGTATCTATCGGCGCATCTGAATTATGTCGGCATATGTCGTGGAATATTATGGGATATTCGAATGGTGCAGGTTGTGATACCTACAGATGTATGTATGTTGATGGCGAGCGCGATGCAAAAAGAACTTTAGCTTGGAAGCGTGAAATTGATACAGAAACACTGAGCGCATAGCAGCGGGTTAGATTGGAATATGAGGAAAATGAGAGCTGCCACTGAATTGTCAGGCAGAAAGGTTTTAGCATAAAATGCTTATATAGAAATGCAAATTATGTTACATTAAGTGTATTGGATTTCCAAATCGAACGTTACTCTACGATTCATCCTAAGGATGAACTTTGTTAAAATTTCGTCGAATGGATGTATCTTTCAAAATGCCTTTTAACGAGTATTACTTTGCCATTTGTACATTATTTGCATGCAAGAAAGTTGAATTGCATCAAATCGGTGATTTCGTCCATTAGACGTATACTTAAAAATTTACTGGCATTAAGTATTTACAGTAGAATGGGTGTAACCAGTAGAATAGATGTACCTTACAATGACTTTGCAGGAGTTGTGATGATGAAGAAGAAAGTGAGTTGGTACAACACCTTTGTGAATGTCCTGCACTTCAAAGAAGACATGCCTAAAATCTTATTTCTTTGAAGAACTTTGCAAAATGTCTCACTGGAGTGAATAGTTATCTTCTTAAAAAGATCTAAGTGGCTCCGGCAACTTAGTTAGCGGTTGGAAATCAAATGCAGGCATCACAATGGGCCTTAGGGCCACCGAGTGTCTTGTCTTGCACAAGCAACCTGGCTAACCTAACCTAACCTAGCCTAAGTACTTACATTCGCTTGTTTATACATTGTTATGACAAAAAATAATTTTCATCGAAAAGATGTATTTTTATTTCATTTATACAAAATTATAATAATATTATTATTCTGAGGCGATTTAGCATAGCGACTTGAAATATTTTTTGCACCACCTTCATGGATTCCAAATTAGTATTTTATTTATTTTCATTTCCTTTTACGGTAAAATATATTTACCCAGCTGTTTGTCGTGCTCATGCATCAGTGATGAACGCATGTGGACATAGTGGAAAATATGTATTTTTTTATTATTTGAAAACGAGTGCTTACTTTTTCATGTCATACATAGTTTTCACATAAGAAAGCAAAATTTCATTAAAAAGACGATTTCTAAGTAGTTTCGTCGAAGGGATGAATATTTTCAAAACATTAAAAATGCTTCTAAATAAAATCTCGTACTTGCATTTCCATTTTAAACATTATTTGCGTATACAAAAGTTAAGTTTCATCGAAACGACGATTTATTTTCGTAATCTTACTAAGCAACCTTTTTTTTATTTCCCAGAAAGTATGAATTCTTGGTCACTTTTATATACATTTTCATAGAGTGAAATTTGAAGTGTGTTAATGGCTATAAATGGTTTTCCAATAAGGCGCACTCCTACGAAGATAGTTATTCAATATTCATCTGTTAGATGAATGTCGGAAAATAGTTATACTGAAAGCGCGAAGACTTGAAACATCGCAGTCTAAAAACTTGCATCCGATACATCCAGTCAAAGATTGTTTTCTCCAGTTTTCGAAGGATTTGAGATTTTTCAATTTCAATTAAATTCAAATGAATTGGTTATACTAAGGTTACAGAGCAGAATCACAATTAGCTGTAGCGCCAAACCATGATGCTGATAATAATTAGTTGTACACAACCCTTAGGATAGTTTTATAGAACGGGTCTTATAATGTTATCATAGGCAATCAAATAATTT
The DNA here is from genome assembly GCA_037575425.1 of Anastrepha fraterculus. Taxonomy (NCBI): domain Eukaryota; kingdom Metazoa; phylum Arthropoda; class Insecta; order Diptera; family Tephritidae; genus Anastrepha; species Anastrepha fraterculus. Next base: position 211,800 of record JAYXIM010001830.1, read on the forward strand.
CCAAAACAAAGCACTGCAGGTATTACTCTGTGAATTCTCAAGTGAAATGCATAACCTGAAAATTTGTTGGCAGTTAAATTGAAATTCATTTCTAAAAAATTAAAAATGCTAGGAAATATTAAAAAAACGGGAGTGACATAATACAGGACGTGGATTTTTGACACTATAAGAACTGCGATAACCCCTCGAGAAAAAAATGCGTAAATGTGATTAAATTTGAAGTCACAACTGGCGATAGATAGCAACCGCAACTGTTTGTGATCTTGAGCCAAGCAAATAAAAGTAATCAATGCAGTGGAAGGTTCGAATAATAGGTACTGCAGTAGGGCAACGCTCGGCCACATGCCACAAATATTGTCAAACCATATTTCAAAAGGTGCTAATGGGAGTTCTGCTTCAGCTCACCGCATTCACCAGACTCTTAGCCTCTCGTTTGACCACCGCATTGCACTTGCTTCGAGAAAATTCACAATTAGCTCATTTCATGGATTACCTTAAAAAGAAGTAATTTGCTAGCGAAAGCGTTCGAAAAGAGCCTGAGAGATGGATGAAAGTAAAAATGAGTGATGAGCATTTAAAAAAAAAAGCGCAAGTTTAATATTATTTTTCAAATAAATGAACGGAGAACATGAAGTGCCCAGAAATTATTGCTTTGAAATTATTTTTTGAAAGAAGCTGCTACTTTCACAATTCTCATTACATTCTAACACAGCCGTAACTGCTAAATTTTAATCCACATAATTCATAAGGGAGCAGAGAAGCTTAAGGCATTACTTTGTCACAAAATATGTGGAAAGAGTGCATTCCAATTAAGAAGGACTGCATTCCACAATTCACATTACTGTCAAGTTCATTTCAATTTTATGCACTTACATGTTTTCTTAGAACAGCTGCATTAATCTCGCCCTGAAACACGCAATTATAACTACGCGCCAGCTTAAAGGCCATTCCAAAACGCCTGTACATGAGATCATTCTCCAGCCACACAACTACAATACTTAAACAAAAATGAGCTCAACTAAATAGTTACAGCATGTAAACAATTTTTCTACGCTCCAAACTAGACGAGCCGCAAGTATTCGCCACCAAGCTTGTTCACAGATTTTTCAAAATACACAACAAAACACGCTACTCTCAAGCCATTTACTTATTTATTTATTATTTCAACTTTTTTGACTTTTCGCCTTTTGTGTCTTGAAATTAAAAATTCTAAGCCGCACATGTGCGCGCCACATGTGTCTCATCATCGGTGGGGTTCGGCGAGGCCGCTCAAGGGTAATGCCTTCTCACTTAGTGCGCACACAAACCTACATACACATACGTGCGCTATTATATGTCCATAAATATTCGTTAGCAGTGGAGAGCGAATGGAAATTAGCCAAGAAATGTAGAGCAGATAATTCACTTAAGCTAACCAATTTTGCACAATATTAATTTTATAAAAATTAATTACTAAATTGGAGAGAAGCAAAAAATGAAGATAAATATGTAGATATCAATTAAAAATAGCAAAACGAACGGCCAGCCAAATATGGTCTATGTGCGTATAGGTACATATGTACATACTTATGTGTTCATATTTGATTGTGTATGGATTGGCAGTAAAACACATTCGCTTAATTACTTAATGGTATTTTGTGAGTTGTTTGTTGTTTGCTTGGGGAGTGTAAAGCTATATGTGCCGAGATGCGCAGCTTCGTATTGGAGCTCAGTGAGAGAGCTCTTGTTAGTTGTTGTTTGAGCGCATATGTACGTATGTGAATGTATGTACGAGTATCAGTGCTTTACATATGCTTTGCATATATATATTTTTTTGTTTTTTGCTGGCACAGAAGAGTTACGTTTTAATTTTTTAGGAGAATTAAGTTTACCGTAACTAATGAGTGCATTTTTGGTGTTTTTCTTTCGAGCAATATCACTTTTTATGAAAAAAAACGCCAAAACTCAAAATCACTACATATTATAAACAAGGATTAAAATGTATTAAAAACACGTTTTTAGTTTTTGAAAAAAAAAAAATGTTTAATCTATTATACGAGCTCATCTTTATATTATATATACCTATATAATTGGCGCGTACACCCTTTTTGGGCGTTTGGCCGAGCTCCTCCTCCTATTTGTGGTGTGCGTCTTGATGTTATTCCACAAATGGAGAGATATACACTTTCAAACCGACTCCGAACGGCAGATATTTTTATGAGGAGCTTTTTCATGGCCGAAATGCACTCGGATATTTGCCATTGCCTGCCGAGGGGCGAGCGCTATTAGAAAAATGTTTTTCTTAATTTTGGTGTTTCACCGAGATTCGAACCGACGTTCTCTCTGTGAATTCCGAATGGTAGTCACGCACCAACCCATTCGGCTACGGCGGCCGCCGAGTTCATCTTTAGGTTTGCAAAATATGAGTTTTGGAATGAGTGGCTTCGGCAGAAATTTACAAAATTATTCTAAAATAAATGTTAGAGGAAATATTTTGAATGTCAATATTAGAGGAAATCTTTTATTCCAGGATTTCGGAATATTAGTTTACTACTAGAATTACTTGACTGAAATCGAATTAGACCGAAAAATACCAAATTTGTACTGATTAAAAAAAGAGTTAACCTTTTGATAAATAGCTTTTTCCTTAAATAAAAAATTCTTCTGAGCGATGAAAATCTTTATTTTGACCTTTACGCACTCCGTTGCTTGTCTGTTTAGTTCAAAAGTGTCAAATATGATTGACGTACGACGTCATTTGCAAAGGTTAGAAACCTTCCGATTGGGTGATTAATTTGGCGCCACCTTGTATTTTAAAATATTTTCGTCCGCTATAAATTTAAATTTTAATTCTTCGAAAATATTATGCCCAATTTTTTATCTACAGCTTGACAAAAATACAAAAAAACCATTAAAGCAAAAGGGCATATTTTTTTCTCTCGGCATATTTTGCTTAAAATTTGTGTTTTTCATGAAGTCCGGCAACTCTTTTAAAACAATATGAAGTATACATTTTTAACCGTAAAAACGTTTTTAAAGGAATTCGAATAGCTGATCCTCGGATGTTTACTTACAAATATGAACACAGCAAATTTTCAACTCACCTGCAAGAGAAAAAAAATTTAACATAAATTAGTGAAAGTGGAATAAAAATGTCGGAAAAGTATTTAGCTAATATACATAGCAATAAAAACTAAATAATACAAACTTAATTATAAGCTAAAATTGAAAAAATTTTAAAATCATATAACAAACATTTCACAAATGCAAATACAAAACTTAGTTAGCTCAATTTGTTGTTTAGAAACTTTTTAACTAAATAAAACAAAAATGATTTTGAGTGTTGGAAATCTTTATTTTAACCTTGTATGTTTGGGGTTGAGCGATGCCAGCTGCAAAAATTACAAATCTTCCGATAGAGTGATTAATTTTGCGCCACCATGTACATGAATTCCGGAAGCCACATTTGACAGCATACCCAGTTAAGACATACCTTAGAGGACACTTGCGGCTGATATAATTCAATAATAATAAAGAAATACATTTTGGAAAAGTCTTTTTAAACTTTTTAGTAGAAGTTACTTTCAAACTCATGTTTTTCAATGTTGACTTCACCTCACTAAAAGACATGCAGCTGCCGAAGTAGAGAGAAAACAGCAAAAATATTCTGCGAAAAAATTTCTCGCCAATTTCAGTCGGGGTAGACTCGCCGTATTTTTTTTTTGTGTTAACACCGATGCCGAAAAAGGTAGCCGTTTATCCCTTTTTTAGTGAACTGAGTAATTAAAACAATCTGCATCAAACATTGAGGGATAAAGTCAAGCCAGGGCAACAAATAGGAAAAGTACACCAGAAAATATGCATAAAGATAATCAAAGTGTTGCCAAATTTCATTTAAAAGTTATCTGGTCAGAGGAGCTGGAAGATAGATAGATAGATTACTTCGAGGTTTGCACTTCGACCTCATGATCTTTTGAGTCCTCTGCTCATCACAGTACCTCATGCGAACCCAGTTGCCTTGATAAACTCAGGATAGAGCTGGGTTGGATTGGGCATACGTGCCTTTCTGCTGGCTGCAGTTGGCCGAGGTATCTCAACCTTTTCCACGCTAAAGCGCTGCACTCAAGGAGAAGATACATTGGAGTCTGCTGGGATTGGTCGCAGAAGCGCGAAGAATCAGTGGGCCATATCCCGATTATGTGCAGATGACTCCGTAGTTTGCAGTGGCCGGTGATAATGCCCGTAAGCTAGATAAATGCGCCCTGTAGGTATATAAAATAAATACGCATTTATGTGTATACATACCATACATACATGCATACATACATACATACATACATACATACATACATACATTCATACATACATGCATGTACAGCAGGCAAATGAATTAATTTAAATCAATTCGTTAGATATGAAACCTGTTCTACAAGTTGTGGGAATTTTGCTAAAATTCGCGCCCCTATATATACATATGTATATATTGAATGTGAAGTATATATAGATGAATTTGCAACTTCGTAAATATTAAATGCATATTCATGTGAGCATGTAAGTGTTTGCGTAGTTTGCCGCCTAAATGGCTGTGCGGTGTGTTGCAACCAATTACCAGCTTTGTTTTTATTGTTGTCGAAAAGCCAAGCAAATAGTCGTTTAACACATGTTAATAATAGATGTACTCACATGCATATGCACATATGTTTGTATGTACCCATGTTTAGCAGTTCCTTACTCAAAGCTAGCTGCACCCTACAACAACTGGCCATCGTGCAACCATCTACATACGTAAAGGAGTTGTTTAAGAACTTGAGCACTTGAAATGATAATACACAGCAGAAATATTGTTGAAATCATTTTTTTTATTATAATCCGGTAGATCATTTCATGGCACTTTTTTTTAATATCCGGTGAATTTCCATCGCGACTACGGGTTGCATGGTCCATTCGATCGACCAATATTTGACTACCGTTTCCAATATATCTGAATAATAAATCAGAATGAGCCCCATCAACAAAAATGCGACACAAACGTTGGTTATTTGGTTTCAATTCTTGTACGAACTGTATTTTATATTTTTATTTTATTTTATAGGCAAGTAAGCCAAGATCCTTACGTAGAATTTTCCACTTAGTCGCAGCAAGTTCTGAACGACAACGAATCGACATTTCGGCATCTTCAACAGTTCCCGAACAGATTTTTTTATTTTTTTTTTTCAAAGTAAATTTCCACACTTTGTTGTTTTGGCTCTAAACGATTCAAGATGACCAAACCTTACTGATTAGAAATATCACCATACCTGGCTGTCAAACTATAGTTATCGATATCGATAGTTCTAATGCCATTAAAAAACACCCAATACTTTTAAATCAGTATGTAAGCTGGTTGCACTTGAAAGTGGCAGTTGGCGCGCCATTTTTCTGGCAAGTAACTATCATGATTTTTGATAAATGTGTTTTTTTTCAAAACTATGTTTTTTGAACTGGTCATCACTGTAACTTAAAAACCGCTTGGTAGAGTTCAATAAAATTTATACTGCTTTTGATCGAAGGATTTTTTTTTTTCAAAAATTTCGGTTATTCTTAACAATTAATTGTCGGTTTATTTCTCGAAAATCTGAAAAATATTTGTTAATTTTGAAAAACAAGCTTCGATCAGGCACAAGATTATCTATTAATAAAACTAATTTCTCTTGTCCGCTTGATTTTAGATGAATCTCCAAGGACGTGATCACCGCAAGGAGCTCTTGGAGAAATGGGCTCCACACCAAAAGCGATAACTTTTGCAATTATTTTTTTTTTTTTTAAATTTTGCTAAATTCAAGTCGAAACATGATGTATTAATGCTATGTTTTTATTTTTGTAAAATAAACCAATTGACTAACAAAAAGAAAGATTGAAAATCATGATTTTTTCGGGCCTCTGTCTACCCCTAACCGCTTATATACACACATACTTTTACATACATATGTATGTGAAATACAAAATTCTTTTGTCATTTGCTTTTTTTTGTGCTTTTTAATCTAAATTTTGTAAAAATATCTCAATTAGGTCATTTATTTGTTCTACCGTCGATATTGCTTGTATTAATGCTTACGTCGATAATTCAGATTTTATTGATTTTTGTTTTGGCTATTCAGTTAACGTAAGTTGTATAAAGCTTTTGGTGATCTCACTTTGTGAGTTTTTTTCTTTTGGTTCTATTTATTTTTGTTTTGTTATCTGTTGTGCTTGCCAGGTTCTACATATGTTGCTCAATATTTGCTATGCAATTATGATTTCAATGTCAGTCATTTATTGCGTACATACAAACACACACACAAACCTTTGCCAGCTTATGTAGGCAAAGCTATAAAAAACCTGATTGCGATAGAAGCTGAAAATGCTAATTATATTTTATTTACACTAATTTAACGAACTTCCATATTTCACTTCATTTTCAACACATCTAATTATCTATTTCCTAAATATTCTATAACTGTTTACGTTCTTACACATCAGATCTTGGATTAATTTTATTATCGAATTTATTTATTAATTATTACTTATTTCATATATATTTTTTTACTTTTAAGACATTTTCTACTATTTTTTAATTTTTTTCTAATTTTTAAACAAATATTTGTTTTAGCCAGTTCCGCTAAAAGATCCGACTAAATATTGTATTATGTATGTATTTACTTATATTTTTTTCTAAAGAAAAAAAGTTCAAACGTATTATAAATGTTATTAATCATCATTAATTATGCGCAAATGTGAATTGTGAAATTTCTTGCCCTCTAAAATAAACTTCTGATTAGTGTAAAGAGATAAGAGGGAGGGTTGTGTAAATATGTAGAGTACTTTTTTGTTGTATGCAAGGTTATATGTAAAGGGTGGTTAAGTTTCAAGGGCCGGCGTTGATTTTGAATAAAATACAATTAGTTTAGGAAATTGTTGTCATTTCTCTTTATTATGATAATATTGGTATAGTTCAATTACGTATATAACAAAATATCGGCCAAATGGCCGCCGCGGCTTCGGCGGCACACCTCCATCCGATGGTCCAATGGCGGGGGCATAATTGAGGTTCTATGCCGTTAATGTGCCGAATTATCTCATCCTTTAGCTCTTGAATTGTTGCTGGCTTATCGAAGGACACATTTTCTTTCTAATAACCCCAAAGAAAGAAGTCCAACGGTGTCGTTGACGTTTAGGTGTGGTTCACATGCAACATCGGCCCTTGAAATTTAACAACCCTTTCTATCATACACAGGGCCGCCGAGGTAGCCCTTCAGGTAGGAATGAAAGAATACAAGAATCCGAGAAAGGCAGGCAAGAGGAGGAAGATCAAGCGAAAGAAAAAGCAGAAGAGATGAAGGTCCATTCCTTTGGCTGCTACTTCGGGAATCCTGTGCAGAATTTGTCGGGACCTTTCAGAGTAGAAGACCGTTGAGAGCTTTCTCTGTAAATGTTCGGGTCTGACAGCTAGACGATTAAGGTCACTGGGTGCTTCTTTTTCCGACAGTATGAGGCAGTGCTCCAACCCTAATACCAACAATCTTCTCAATTACATCAACAGCTCTGGCTGGCTGCAGATATCTGCTCGTTGGAGATCTCAAAATGGTATCAAAATCACGCTTTAGTGCTTCTTGGAGAGTGCCAGAGTGGTATTTCAACCATTTCACATGCCTTTGATTTATTTATTTATAATTGGCACACACACTTTTTGGGTGTTTCGCCGAACTCCGCCTCCTTTTTAGCTGATATTTCGTTTCGTATTTTGTAATTATTACAAGTGCTGAGAGTTGATTTTACCTTTCATTCCAAATATTTCGCTTTTTCTTGCGCTTATATGGCAAACTCCTTACATTATTTTGTTTAACTTAAAATAACAACATTAAAAAGAAAACGGTGATCGGAAGTGATGTATAAGTCAAAGCCAACAAAGTTGATAATTATAGATGACGTCAGCATAATATTATTTCACAATAACAAATAACTCATACGCCGGGTCAGCAAAACAGAAATAACATCCGGTATGCCCGCATAAGTAAGACGTTCCTGGAATCCACAAATGCTGGTACAGGTTGTTTTAATCAAATTAATAAAAGGTTTAATATTGCAAATTTAGTTTAAAGAAAGAACTTAAATAATCAGGGTAAATTTTGAACAAAAAAAATTTTTTTTTTTGGTTTTTAAATAAAGAAGCACAAAAGGAATATGGCATATCAACACTCTTCTTTTATGTGCTTTTTCTTATAAATATTTTTTTATTTCAAATATACAAAACAATTGAGGAGACGTAAAATTGTCAATAAAATGACGTAAATTGACGAAAAATGTCAGACAAGACGTTTTGAATTACATAAATAAAGTTGGAGTAAATTTACCTAAACATACCGTTTTATAGGCCGGTTGAGAGATGCCAACTTCGAATGAAATGATAAACACATTCTGCAATTGGCCGAATTAGAGGCGCGAGAAATAATAAGCAGCACACGTTTAAGCATCTTTCAAGGCCCTTCTCTATCGGCAACGTAGTAAAGTGACTTGTAGCCTTTCAAAAGCCAAAAGCATAAAATTATAATCCCGAAACCATACAAAATTTGAAGCTGTTGGAGTTTACCATATGTCTGAATTTATTTACAAGGAGATTTCAGTCATTGGGAAAAAATATGAAATAGTATGCCTCCTAAGAGGGTTAAAAGTCAAATTTTTTTCAGACAAACAAAAGTATTCCAGCAACCGATCTTTCCATTTTTTTCTCAAAATGCAATAAAATAATATAAATATATGGCATAGCATTGAGTATGGGAATAAGTTTCCGTCCTTTCTTAGTCCTGAAGTATGTGTCATTGGAAGCTACAACTTTAGTCCATCTTTCAAGCAGAATACGAATTTTTCTTCTTTTTAATTGGCGCATACACCATTTTTTATGTGTTCGGCCGAAGCTCCTCCTCCTATTTTTGGTGTGCGTCTCGATGTTGTTCCACAAATGGAGGAACCTACAGTTTCAAGCCGATTCCGAATGGCAGATATTTTTATGAGGAGCTTTTTCATGGCAGAAATACCCTCGGAGGTTTGCCATTGCCTGCCGAGGGCGACCGCTATTAGAAAAATGGTTTTCTTAATTTTGGTGTTTCGCCGAGATTCGAACCAACGTTCTCCCTTTGAAATCCGAATGGTAGTCCCGCACCAACCCATTCGGCTTCGGCGGCCGCTTCTCGGAGCATACGGATTCCTTTGACAAAAAATTCGGACTCTTTTGATTTGATCCATTCATTGAGCCAGTTTGCGATGCTCTCGTAAAAAGTGAACCGCTCTCTAATAAGGGCTAACTGCATTGATCGGAACAACTATATCTGGACCGATGCTCAGACTTGTGGCCTAGCGTTGTCATGCAGCAAAATTAGTTTATCAAGCATACCATCCCATTCCGGCCGCTTTTCGTTGAGAACTCGAATCAAACGCATTAGCTGCATCCGGTAACGATCGCCACTGATGGTTTCAGATGATTTAAGGAGTTCATAATAGATGACACCCTTCTGATCCCAGCAGATGCACAACATAACTTTTGAAGCATGAATCGTTTTTTACGCTGTCTATGGACCTGGTTAACCTGGCTCCAACATTTTCAACGCTTAGAGTTGTCAAAATAGATCTATTTATCATCACCAGTGATGCATTACTTTACTGCCTTTTAAGAAGCATTTCGCTCGTCACCAAATGTCTCGCGATATCTCGCTCCTTCAATTGATGTGGCACCCAGTTACCTGCCATATGTTACCATTACCATTCCTATCAGATCACCAACAGTTCATCTGTCAACATCCAACTCCTTAGACATATCATCAAGGGTTCGACATGCGTCTTCATCCAATAATTTTGTAGTTGAGTATCTTTGAATTTTTTCGGTGCCCCTTCGCGGCACTTTGGAAGCGTCGAAATAACTCTTCGCAAGTTGGATTAGATGCAGCGTGATTACCGTAAATATTGATCAATATACGACACGTTTCAGCTGCACTTTTCTTTAAAAGGTAATAATGAAGCATGGCTTCCCTCAAATGCTATTATTTCGGAACCAACGTAGACATTTTTGACGTCAGATAAAAAAGGATCATTAACCTACAAACGAATGTCAACTACTGCGATCGACACCTCACATTTGCACTTTGAAATCACCAGTATATTACTAGAGCGAACACAAAAATAGTATCAGCAGCCACACCTCTTTTACGACGGCGGAAACTTATTCACATACCCAATAAAATTTTCCTTTTGAACCTCATAAAAAAATTTGAACATTTATTACAAATAGTATTTATCAGTCACTTGTCTTCTAAAACTAATCTAACGAAATCTTACAGAAATCCATTCGGTAGAGTACGGGAATTTTTCATATATGTACGTGTATCAACCGATTTTCGACATATTTTCGTGTGGCAATGAGAGTGGGAGAGACGTGAGAAAGAAGTGAAAGTGACGAATACTGACGTTAAATTCAAAATTTCAATAGAAAACTTTCATTAATCGAGAAGAATCATAGAAACTGGCTAAAGTTCACAGAGAACTTGCCAGAGCCTTCCGGGGAAGGTATTTTTCAAAAGAAGTTAGCTTTAATTAACCTAGTACTACTACTACTACTACTATTATTATTACTACTACTTTTACTACTATTTACTACCACTTTTCTGGCGGTGTTATGTGGTTAAAAATGCCTATGCACCGTCATTATTATGTGCACTAGAAAATCTTTGCTCTTCTCTTGGATTTTTTTCCTCAACCCCCGGAATGCTTCCACATTGCTTTGAGGTAGAGGTTCAAGACGGTGTTCTTACTACTATTATTTCTACTGCTCCTACTACTAGTACTATCACACTACTACTACTATTTACTTACTTACTACTAGTTACTAATTTCTACAACCGCCGTACAGTTACTCTCTTTTCGTCTTCTTCATTTTGCGCGCTTTGATGTTCACTACCACAAATTTGCATAAATTCCTTATAGATGTACGTACATCTGACATCTGTGCCTACTTGCTTTAATATGACTACCTGTGTATGTGTATACACATACATACATACCTATACTTGCCGTCTTGCCTTTAGCAGCATAATGTAAAACAGTTCCTGGTTCTGTGACAAGCAGCTTTGATGTTGCAACCATCAGCTTTGGTTCATCAACCAGCCGGTGAACCATTAAAGGCAGCAAACAAATAAACCAGAAAGAAAATATGCAATGAGAATAGAAAGAAAGCAACCGACATTCTCGGCACATTTTAGCGCGAGCATGTCAAAAATCCACAGACATACAAACAACATGCGTGCTGTCATTATTTGAGTTGGCAACAATTAAAAAAAAAATATTAAAATTAAAAAAAAGTCGCGTAGCAAACACGCCCTTTTAACCAAACCACAGTTGCTGTTCTTGGCTAGCGGTTTGGCTTTTTTTTTTGTTTAGCGCTTTGGTAGTTTTGTTTTGATGGTCGTCGGCCGTTCAACCGCTCCGCCATACGTACAGTCAATCAGTGTGTTTACGCAAAATATAACAAAAATACGCAAAAGCCGGATCGGCAACAACCACAACAACTATAATGTGGCCATTTATGAATGACGAACTGTCATAACTTTGAAGAAAGCAATGCAACGCAGCAAACACACATAAACACACACATACATGTATAGACTGAAAAATTTAGCTACCTCCAAAAAAAAAGAGTTTATTTTCGTTTCATACTTGGCGGTACATTTTGAACACATTGCCATTGTTGTAAATCGCATTTATACAGCTTTTTGCGCGCTTAGTCATTGAACAAGTAGAAGCAATAAATGAGCATGCATGTGTATGTATGTGTTCACTATAGGGTGTTTGAGAATAAGTTCTTTGCAAGCGTTCTGGAGTTCTCTACAAGCGTTCTTAGCAGTTTGCTTTCATTGTTGGTTCCAACCTGCGGAAGTACAAGCAGTTGCTAAGACAGAAATTTAAGCACACGACTGCATACGAAACACTGTGCTAAGTAAATTTACCTACTGAACGTATTTTTACGCTAATGTGCAAGTAATTATAAACTTACCTACCTTTTCACCAGCATTGTACACATTTTTTTTTTTTTTTTTTGCATTTTCATTTATTCTTCGCTTTTTCACCGCAAGCATCACCACTGCTGATAAGCGCTCACTTGCCGCACAACGCTGCTCTGTCCACACCCCTTGCAACCCTCCGTCACTCACATTCACTTGCTTCAGCGCAGTGGCGGCGTATACGTAATGCCAGTAGGTTGGCTGCTGGAGTTGGCTATCTACTGTCAAAAGCCAATTCATTCAGTGCGTGAGGCAATGTGTAAGCATTTGCTTGTATGTATTTGCTAAACGATAAGCAAACGGAATATTGTTTTAACGCCGCGCCACGCCACGCCATGCTCTAGGCCTTAGTTTGCGGTGCATGCATACATATACGTATATACTTATATGTGAATGTGTTGGTTAATGTAATTTAAATAAATGTACATTTTACAGATATACCTACTTAGCAATGTGTGTGTATGTGTATCAACTTGCTGCAGATAGTATTTTGGGTTCATAGTTTTGCACTTAAATAACTACAAGTAGGAACTCACAAAGTTGAGGCAACTGCAAATAGACGCTGCTCTAAAGAGCACTGACAGATAAGCGGCGGTGATAAAGATGAGAAAAGACTAGTTACTGATTACAAAAGTAAAAAACTATATTGAAGTTTGCACTAAAAACGTGGAAATAAAAGTTAAGTTAAATGAAAACTATTTTTTAAACAAATATGATATTACTCGTATATGTAAATATTCGGATGCCTTAAAAGTTCAGTAACAAATTTCAAATGGATGGCCTAAAATTTGAATACTTGAAGTAAGATAAATTTATAAATACGAGTAGTATTTACAATCTGCTGAAGTGATTGATAATGCGATTAAAAGCAGTATATCTTATCTAGGGAAATAATTTATAGTATCTACGATTAAAAAGGGCATTCTTTCACATTGAAATAATAATCGAATACGACTACTTTGAATAGCACGTCTTGGCCACGTCTTGGCTTTCTACTACATGAACTTGTATATATATTATATATAGGTATATATTTATATTTATACAAGGTGAAGTCCAAAATAAACATGACTGGCGTTATAAAAATGTTTTTGATGACGCCATCTTTTTAATGAGTTAGATCGTTGAAAGTTCCCTCTCTAGCTGACTTCCAGTGAAAGCTTGGTGACATTCGGTTCAGTGGGAGCAAACTTATTGCGTCTAAAATGTCAGTATGTTTGTGTCATCGCTACAAAGCCCAGAGGGACTATTTTGAAAAAATAAACTCGAAGTTAACAGAACAAAGCCTCTGTCCATTCTATTCAAGCTCAGTCTTGTCTATTTTGGACTTCACCTTGTATATGTATTTACATACGCTGCAGTCTTTGAAGATTTTATTCCAACTGCCACTTCCCCAATTAATTTTGGATCGATTTCCTTGTCGCGTTTTATGATGTGGGTGGATGGTCGTTTGCACATTAAGTCAACAACGCAAACCGACGTTGATACTTTATTATTTTTCCTTTTTAAAAAGTGATTACTTCTTTATATAAGTAAATAATTGGGAATGGAAGTGATTATCGCTGCTTGGAAAGCTACCTTTAGCTTTGGGGGATAAGAGTGACATAGCTAACTAATCAAGTCAATTTCGAAATTATTAGCTGCTTCTAAATTATTCAATTTTTAGTTAAGCACCTAATCTTTAACCCTTTCGATCCGAAAAGCCGCTGAGGTAAAGGGAACTGGTTTTAATTTAATTTCTCCAAATACTAGAGCACTTACGGAATTCGCGTCCAAACTTGCGATCTTCTTTCAACTTATGAGCACGTGTTTACCATTAAATATCAAATAACGGAAGGAAATATCGCTAAGAATACCATAAACTACGAAATGTGATAAGCTAAACTTATTTTAGTCTCTTAATTTCCAGGCTAGGCATCCTCGAACATATACCAGGACACATAGGTCCCGTTCGGATCGAGAGGGTTAAGAGCCAGCATGGGACTTCATGACTGGTTTTTTCATTCGGTGCGTGACTACCATTCGGGAGTTCATAGGCTCAAATCTCCCTGCAGGAAATAGCAATATAATAGAAAAAGTTTTTCTAATAGTGGTCGGCCCTCGGCAGACAGTGGCAAGCCTCTGCCATCAAAAAAGCTCCTCATAAAATATCATTTGCCGTTCGGAGTTAGTTTAAAACTGTAGGTCCCTCAACAGAAGCAACATCAAGAAGCCCACCACAAAATAGAAGGAGGAACTCGGCCAAACACCTCACAGAAGTGTACGCGCCAATTTTTTTTTTTTCTTTTAAGCTGAATATGGAAAGATTTTCGGTTAAAGGATCCTTGACAAGTGCCACATTTTTTTAGCAAGGCGTAAAAAACCATTACGGGGGTGGTGATTATTTTTTAGAATAAGTGATAGATATATTTTTTCGTAGTATTTCAAAAAACAAAAATTTTACGAGCATTTCATAGTGAACGTCGAATGTTATAGCTAAACATTTTAATAGCAAATGCAGATATTCTGAATGAACGCCACGTAATGAGTATTTCCAAAGCCTCATCGTTGCATGCGTCATACCTAAATCAACAAACAATAAATCCAAAACATAAAAAAATGTTTAAATTATTTTCAATTGAAATAACAAACAACCCGTCAATGCACCGCCGCTCCCCTAACCAAGTCGGCGGAATTGAATTTTTTCATTTAAATTTCCATAATTTTTATTAATAACTTGCAAAATTACTGCCAACAGCTACACCAAGCCAAAATAGAAGAGAAAAAATTGCGCAAAAATCAACAACTTCCAAACCAAGGCAGCCGCCAGACAGCAAGCGGCCGCTCTGTGCCGATAAGCTTTTATGCCAATCGCGGCTGCTGCTGCACGTCGAAAAACATACATATATACGCCATTATTGATGCAATTACCGTGTGCAAGACAGTGCCAAATAAAAGTAAAACGTCATAGGAAAGGCAAAAATAAACGAATGCTGATAATATTAATGAGACTTGCGAAAAAAGCAACACTGAAACCAATAATGTTTGTCATAAGTAGATGTATATTTGTGTGTGTATGTATGTATGTATGCATGGTTACATATAATATATACAAGTATGAGTAGTCATATTACTGGTAGACTGAAAATTAATGTTTCTATTTACATTCACATAATTTCCATGGCGCACTTTTTAAGTCATAAAAATATTTTATTATAAAAATTCAGGCGCCAATGCAAATATCGACTCACAATTCATACAAAAGCTGCCGCAACAGCTGCAGCGATCATTGACGGTGAGGCTAAGCAAACAAGGTAATGGAAAGCGCAAGAAAAGGCGCGACAGCGTAATTGTGCCGTAGCGAGTAATTAGCCTGTTTGCTGAGCATACGGTATGACAGAGTGCAGGCGACCGACGGGTCTGACTGACTGAATTTTCCTCTAACTCGTGCGAATCATTCTGCGTTCAAGGTAAATCGATGCGATTAATACAATAAATATTGTCGCTTGGTATTTTTTGTTTGTCATTTTGTTCTGCACATGCACACACACACACACATATATACATTCAAGCATATTTACCCGTAATGTTTCAGTGCGCTGCCACGCGCATAAGCCACGTTAAGGGCATGAACTGAATGAATTTGCAGCGCTGCCGGAGTTAAGTTTTCAATGAAAACGAATGCATACATGCGCAGTGTCGGTATGTGCATACATGCTTATCAGCAGCGGCGGCGAGGTAAACTCTGAAATTCTGATAAAACGAAATTTTATGATTCGTTTGCATTGAACTTAAAGCCTCATTTAGATAGTGAAGTGTTAGCTAAATTTATAAATAGTGAGCGATAATGTTTGGCAGATTTTTGTATGCCTTCATTGTTGGTGTGTATGGAAAAATATTTTATTTTGCTCTAAGCTAAAAATACGGTGTATGCATACATTGGAAAGTTGTCATAATTATAAATATTTTTTCTTTTAATTTTAATAAATATTTTTTCTTTTAATTTTAATAAACAATTTTACCAAAAAAAAAGGTTTGTATGATTTTACTAAAAATAAACTGTGTCATTTTACCAGACAAAATAATTTTTATTATTCTCTCGAAAATTATGGAAAAACTGTCTATTATTTTACCAAAAACAACAATTTTTATTATTTTACAAAAAGAAGTTTGGACATAAAGATTTTTTTTCAAGTCTTTTATTGCAAAATATGGAAAAATTGCACAGACAAAATTTTTTTACCAAACAATTGTTTCATCTTTTATTTTTACCAAAAAAAATGTTTGTATTATTTTACCAAAAAAATTTTCTTCAAGTCTTTCTATTATTTTACCAAAAACAACAATTTATATTTTATATTATATATAAAAAATTTTTTTTTCCAAGTCTTTTATTGCAAAAAATGGAAAAAATTGTTTACCAATTGTTTACCAAACAATTTTTCCACCTTTTACTTTTATGAAAAAAAAAATGTTTGTATTAACTTACCAAAAATAAATTCGTTCATTATTTTACCAAACAAAATAATTGTTATTGCTTTACTAAAAAAAAAATTTTTTTGTTTGTTTTTTTTTACAAAAACGAAAAAATATTTAGTTATTGGAAAGTATCCCAAAGTATCGAAAAAAAAGTCTTTTTTATTTAAACGAAAAAAAATATATTTTTTTTATTTAACAAAGAAAATTTATTTATATTACTTTACCAAAAAACAATTTTTTTTACGATTAGGTTTTACGATTTATTTTTTTTTACTTTTTCTGAAGACTTTTATGGCAAAGTATCGAAAAACTTGTACTGGAAAAGTTTCTTTTACCAAGAAAATCTTATTTCTATAAAATGGTATATCTATTTTCTCTTAGATTAAAAAATGTTTGACTTAAAAAAAGAAAAAAGAGTTGCAGCAAAAAAATCTAAATGTAGAACCCACTCAATATTCTTGAGTAGAGATAAAGCCTTACCAAATTCCACCAGAATCGAAGCGATACAGTTTGTTTTGCGGTTAGAATTTTATTATTAGATTAGAAAAAATTGAAGCTTGCACTTCGACGTAAAAGTCCTTTGCGCGCTCGTCGCAATAACACATCCGAACGTATCTCCCTCAATAAACATAAAATGTAGTTAGGTTGAGCTGAGCATATGTGACTTTCCTCTGACCGTATCAGGCCGAGATGTCTACTCCTTCTTCTCGGTGTGGCATCGCATTCGCTAGGAAAGTGTATTGAGTTTCCGAGGATTAATCGCAAAAACGGCAGTAGTCGGCGGGCCATATCCCACTACTCTCCACTATGAGTGATACATTAATATTAAAATATTAAAAATTTTGGAACAGAACCACTAGAACGAGATGTTTAATCTTTAATGATATTCAGGCTGCAATTAGAGCCCTGGGCTCACTCACATTTATTTGTTTGAAGTTTATGCTGATCTCCGTCGGATATGGCTACAAAGGTCTTAAGTCGTACGGATCTAGATTGAAATAATATGGTAGATGAACGTGAAAGGTGGAGTTTTTTTTTTTTTTCTTTTTTGAAAAAGGTGCACTCATATGACATTTGCAACTTGGGCGTAGGCCGCGCTTAATGTCTTGAAGCCAAATTTGGGTATATCCCTTAGTAAAGCTAGTAATAAAACTAGCAATGAGCCAAGCAGGCACTAACTTCCAATAATACTCGTATAAGTTTAACCGAAATTCGGAACATAATTTATTTTAAATTATTTTAATCAAATATCAAATACACATATGACATAAACTCTTTGTGTGTTTTTCCATCTATTGGATCCTTGAAAAATCCACCTCTTTCCGCTGGCTCTATCACAATCCAACACAGTTGTTTAATTCAATTATGAAGCCATAAAAATCCGCTATAAAGACATTTTAGTTTTCAAGATCACAACAACAGCATATCTACTCAGTGATAAGTTGTATACATAATAAAAATGTTTAACGCTAATATACATATACCTGTGGACGCGATTTGCATATCTACTCGCCTAGTGCACAGAAGAGAGAAGCAGAGGCCACAAAATACTCAAATATTTATAGTTAACTTTGCTTTTAATTAAGCGCACAGAAAGGTATGGCCGTAGATTCCTAAAGCCACCCACATGCGCGTGCTATAGACCCAAGCATACACACAAATACGCATTTGCAGTGCCGGTACTTAGCTTGCAACGCAACACCATTAGAATCGCGAATGCATAGCGCATGCGCGACTGCCGTGACGAGTTGTTTGCAGTGACTACAAACATGTGCGTGTGTGTGTATGTGCATACAAGTCATATATTTGCAAAAGGCCAAATGCATAACGAATCAAGTGTACAGCGAGCTAAATTTTCGCATTTTTATTTATTTCTATTCGCATTTATTAGCAGCAGCAACAACAGCAGCAGCTACTCAAATGTGACACTCGGTGTGTTGACAGTGGGCTGAATAGCCGCGAGTACAATGTCCTCTTAGGCTTAAAAGCCTTAGCAATGTGCATGCATAAGTACACACATACATACGTACATACATACATACATACATACATACATACATACATACATACATACATACATACGTACTTACATACATAAATACATATGCACAATAGCCCGCAGTTGTTGAATGGGTTTAGTTTTTTACATATTTACATGTGCTGGTGTTGTTGTTGTTGTTGTGGATTTTGTTGTTCTAAAGCTATATTAAGGCATTTTAGTAGTATTTGTGATTACCAACTTTTGCGTTTAAATAGTTGTATGCTTTTACATACGTACCATACATATTTACATATTTTTTGAAGGCCTCGTACAAGTGCGGCCCACACAAGTATGCAATTTGCATATTAAACAAAATTGGAAAAAATACTACGCCAATATAAACAGTAATAGTAAAAAAATTTTGATTTTATTTTTTCTAAATTTTTTTGTTTTGGTTTCGTTTGTAATATTTCTAGTTGTTTATGGTGTCTGTGTTGCTGGTTTTGCACAAAAAGTAGTCAGTCGCGTTATTCGATGTGGGCATATTAAAAGATTTTTTAGTGGTCGTGGCGACAGAGGTGTAAAAATAAAATTATTGGTAGTCAAAGGCTACCTACATACATATAAAGTGGAGTTGGTATTTGACAATTATTATTATTTTTTATTAGCAACAGCGACATTGTAAACAAAATAGTTTTAAATTTTATTGCAAGTTTATGCTTTTGCAACATTGTAAAAAAATATTGCAAATTATAGTGAAACATAAAAATTTTAAAATATTTATTGTAAAATATGATAAATTAAAAGAGTGCAAAACATCTTGAATTTGTGTCATATTGCACATTAAATCGCTAATGCGACATTGGTCTGCTCTATTTGGAACATTGAAAATTTCACTAAATTTACTAGTACTTGCAGATGCAGCGCAAGCTCACTAACGACTAATTGAAATTTACTTAGTTTATTATCTGAATTGGATTCAGTCGCCGTAGCCGAATGGGTTGGTGCATTGAACGCCAAATGATAGAAAAAGTGTTGTTTCTAAAAGCGGTCGCTCCTCAGCAAGCAATGGCAAACTCCGAGTGTATTTGTGTAACGAAAAACTTCTTCATGAAAACCCTCTGCCATTCGGAGGCGGCATTAAACTGTAAGAAACCACAAATAGGAGGAGAAGCTCGACCAGCCATCCAATAAAGTGTGTACCTGGTGTATAGCTATGAAATGAGACTTTCAGCTATTAAACCATAGATGACGCTAGGAGTATTTTTAAACCTTCCCAAATGTCTTGTTTTTTTCGTCTGTCAGCTGTCAACAATATTCAGTTCATTGTTTGTTAAGTTTCATACAACATTTTTGTCGCTCTTAAAAATGTCAAATTTCTTGCCTTCAAACTACGATTTGCGGACATCGTTGATTTTCTGTTATCAATTGAAGAAAAACGCTTCTCAAGCTCATCAAATGCTTATAAAAGCTTATGGTGGACATGCTCTGAGTAGAGCACAGTGGTTTGAAAAATTCCGAAGTAGTGATTTTAGCGTGGAGAACAAGGACCGTAGCCGGCCACCGAAAAAGTTTGAGGACGCCGGATTGCAAGCATTGTTGGATGAAGATGATGGTCAAACGCAAGAAATGATGGCAGAGCAGTTGGGAGTGATCCAAAAAATCATTTCCGAACGTTTGAAAGACAAGCGCATGATTCTAAAGGTCGGAAGATGGGTGCCGCATGAACTGACTGAGAGGCAGCGAAAGAACCGAAAAACCACTTGTGAAATGCTGCTCTTCCGGTTCAAAAGGAAGTCTTTTTTGCATCGTTACGGGTGATGAAAAATGGGTGTATTTCTCCAATCTCAAGCGTAAACAAACGTGGACCATACGTGGACCCGGCCACAAGCCAAAAACAACGGCCAAACCAAATCGCTTCGGCCGCAAGGCAATGCTGTGTGTTTTCTGGGATCAGCGTGGTATGATTTGGTACGAGCTATTAGAACCAAGTGAAGCAGTTGACGATGCACGCTACCACCGACGTGAAATGTGTCGCCAGCGATGGCTATTATTTTGAAGATTAAATTTGTAAAAATTTTTTGTTAATAAACGTTTGAAATTGAAAAGCAAAGTCTCATTTCATGGGTATCTACCTGGTAAGTGTAGGTCAAAGCCGTTTACTCTAATTTATACTCTTGTACTCGCATAATTAATGCCGCCTCATGTTCTAAACTCACACTGGCTGATTATCTGACCGGTAAACCATTTGAATCAGTCATCAACCAGCAACAGTGACCCCTGGTTTTTCTGTTTAAAAATAAAAACATGTCTTACTATGATCCCAGAATCTCAGATCAGTAGTGATCGTATGCTCTCTTTGACTTCACAACTCAGTTGCAATACCGGCAACTTCAACCAACATTTTTGTTTTAGGTAGTGCCAAAATTAATAGTTTTATTAGAATGACTTCGTGAAAGCCTATTTTTATTATAAGAAAATATTAGACGATTGACTGTGAGATCTGACGCGAACCTGGTCGAGCTGCAAGATTGAAAGCATCGTCACATTTACTAATACAAAAAATATGACACAAATTTTCAGAATTCAAAAGTAGAACAGGGCTGACGACAGAGTTCGATAATAGTTAACTGACAAGTTAAAGGTATACGAATTTGAAGAATTTTAAAAATATAACCACCTCAGGAGGATAGAGCTTCACACTCTCGAAGTCGACTTTCAGTGGACGAAGACGGAGCAATTTTACAAAGGCACCAAATCGTAGTAAATGTATCAGTTATTGTATCAGTAATTCTGAATCAAATGTGAAGCCTGGCAAATCTGGCTCATTAACTACAAAGCTGGATATGCATGGTGTGTTGCTGCTGGACACGAAAGGGAGTCGTATACTACATGGCTGGTCTCCAACACCATCACACAGAGGCTACAATGTTTCGTCAACAAATGCCTCCGCATCATCTTTAGAATATTCTGGCCGAACACCATCAGTAAAGACGCGCTGTGGAGATCAACGAATGAGGAGCCCAACCTATGGTAAGTCACACGCAGAAAGTGGCGATAGATAGCTTATACGCTTAGAATACCAGCAGAAGCATCACAAGCATGACACTCGATTTCAATCCCCAAGGAAGCAGAGGACGCGGTCGGCCAAAGATCACTTGGCGAAGGTGGATGTTGCGCGAACTAGCAGATGCCGACATCACATGGGATAACAGCCCAGAACCGTACACGATGGAAGAGTCTTGTCGAGGTCCTATGCTTCCGAGCGGAGTTAACAAAGATATAAAAATAATGCTACGAGCTTTTAAAATCTGGCGAAATTATCATGCAGCGGTTGTTGATTCGTTGACACATTTGATGCGAGCACGGTCGGGAGAAAAAACGACCGGAATGTACTTTTTGAAACGAGTGCGTAGTTTTGAATCTAGGCAATGTTCGGTCCTATGCTCTGCTATAGTGGTTAAAAAATATGTAGGTATGTATTTAAGTAAAACTTTGTTCACAAAATCTTAACGCAAACGCTGCATTCATCAGACCTGGTTACTTCCGAATTTCACTTACTCTACTAAGAAATATACCCAAATTGAAAGGAAATCTGAGAAAAACTGTCGGAGATATATGACTTTAAGTGAAATACTCTTGCTAAAGAAACTCCGATCAAAGGAATCTTTAAACGAGTTTTATGGACAGCTGAAAGCATTTCAAATTCGCTAGATCAATCTTTAGTATCAAAAACTGGCCTGTTTTTTTTTCTTTTTTGTTTGCAAGCTATCAATAAGTTAGCGGAGAAATAGGAAGAGTTTATATATGGTGGCGCAAAATTAATCATCCATTTTCTTTAATAACTTTTTTACAACAAAATTATTTTTAGTTTACAAATGCCAAATAAGATTGACGTACGACACCATTTGTAAAAATTATATCTTAACATTCCAATAGGGTGATTAATTGTGCGCCACCTATACCGATACGCCGACAAGCAATGCTTTGACTAACGTATTCATTTATAACTAATTGAACTAAAACCATATTTTTAATTCCATTTCGAAGTTATAGACTCAATAGTTTGCGGTCGCTAGAATACGAAATCATGTCATATGCTGACCTAAGCCTGATTGCCTTTATCTCTCGGCCAGCAAACAAATCAAGACAATGTTTTTTATGCAAAAAACATTAACTCTAATCTGCTTTTAATTTCCTTAGCTGTTTTAATTTTTGTGGCTGCAAATTGTCTATATATCATAAATATGGATGTATGTATGAGTGTATGTATGTATGCAAGTATGTATATATGCAGGGATGTAATTATTCTGCCAGGCAATGCGCAAAATTTCAAATTACCATTATTATTTCATGGCCGACAGCGCGTAATGCAAATAATAGCGAAAAAACAACAAGAACAAATTCAAAAGGAAATGACTAATACCCAACCGGCATGAATAAATATCATTGTGTGTGGTAATTACCGCCACTTGTTTCACTAGTTTTATTTTAATTTCGTTTCTATTTGGCGATCAAGCGGCTAAAGGCAATTTTCTTTTGAAAATCACTGAAAATCGAATCGAAGAAAAAAGCAAATAATAATCAACAGGGTAAAAAACAGTCGAGTGCGCAAAATAAGTCAACGAAATAGCTGTGGTTGAACGAAATCAACGAACAACCAGGCCATTGTGGTTCACACGGGCATTATCTGTAGCTGCGCCAAACGCCCGCCTGCACAATTTTCATTTCCCGTCGATTTTGTGTAATTACACAGTGATTTGGGTTCACCAGCTTACGTTAGAAAATTGTGCGCAAATTGTTTATAATTTTCAACAAATTTAGCTGTGATGTCGCGCACGCACCCAAACGCTTGCTGAAGCGGTCCAGCAAGCGAGCGGCTGAGGAGTCTACATACATACAAACAAGTAAAGTGCGCATAATGGGCTGGTGCTGCGCAGCTGAAAAACTTGTAAAAGAGGAAGAGCGTGAAGTATGTAATAATTGATTTTTTTTTTCTTTATTTACAATTCTTTTTTATTTTATTTAATTACATTTTTTTATTAGCGCAATTTTGCTGCTCTAACCGAGCCGAGCTGGCAGATAATGGCAATCACCTGCTTCGCATACGCAAAGTGGTGAATTAAGTCATGACAATGTGTCAGCGAAAACAACAATAATTGAGTTGATGTAATTAACTAAGCGTATTGGCCGATTATTTGACGCCACTGCACGGCATACGACATCAAAAGTAGAGAGAAAAGAAAAACAATAAAATTTAATACAATTTTTTATTAGCTTGTTGCCGGTTTAATGAAACGACAGCGCGCTTAAGTGGCGCATTGGCCTTCAAAAAGATGACTCCAAATGAAAGAAGCCTAATGAGTTTCATTGTTTCGTGATCTATTAATCAATGACTCCCACGCATGGCTAACTAACTGCTGATTGGATTTGTTCGTTTTTTCCCTCAACGAACTAATTCCACTTATAAAAATTGAATTTAATGCTTAGTTTTTATTATTTCACACACACATGCCCTCCTCGCCTCTGGCTTTAGGGCTTGGCGGAGACACCCCCGCAAAAAACTTTGACAGTTCGCGCAAGTAGGTATGAAAAGGCTACTAAGCCCCCGCACAGACATTTTTATGCGCACATACACACGTATGTAGATATGTAGTATATACGAGGTATGCTCTAAAAGTAAGGTGATTTTTTTTTTTTTTCAATTTTCGATTTTTTTATTTTGTAGTGAAATGTGAAAGTATATCCGATGCGGTACCAGCTGGTGGTAGCAGAGAAGAAGAAAGCCTCCTTTTCGTTGGAAAGATCAGGTGAAGAAGGGCTTGGCTTCATTTATTGTGTCAATCAAGAAGAAGAAGAAGTGAATGTGAACCAATGCAATCAACATATGTTTAAAGTCTCAACTACATAGATATAATTTTTACTTTGTTTTCGACAGACACAAAGGGTAGCCGTGTTTTGGTGTGCTCGGTGATTCTCTGTTGTCAAAAAAAAATGGATCAAAGAATTTGCCGTAAGTTCTGTGTAAAAACTGGAATTAAGTGCTGCAAAATACTTGAATTGCTGGTAGCGGCATATGCTTTGAGTAAAGAAAGATTGTATAAGATTCGTACAAGCACTTTTTAGGTGGCCCCAACTTAGTAAAGAAATTTAATTTGAAAAATTGTCAAATCAATTTCAGAGTTTTTTTTTTGAAGCATCAATTAATAAAAGAGAAATTAGAGAAATTGCTGAATGATGCTGTTGATACATCGATTGGTTCACACCATGCAACTTTTTCGCCTGTCATGGGCATGAGGCGTATGCCAGCGAACTCTGTTCCGAAACAGCTTAATTTTGGCCAGAAGAGCCGTCGCATGAGCAACGCTCAAGAGCTGTTGAACAGCATAAATGATGACTTACGATTTGCTCAAAGAGTCATAAATGATTACCAATCATAGGTGTAGTAGGGTTATAATGTCTAGACCAAAGCGCAATTGTTCGAATGGAAGAGCCCACTAGAGAGCGATGCAGGAACTAAAGACTACAACGCTGAAAAGCTCAAAGCAATACGAAAAAAGTGGTTACCAGAAGAGCTTCGAGAAATGGCAAAAATGTTGGCACAAGCGTGCTATGCAAGGTGGCGCAAAATGAATCAGCCTATCACAAGATTTATAAATTTAGCAAATGGCATTGTATGCCAATCATATTTGACAATTGTGAATATTGCGTAGCGCAATTACCAGCATTGGAGTCAAAATAAAAATGTCCATCACTAAATCACTTTCTTACAATATTTGGAATAAAAGTTATTCAATTCGATTGGATGATTAATTTTGCCCCATCATGTATGTATCTAAGCGCGATTACTTTGAAAATACAAAAACAAAATAAATATTTTTCGAGCGCGTAAAAAACCCACTTTACTTTTTGAACACACCTCGTATACATGTACGCACGCAAGTGTGTATGTTTGTATGCACGCCTGCTTGTTTCGCACAAAAATTTTGGTCACAAAGTAGCCGCGAAAATATTCCGCCACAAACGATCATAAATCACCAACATAAAAATGTATAAACGTATATTTAACAGGCAACATATTTATTGCCGTAATTTCATTTACAATTACTTACAAGTACATATTTATTGTTTGTTTGTGTGGGTATGATCATATTTTGCATTTCATTTGACCGATACGTTGCCAATGTCATATTGGGTTTTTAGTGTGTGTGTGTGTGTGCGTTTTTACCATATTTTGCCATACGTAATAACATTTTGATTGATGTCATTACGTAAAGAAATTAACATTTTCCGTTATGATATGCAATAAGTGACATAATTGAATATTGGTGTTTCATTGTTTCGCAGGAGATACACACGTACATACATATACTCATACATTCATTCAACCATTCATAGTCATTGTAAATATTGCGTATGCGCAAAACATTTTTTTCTTTTGTTGAGGAAAGCTTTGAAATTTTCAATTGTATAAAAGTGCGAGATAACTTCACTTGAATAATTACTTAAACTTGTTTGACTATTTTATATACGAATACGGTGAATGAGGAGGTGGTTACCGCTAGATATGAAAGAGAAGAAATCATTATGCCTTGGAAACTTACAGAAGCATTTCTCCATGCAGAATATTCCGCTATGTACTCTATTGTTGTCATGTACTTTAACGAGAGAATATTTCGTAGGCAACATAAAACAATGGTACTGGGTAGTATTTACCTAAAAGTGAAATTTTTTACCTATTTTAATACTGCAATAAGATATAATAATATTTTTGACGCAATGAAAACAAAAAATGTTCAGAATGAGATGAGCAAGCGATTAATGGTGTTTTCTTTTCTCGAAAAAAGTCATCTTATTTTATGGCAAACTTTATGAAAATATTAGCATACGCGCCGAGAAAATGTTGCTTATTTCATTTAAGAAGAGGATAAGAAAAATGATACAGCTTCACAAATAATACATTTAATATACTCACATACCCATGCTCCCACTATTAACGGCATACACTTTTTTACTCATTCTCTCCTTGCCTCTCCTACTTATATTCTCACATCTATTCTTCTTATTTCCTGCCTTACCAACTGATCTGGTCTTTAATGAAATTATCTGAACCAATCTCTTTCGCTTTGTTACATAACAACAACAACAGTTCACATTTTGATTCTCACTATTAGTTTCTAAGCTCATATCTGATAACTTAGTTGTAAGAATTGTGTAACCCACGTAAAATGCTTTACAAATCCTTCAATGTATTTGAAATTTGCAAAAGGCGAGCCAAGAAACACCGAGAGAATGGTAGCGCCTAAAACACTCAGGCTAAAAGGACCTGGCTCAGGCTTAAAGCTCAGGAAAGTAAAAGAGTAGGTCGTCAAGGAGAAAAAGGGAGAAGGAACAGAGAGAATAAAATAGAATAGAATAGAACAGATTGAATAGAATAGAATAGAATAGAATAGAATAGAATAGAATAGAATAGAATAGAATAGAATAGAATAGAATAGAATAGAATAGAATAGAATAGAATAGAATAGAATAGAATAGAATAGAATAGAATAGAATAGAATAGAATAGAATAGAATAGAATAGAATAGAATAGAATAGAATAGAATAGAATAGAATAGAATAGAATAGAATAGAATAGAATAGAATAGAATAGAATAGAATAGAATAGAATAGAATAGAATAGAATAGAATAGAATAGAATAGAATAGAATAGAATAGAAAAGAATAGAATAGAATAGAATAGAATAGAATAGAATAGAATAGAATAGAATAGAATAGAATAGAATAGAATAGAATAGAATAGAATAGAATAGAATAGAATAGAATAGAATAGAATAGAATAGAATAGAATAGAATAGAATAGAATAGAATAGAATAGAATAGAATAGAATAGAATAGAATAGAATAGAATAGAATAGAATAGAATAGAATAGAATAGAATAGAATAGAATAGAATAGAATAGAATAGAATAGAATAGAATAGAATAGAATAGAATAGAATAGAATAGAATAGAATACAATACAATACAATAGAATAGAAGAGAGTAGAATAGAGACAGGCACAGAGACAGAGACAGAGACAGACGCAAAGGCAGAGACACAAATAGCTAGTCCTGTGATAATTTTCCAAATTCTTTGGCAAATTTGAAAATATCCTCCAGTTTGAGAGAACGAATATTTGTCATTTTCATGACATCGGAACCCAAAATACGTACCCTTGCTCTAGCAAAGGCAAGACATTCACACGGAAAATGCCCAGTGTGCTATCCGCCTCAGACATTCCCCGACTAATTTCGAACGCACAAGCAACGAACCCAAAGCCCTAATTGTCACTTGGCTGTCAGAGTAGATATTTACCTCCCTTACAGTAATTGCAGAAGTAAGCAACCTACCCATTGCTTCTTTAATTGTGGCTACCTACGCTTGGAAAACACTACAGTGGTCTGGTAGCCAAAGTTGGAGCTTGAGGACCTGTTTTACTAGGGCATCCCTTAAAAATTATCATCATTATATGTTATTGTATGTATATACAAGGTGGCGCAGAATTATTCATTCATATTTTTTTATGGAATAACTTTTTTACTAAATAAAAAATAAAAATTTTGGAAAATGGAAATATTTATTTTGACCTTTACGCGCTCCACTGTTCTTCTGTTCATATATTCTAGCTGTCTAGCTCACAAGTATCAAATATGATTGAAGTACGGCGAGAATTATGAAGCTTCCGATAGGGTGATTAATTTTGTGCCACTTTATATTATCAATTGTTCAGTAATGTGCAATACTACACTAATTTATTCGAAAGCCCCCGATCATAGATAAATTCTCAGTCGATTGCACAATTTAAATCGTCATAAATAAGTGCAAATCGTATGTGCGCAGTTTAATTTATTACAAAAATAAACATTACACAATTAAAAAATATTTAAATATATAAATTGAGAAAAAACATCTGCCGCTGGGCAGCTAATAAGCAATGGGATGCATATAAAAAGTGTATAAACCTGAAACGATTTGTTTGCGTTTTGCATCAATAAAATCTCGGTAGTATTATTTTTCGAAACGTCAATTACAGCAAAGCGGTGCGCCATAGCCACAATCGAATGAAAGCTAAAAGCAGAGCAGGCACATGACACACTCATAAGAGTATGTACTGTACGTTCTATCTTAGTGCGACTGAGAAATTCTATTTGCATAAGCTCGATTTCTATTTATTGAACAGCAAACAATTAGTCAACGATTTAAAGGAACACCCAATTTACTTTAAGAGATTTTTCTAATTAAATATTCGACTTTTTACATGACTACCATTTTTTATATTCTTATTTTGGAATGCAAACAAAAGATGTAAACAAAGCGGCGCAAACATTGATTACAAACAAACAATTGGAGAAACCCGAGAAGAGCAGTGTTGGCCCACCAACAATTATCGACCTCAACCACCTCATCAGTCAGTGATTACCGCTCAGGGGCTATGTGCTAGCTGGCCCCACTCGCACGCCTATCACATTGCAGTGGAAAAGGTTAATTAGCCGGAAAAAACAAAAGTCTACAATGAAAAGACTTTCATTGGCTTGAGCCACAAGCTCGACCCAATTCTTGCCGAGGTGTTGCGCCGACGCTGAAGTCCATGAAGCAAGAAATGGTGGGTAGATTTGTTTACTGCAGTTTGTTGAAGACAAAATGGAAAAAATAAAAGTGAAACATAAACAACACTAACAAAATAATAGAAAAAAAACAACAAAAGCCAATAAATATCAGGGGCTTAAGACATTAAAAGAAAGCAATCCAAAACTTTTGCTTTAAGATCGTTTGCGCACATGTGCCGGTCATTGAGCGAAAGAAAGCCATTGACAAGCAGCTGACAAAAATTGACAGCAAGAGAATGGACAATGCATGTAAGAGCTATGGGAGTGATGGAAAAGAGAGAAAAAAAGAAAAAAAAAGTAACAAAAAAACAAACAAAAAAGTAGCAAAAAAAAAAAAGAGATAAAAACCAAAACAAAAAACTACAAAGTCACTTTGCAGCAAAATGTGCTAATAAATGGCTGTAATTCTTACTGCTACCCTCTCCGCACCGCTCGAAGGTATGCTTCCGTAACATAAAGCAAGAAGAAACCAAAAAGTTTTAATGTCATTTGTTGCACTGTGATTTGACTTCATTTCTTACTGCACTTCTCAACAGTTTTCCTCTGTTTTATGTCTGCTTACTTTACTACTAATGATGTTTATACCACTATTGTTTTTATTATTGTTGGCTGGTAACGCAGACGACAATGCTTCGAGTTCAAGCAGTAACACTCCAATCATGCCAGCCAGTCGCAGCATTCTGTGCGCACTGAAACGAAAAGTGAACACACCCAGTTCCGAAATGATCTTGCTTGCCATAGCGAAAGGAAAACATTCCCCGCTAAGGAAAGAAAAGGCCTTTTGGAAATTTTTGAAATTATTTTTATTAAATTGTTTGTTAAAATTTGGTCTCTAAAAGTTAAATAGTTCAAATAAGCAAAAGCACAAATTAGTATGAAACCATGGTATATTACGGCATAATAGGGAAAAAGTTCATATTGTGAAAAAAGAAATGCGAAAATATCAACTTTCGAAACAAAGTTCTATTCAAGTGCTTTCGAAACAACTAGTTGCAATTTAGTTACAATAAAATATGACTCCAAAAATGCATTCGACATAAAAAAAAATAAAATTTATTCAATCAAACTAGTTTTTCAAGTGCATTCGCAACAACTAGTTGCAAACTAGTTACT
Organism: Anastrepha fraterculus; assembly: GCA_037575425.1. Lineage (NCBI taxonomy): Eukaryota > Metazoa > Arthropoda > Insecta > Diptera > Tephritidae > Anastrepha > Anastrepha fraterculus. The sequence goes on from JAYXIM010001830.1 coordinate 242,042, forward strand.
AAGAAAGTGTTATATGACTTCAGAAATGCTTTCGACATAAAAAGTAATAAAATTTTTTCAATCAAACTAGTTGTTCAAGTGCATTCGAAATAACTAGTGGCAAACTAGTTACCAAGAAAGTGTTATATGACCAGAAATATTTTCATAAGAAAATTTTACAATATCAGGTGAAACAAACTAATTTTGCAACTAGTTTTAAAGCAAATAATTGTGAACTAGTAACTAGTTATGTAAATAGTTCAATAAACAAAAGTTCAAATTAGTGAGTTACGTGGTATATTACGACATATTAGAGAAAAAGTGCAGCATATTGTGAAAAATCTACTTCCGAAAGAAAAACGTGTTACTTGACTTCAAAACTGCATTCAAAATAAATAATAATAAAATTGATTTAGTGAAACTAGTTTTTCAAGTGCTTTCGGAAAAACTAGTTACAAACTAGTTATTAAGAAAGTGGTATATGACTTTAAAAATGTATTCGAAATAAGAAGTAACAAAATTGATTCCAACAAACTAGTTTTTCAAATGATTTCGAAACAACTAGTTCGATACTAGTTACTAAGAAAGTATTATATGATTTTAAAAATATTTTCAAAAGAAAATTTTATAATATCATTTAAAACAAACTAGTTTTGCCACAAGTCTTAAAGCAACTAATTGTTTACAAGTTGCTAGGAAACTAGTTTAATTATAATAGGTTTTTCCACTTAATAATATATTTTTATTTAAATACTACATAAGCCTTCAGTAAAGCATCCAACATTCGCCTACTTGTAACTTTAACCTAATAGTTCCTACAGGGAGTACTCAAGCAGACATACCCGCGCACATGCAAGCTCACATATGTTTTCCAAAGCTTACTGTAAAGCTAGCTGTCCACAATATAATGCTGCAAATGCTGCATGCCACACGCTGTTTTATGACTTTTTCATTGGAAAGTGCAAGTAAGTACAACCGCAACAACGCCACCAACAAATATTTTAGGCAAACAAAAAACAACTGCATCTACAGGTTTATAACCTATGGAATGAGGTTGTCAAAATATCGCCGGTCGTTAAAAGCATGGCGGACAAGAATTTGTTTTTTTTTCTGAAAATTCTACATTTGTGGATTATGACATTGGTTCGACGATGTTGGTGCGATTGAAAAATGAATTGAAATAGTGATATAATGAAAAATAAGTAAACAACTTTTTTTTGTGAGTGGGACACCAAAAAACAAATAAAAAATTAATAAAAATAATCAATTGGCATTTAATATTTATGTGAATTTTGTGTTTTTAATTTCTTAAAAATTAAATTTTTTTAAATATCGGTTTTATCATGAGCAAAAAAATATTCAATAATCACTGAAGCAGCACGCGGAGAGATAACGCTAGATGCCGATGTAAAATGCAATTAATAAAATTAAGATTTATTAACCAACATAAATCAATAAACGTTCAGAAAGTTGCAGGCAAAAAGTTCAACTTGCACACGCTTGCTGGTGCATCAGAGTCAGAGCTGAGTGCATGTTTCTTGGCGCCCTGAGGCAAAATTTTTTTTGGTGCTCTTTGAAAATTTCACATTAAAAATTAGATTTTTTTGATTTGTTTCAAACGTTTAATTCAAATATTAACGAGTTTTGCAAGTTTGAGAATATTCTATTGCTACAATTTAGGTACGCACATTTGATCGTATTCGAAAAAGTGAATAAAATGCTTCAAAGAACGAATTTCTGCCTCTCCCAAACTCTCTTGAAAAAAGTTGGCAGCATCGAAACTAATGAGTAATGCCAGTTTATTAAGTACAGCCTTACTCGCCAGCAGCAAATCGTGCTTGATAACTTTGTTATTGCTTTCACATGCAAATTATTCGTTAAGTGAGCAAAGCCCAGAGATAGCGAGCGAAGAAGTAGTGATTCGAAGGCGCTTTTAGTTTTATAGCTAAATTCAATTAGATAAGCGTCGATCAAATCTGCATGGCTTGTAAAAATTGCATCATTTTCTACGAAATGATCTTCATGAAACCGAATTGATTTCTGAATGTGAAATTAATTCTGATACTATGTTTCTCATGCCTCAATTTATTCGAAAATCTACAACAACCAATTGCAAATGATTGAAGAATATTGAATTCAAAAATATTGAGAGAATAATAAGAATTATTTCGTCGTTTTTTATTACCAATGTACCAGATGAATATTTTTCTTCAAAATTTAAATAGATCCAAGACAGGTTGCAGAACACAGTGACTGATGAAAACCCGAATTTATTTGCCCTGGTGTCGATTGAAAACTATGCTTTCGATGCTTTAGATTTAGATGAAATAATAGAAGAATTCGTTTTGCAAAACTAAGTAGTTAATGAGATGGAAAATAGATTAATTGAGGCTAGAGTTTAAGATTATATGAACAACTTTTTTTTTTTTTTTAATAAATAAATGGTATTCCTAGTACTATAATAATAAACATACACCTTCCCATTTGAAACACGCGTTATAGTGAGCATTTTTTTTAGAAACTTTTTACAATTTAAAAAGTATTGTTTTGAACTTATTTAATTTCAGATTGCTGCTTTATTATAAAAGCAGATACATTTGATTTCCATATTCTGCACTAAATATCTATTCTAGAGGAGCAACGCCCAGATATTTTTAAGAAATAAAAGTGTCATTAGCTAAGCATAGTAAACAATGTTCCAAGAAGTAATAAAATGGAAAATCGTTAGTGAAGGAACTCAGTGAGAAGTTGCTGACAATTTCATGCTGCATCGTGGCCTTCCACTAAGTAAACAGACACACATGCATATGCACATATAAGAGCAAATAAGTGTAAAAAAGTCAGTGCATATAAGAATCTAACTAAAAAAATAAATATGTAGGAATGTACGTTTGTCAATATGTTGTTGATGTGTGTGTCTCTGCTAGCAATTGAATTACATGTGTCGACTTCAAGTGGGTCTATTACACGCACACACAAACATATGTAGGTCTAAATGTGCATACATATAATCAAGCCTTGCACAGAAACAAATGAAAAACTTAACAACAACCCTGCAGGGAAAACGGACGACGTTATTGTAACCTGAATTAAGAGAGAGTAACTCGGAAAGAGAGAAGAAAGAAAATAATAATAATTTTTCTTATTTGTACAAATTGAGACAGTTACTAATTTTCTAACGAAACATTTAAATATTATGTTACAATACTTAAACTTTTTTATTTTTATATTTTTATATATCTTTTATATTTTTTTTTATATTTTTTATATATTTTTTATATATCTTTTATATTTCTTATATTTTTATTTTATTTTAGTTTTTTTTTTTAATATTAAAAATTTTTATTTACTTTAAATTTTTTTTTTGTTATTTTATTGTTTTCATTTTTTTATTTCTTTTATATTTATTATTTTCTTTTTTTTCTTTTTATGTTTTTTTATTTGTTTTATACTTGTTCATTTACTTTCTTATTCACTTAGAACTCTACGTTTTATTTTTTTAATATTTATTTATATTTTAGGTTTTATTTATTTATTTACTTATAATTCAGTTTCTTTATTTGTCTATACATTTTTTGTTTTAGTTTTTTTTTAGTTACTTACAATTTGTATATTTTTTTTATTTTCTTTATAAATTACGTTTTTTTTCTTTCCCATTTTTTTTTATTTATTTATAATTTTATTTTTTTATTTATCTATAGTTTTTTATTATTATTTCTTTCACCAAAGACGGGTTATGTTATTTAAACTTCTTTTTTATTTTTTTTTTATTTTTATATAATTTTTAAATTTCTTATATTTTTTTATTTTTTTATACTTTATTTAATTTTAAAAATTTGTTTTTTCTTTACCTTTAATTTTATTTTTTATTTTTTTTTTTATTCTATTATTTTCAATTTTTTATTTCTTTGGTTGGTTGGTTTAAGGGTGACCCCGCATCGGAGTGCCACATAGACCGCAAGTTGGGTCCGTTGTGTTGCCCTAGAGCTCATTATGTTATATGATTTCCCCACCTAACCGAGATTTTTACTGTAGATTTTGGTCAAAGATATTAATTCGTTTCGAGAATTTGATGAGAGATTCGATTTTCAGGTTCGAGAGTACTGAAAGATTGTCAATCGTTGGAGAGCCAAGAAGAGCGATTCGACTTCTGGCTAGACCCGGACAACTGCACAGCAAATGTCTGCTCGATACTTCCTCAATTTCGTCCTCGCAGTATCTGCACAGGTCGTTTTGAGGAACCCCGAGCCGACGTGCGTGAGTGCCCAAAAGGCAATGGCCGGTGATAAGAGATATTATATGCCTTAGTTCGTGTTTCGAAAGACTTATAAGGGTTTTTGTCTGTTTCAGATTGTAGGATGGCCAGATTTGTCTGGTCGTAACGCAAGTAGTTTCCACTCGCCACCTCCGATCAGCAATGCTGTGAAATTCTCGATCAATGAGCAATTTGCATGTTGAGAGCGGAATGTGGATTGTGGGTAAGTTACTAACATTTGATTGCGCAGCTCCAGCTCTTGCGAGCTAATCAGCTGTAATCACTGTGACCCGGTATCCAGATAACTTGGACAGAATTCTGAACACTTATCTCGTTAAGAGATAAGAGACAGGATCGAACCACATCTGAGTGGGTATAAGAGGAGCTGAGTGCTCGAACGGCCGCTTGACTGTCGGTGAAAAAGCGGATATCCTCTAGTGATATTCTATTTTCTAAGAGAGTTTTCGCTGCATACCAGATAGCGCATACTTCCGCTTGGAATACGCTACAGTAGTCGGGTAATCTAAATGATAGATTGATGTGAGGGGAATTGGAAAAGATTCCAAATCCCACTTTGCCGTCTCGTTTTGAACCATCTGTATATATAATCAGAGGGCCATCGATTTCGGTTAGATTTGTCTTCCATTCTTCCCTAGTTGGCAGTGAACAGGAGAATAGCAAGGGTGGTGATGGAAGACTTACATGATAGTCCATGTCGGAAGAGATAACAGTGTTCAGTATGGCCGAATGGCCAAGATACTTATTCCATTTCGATATAGCATTCATGCGTGTCGCTGCTTTCGCTGCAATCGCTTTGCCAGCCAGATCGATAGGGAACAAGTGAAGCAACGTATTTAGAGATATACATTTTTTGTTTTACTTTTTTTTATTTATTTATAATTTTTTATTTTTTTTTAACCAGCTATGTTATGAATGTTATTTAAATTTCTTTTATTTTTTATTTTATATTTTTATACATCTTTTATATTTTTTTCTAATATTTTCTTATTTTTTTTATTTTTATTTTTTTACATATTCTTTTAATTTTTAAATTTTTTTATTTACTTTTATTTTTTTTTTATTCTATTATTTCCTTTATTTATTTATCTTTTTTTTTAATTTTTTTCTTATACCCTTTTTTTGTTTTTTTTATTTCTTTTATACCTACTTCTTTTACATTTATTTATAGGTTTATGTATTTATTTACATATAATTTAATTTTTTTATTTATCTATTCACTTTTTTTATTTATTAAAATTTTTTTTTTGTCTTTCATATTTTTTTATTTTTGTTTTAGTATTGTTTTTGTTTTTCTTTCACATTTTTCTTATTTACTCATAATTTCTTTTTTTTATTTATCTATAGTCTATTTTATTATAATGTTTTTTTAATATTATAGCTACAATTTTTCCCCACAATAAATTTACCTCTTCAACTCGGCTATGTAAATATAGTTCATTCATATTTTTTTTTTATTTACTGCCAACTTAATTTCTTTGGAAACAATACTGGCAGAATGAATTGACATTTGCCGTCTGTAATTTCTCGAGCAATCGTTTCCGTTGCTTTCGATTCGTTCTTGGTTATTTGAACAGTGTTGTGTAATCAACTACGAACGACTCTAAAGGTTCTCCATCTTGTAACCTGTACAAGGGGGCCCAAAGATAGTCATCTAATTTTGTTTTTGAATAACTTGTTTATTAAATAAATAAATAAAAAGAAATTATTTTCAGTGCGGACAATTGTTACTTTGACCTTTACGCGCACCATTGCATATCAGTTTGTGTACTACAGCTGATTAGCTCACAAGTGTCAAATAAGATTGGCGTACGACCCCATTTGCAAAAATTATAAATTTTGCGATAGGTGATTAATTTTGCACCATCTTGTATCAGTGCGTAAGTAGTCTGCCGAATACTGCTTCGAATTCGCCAACTTCGATAAGCAAAAACAGTTTTATATTTACTATTTTTGTAAAGGAGCGATCAGAGATGCTGAGGAAAACGCGTTTAATTAATTTTGCTATCAAAAATGTTTAATGCCCCTGAGATTAACTGAAAAGAAATTTGAAAAAATTATGCTCAATTGAGAGATTTTAATCAATTTCAAATAGAAGACTCGCAAAATCTAATTGCTAATGCCAGAATGAAATTGGGAATACCACATTTGACTTGATATACATATTTGCTTTGGCAAGTACTACTTTTTACGAGCCGAGTTTTCAAGCAACCTTGTGTAGTATGAGTTTTCTTAAGCAGGTTCTCAAAAATGTTTCACTCAAGCAAAATTTCATTATCGCAGTGTAAACAGCCAACAAAGTAGTTTCAGAAAGTTAACTTTGGAGCGCACAAGTTACTTTAAAAAAAAACTTCTTCAGCATGGCGTAACTGCAACTGAAACTACTTTCAGAAATTTTCAGTGTGAGAGGCTTGCGAAATTCGCTTTCCTTGACGTCTGATAGCACCATAAGTCCGCACAGGTTTCTAGTTTGAAAATGCAATAAAATTATTTACAAAAATTTATTTTTTAAGAAGAACATCAAACTAATCCACGCTAAGAAGGTGTTACTAACTATATAGCCCTTTTAAGCCCCGTCTTAAGGCTTCAACTTAAGCTTTTCAACGTTTATGAAATATGGGCTTAAAGTTTCAAAATGAATGTTTGACAATATTGTTTAACTTATTGCATAAGCCTGAAAGTCCAAACTGCCTAAAATTGGCTCTAACGGTGAGCAAATTTACTCACCCAATACATCGTGTGAAGAAATTAACCGATTACTTAATTAGCTAAAAGAAGGAGTATTGCATAAATTCAGCCTCCCCCGATTTCCTGCTGGATATATGCTGTCACGAAAAAAACTCTGAACATTAAAACACTGGTAAACAGTCCGACAAAAGCGGAGAGTCTGAAGCAAAAATTTAAATAGGAAAACCTAGAAACAAACAGTCAAAGAGAAGTAGAAAAAGAATAGTTTAAAGAGAAAATGCATTGCAGCGTAGAAGAAAAATACAATAAAGCGGAATAATAAAAAGAAGTGAAAGAACGTGAAAAGAGTGATGAAAACTGGAAAATCATATTGGAAGCATATGTGTGTGTGCTTACATGATCACACATTCATACATACACGCGTGTGCATGTGTAGCTTATAGAATGTACATAATTTGTGTGCGGTACACCAAGGCTGACTAAACGTGAAACCAATTGAAAACTCTACTTGAAACATACACAAAAGTGCACACACGCACACATACACCTGCGCAAACATATCTACTTATTGGTCATGCATCTTAGCGCACGTGAAAAGCATAGAGAATATACTTTATGTTGGACTAGCGCGGCTTATGACACAAAAATTTATTGCAATTGAAAAACTAGTGAATGAAAATGGAAGTATACAGTATAGATATATAAATACATATATTTGTACATACATAAACATATCTACATACATATAAATATGTACACACATGCATGTATTATGAATATTTGCTCAGGCAGCTGAATTTAATGCGATTCAAACAATTCGTTTTTTTTTAATCAAATAAAAATGTAAGCATTTATGTGTGCGTATAAAGAAGCCAAAGTACAAATTTAATTTTAACTGGGGTCATGTGCGCTAGAAAAGGCGTTGGCATTTGTTGTTTTGTTGTTGGCGGCGCGAATATATGGCAATTGAAAAAAGCAATAATAAAACATATGTATGTACATATGTACATACAGTGTCGGACAAAACATATTGGACTGATACCTATTGGTGAAGCTATTTCTTTTTACTCTTGCAAATATTATTTTACATAAGAAAAAATATCACAGAAATGAAAAGCAACCAGTTGTTATATGAAAACATAAAAAATATTTTCTAAGATAAGACTGTATTACATTATATACGAAAAAAGGCAAACATTTACAATATCCAGTGCGACAAAACATATTGGACTCGTCTCAGTTTATCGAAGTAGGCGACCAAAATTCCATTATTTTTTTGCTGCTGTACAAGCCATGTATACTATAATATTTTTTGTTTTTATTGTGGTCAATGTGAGCGTTGGAATAAGAGTCAATAGTAGTTTCCTATTGAAAATTCTATAATTCTGTACTTTAATTAAGAAACGTGCTAATGGCGGGAAAAAACATTCAGTTCAATTAAAAAAAAAAACTAATTATAAAGGACTACAAGCACGGCTTATCGCAAAAGGATATTTGTCGAAAGCTCGCAATGAAAAAATTTCGAGAAACTGAAAGTGTGGAAACTCTTCACCGTGGAGAACGACCCAAAGGTACTACACAGCACGAAGACTCGAAAATATTGATAGCATGGAAGAAATATCCAGAGAAGTCGGCAGTAGTTTAAAGAGCTGAACTTAAAGGTTAGCAGCCGAACTGTACAACGCAGAGCATGTGCAGGTGGACTGAACAGTTATAGAGCAGCATAAAAACCATTTATTTCCACAAAAAATTGGCTAAAGTTCACACACAAGGGACTGAAAAATGTATCCGGTTATGGGAGGTGTCCGCTCATGAGAAAAGTGTAAAAAAAGTATAAGAAAGCTGGTAATATGCTATGAGGGGTTATTATGTTATGGGAAGGGTGTCCGCTCAAGAGAAAACATTTTTTTTTTTTTTAATTCTTAAGGATTTGTGGTTTGTACTGAAAAAAGTGTCCGCTTAAGAGAGGTGTTCGTTAGAAGTAAAATACAGTGAATTTTTTTTAATGTCTATTAAATATGTCTGTAGCCTGTTAGCCTATAAGAGTTTATTGTATTCATTGTCTTAATAAATAAATAAAGAAATAAAAAATGTAGATTAATTAAAATTTTACTAAAGATATAAAAAATTCGCTTCAACATAAATAGCTTGAAAAATAGGTTCAAGGCAAACGAATTTGACTAAAAGAAAAATATAAGTAAAATTTTTTTGGAAAAATACAAAAAAATTTAGAAAAGTATAGTAAATTATCATTCCACAAATTTATCTAAAAAAACAAAAAATAAAAATGTATCTAAAACGAATTCTATTTTAAAATTTCTGTTTTATAAAAAAAAAATTATATAAAAAAATTATATAAAAAAAATGTATATAAAAAAATGTATCTAAAAAACATTTTTATCTAAAAACACATGTAAAAAAAAAAAATGATATCTACAAATTTATCTAAAAAAAATGCTGTTCCAAAAATTACAAATTTATCTAAAACAATTTGTTTTTCTAAAAATTAAAAAAAAATAAAACCACAAATTTATCTAAAACATAAAAAAAAATGTATCTACAAAAAAATTCTGTTTTAAAATTTCTGTTTTGAAATTTTTTTTTTTAAATATACTTATATAAAAAAAGATTTATCTAAAAAAGTTTTTATCTAAAAAAAATTGTTATCTAAAAAAATGTTATCTAAAAAAAGTTCGTGCGGTTTTACAACAGATGGCGTAACTTGATTATTATTCCATCGATCCACATTTCCAAACATTCATTGGAGAGCTACTGTCGTAAGGCACAAACGTCAGTATAAGTTTTTTATTTGAAGCGTAAACAACAATATTTTTACCACACTTGAAAATGTCGAACTTCGTGCCAAATAATGTGTTTTTGCGGGGAATTCTTCTTCATTATTTTAATATGAAGAAAAAAGCAGCCGAAAGTCATCGTATCTTGGTGGAAGTTTATGGTGAGCATGCTCTAGCTGAGCGAACGTGCCAGAAGTGGTTTGCACGCTTTAAAAGTGGTGATTTTGGCTTGGAAGACGAAGAACGCGAGGGTGCGCCGCCAAAGTTCATGGATACCGAATTGGAGGAATTGCTCGATCAAGATCCGGCTCAAACGCAAGAAGAGGTTGCAAAAACTTTGGGAGTTGATCAATCAACCATTTCCAAACGTTTAAAAGCCATGGGAATGATCCGAAAGGTAGGCCATTTGGTGCCGTATGAATTGAAGCCAAGAGACGTTGAACGCCGTTTTATGGCATGCGAACAACTGCTTCAACGGCACAAAAGAAAGGGTTTTTTGCATCGAATTGTGACTGGCGATGAAAAGTGGGTCCATTACGACAATCCAAAACGTCGGGCAACGTATGGATACCCTGGCCATGCTTCAACATCGACGTCGGCGCAGAATATTCATGGCCTGAAGGTTATGCTGTGTATCTGGTGGGACCAGCTGGGTGTTGTGTATTATGAGCTACTGAAACCGAATGAAACGTTTAGGGGGGATGTCTACCGACGAAATTTGTTGCGTTTGAGCCGAGCACTGCGAGAAAAACGGCCGCAATACGCCGATAGACACGACAAAGTTATTTTGCAACATGACAATGCTCGGCCACATGTTGCACAAGTGGTCAAAACATACTTAGAAACGCTCAAATGGGATGTCCTACCCCACCCGCCGTATAGTCCAGACCTTGCGCCATCCGATTACTATCTCTTCCGATCGATGCAACATGGCCTGGCTGACCAGCACTTCCGTAATTACGATGAAGTCAAAAAATGGATCGATTCGTGGATTGCGGCAAAACCGACCGAATTTTTCACAAAGGGAATCTGTGAATTGCCAGAAAGATGGGAAAAAGTAGTAGCAAGCGATGGACAATACTTTGAATATTAAATTTGTAACCATTTTACGTCAATAAAGTTTCAAATTTCGAAAAAAAACCGCACGAACTTATTCATAGTCCATTAAAAAAATTTATTTAATATAAAAAAATTGTGTTTTTCTAAAAATTAAAAAAAAAATTAAAAAAATAATATCTACAAATTTATCTAAAAAAATGTTTTTCCAAAAATTACAAATTTATCTAAAAAAATTTTGTTTTTCTAAAAATTAAAAAAAAAATATATATCCACAAATTTATCTAAAAAATAAAAAAATATAAATGTATCTAAAACAAATTCTGTTTTAAAATTTCTGTTTTGAAATTTTTTTCTAAAAATATATATAAAAAAATTTATTTAAAAAAAATATATCTAAAAAAAGTTTTTATCTAAAAAAAAATTGTTATCTAAAAATATAATAAATTTAGAAATGTTTTTTTCCTAAAAAAATTTCTAAAAAAATGTTTTCCCTAAAAACAAATTATATCTACAAATTTATCTTAAAAAAAATAGTTTGCCAAAAATTACAGATTTTCCTAAAAAAAATTTTTTGTCCTCTAAAAATGTGTCTAAAAAATTAGTTTTTTCCTAAACTTTATCTAAAAAAAATTTTTTTTTTCTAAAACTTTATCTAAAGATTTTTTGTGTTTAAATTGGGCCACTTTAAAATTAGAAACATAAATAAAATAAAAAAATAAAATCAATTCAAAAAATGTTCATACTGAAAAGTCTGATAACGAAATGATTTTAAATTTTGTTGCACGAAACAGCAAAATAAGAATAAATACAAATGTAATGCAACCACTTCTAAGTCCAAAAAAAAGCTAAAAAAAGGAAATAGCAAAGCATTCTTAACAACTTCTAGCATCAGCTACACATCTGCTTCGAACAATCCATAACGGATGCTTACAAAATTTGCTACTTCAGCTGAATAAAAATACACTATTTATATACATACATACACGCATACATACATATAATAAAAAAAACTGCCAGCTATCATATCAAACAGATCAAATCAATGAACGAGAGTGATCGATTGCAGCAATCAAAGCTTCCTGCCACACCCTACCACCGCAGCACTACGTCTTACAACAGTAGCAGCGGCAGGCTGTTTGCTACACTTGCATACACATATGTATGTATGTATACGTGTCCACATATGTGTGTATGTATAAATATGGCACAGCCCAGTTCTCGGTAGATTGCGTGTAACGGTATGGAATTTCTAATTTAAATTCTCTACTTTTTATGAAAATGAAAATAGCCATAAATATATGCATAGGTACGTTCGTATGTACGTTCCTATGTATGTGTGTATGTATGGGTGTAAGTGTTTAGAACAAGCTGCACGCATACGGCGGATGTGCCACAAGGAATGCGTACATCGGTGTGTAGATACTTGCTTACGTACATAAAACAATGAATAACTTGCAACATGCCACACATGCAAAGAAAGGAAGTGAAGAAAATTCTATGGCAGAGTAAATGTGTGTGTGTGTATGTGTGTGCCAAATTGCACTATTGCTGCGTGTGCTCTCCTGATTTTTTATTTTTTTCCTATGAAATTCTAAATTATGCAGCACAGCTGAGATGCGAACAAGCGAAAATATCGCCAATGCCATTAGCAGCAGGCAAATAGCAGATCGAGCTGTGCAGCATCGCGCCTATTCCGTTGAATTGGTGTGAAAAACTGCTGCCACCTGGAAGCAAATCAAAATGCGCTGTGTTACTGCTTTGATTATAAATGAAAAACGGAACAAAAAAAAAAAAACAAAACGAGATGCAGGGGCGAGAATTTTGAAATCTTGTAAATTAGCTGAAAACAGTGTACGAATAAATGTTTTTTTTTTTTGGTTTTTTGCTTTTATTGCCTCTGCCATACATGTGTGTATGAGTGTATGTATATATTTTACTACACGCTCAACAGCTGAAAGCCGTTCTTACCAGTTTCCTATGATCTCATCGCCGATTGAGTAATACAAATGCATTGCAAATCACGCGTTTTATTCAAAACCATTACATACTTTTTGTTTTCAGCTTTTGGTATTGTACTTTATTACTTGCAGCCGTCATTTGGCAGCGGTAATTACAAATCGTTAAAAACGAAGAGAAAAAAACCAAACGAAAAGTGTAAACGCCCACAAAAACAAGCTATGACTGATATAAAGTGGCTATAAAAATTTTACATTCAATGCTTAAAACATATTTTGTATGAATGTAAAAACAAGACTATATTTTTGGCAACGTAATGTGCGAACATATGTTCGTATGTATGTGTGTATGCATGCATGCGAAAATTGTACTTTGCGGCAAAACAGCGCCAGTAAACAAAAAAAGGGCAATTAAATGGCATAATAAAGTAATTAACGATCAACAAGTGTAGATCGGATGTTGATTTAAGCGAAGAGAGCGCAAGTGTTACTGCCTTTATTTTTTTATTTATTTTGATTATTATTATTGTATTATTATTATTTATTTTTTTTGATAAATGCAAATATTTTGCTGATATTGAAAATTTCGATAACAAGCAAAATAAAAGACTGCAAATAGAGAATGAAGCGACGAATTCACTCGAGTAAATAAAGTTTATATTCCATATGATTTGATATATGAGTTTAAGGTTTAAAATATACAGTGGTGTGCAATAAAGTGTTGCCGCGCCTTTGTTGATGTCACTACTTTACGTCCATTGCATTGTAAGTTCCTATAACTAACTGTAATTTATTAATTGCATACAATATGATTGTAATTAAGTTATTTCTGGAATAAATTATGTTTTATCATTGCATCAATGCCAGTCTCCACCCACGGTGGCGAGCATAGAGGAGGTAGGTGTGGCTAACATTAGACCGGTAACCGGCTCTCAGCGAATTTGAAGGAACCAGCTGATTCGCTGGCATAACAGGTGCTGTGAAGGCGGTTTTTTACAATAGAAATCGGCAAAAATTGAGGTTGTGTTGGTGATATAAGAAATAAATAAGCACAGCCAACACTCACGTAACTTCGCTGGAGTCTGATTGGAAGAGCGTAAGAATACATGCGAAATGAACAGGCACAATTCTGCGGTCAAATCCCCTATGACGTAACAGTCAAAGTAACTCTCACAAGCTTACCCCGTATGGACAAATCAAGGCAAATTGAGTGGTGAGGGTGGCGCCTTCCCATAACAGCTAACTTATTTTTGACACATCTGACGTCAGGCGCCTTACCTATACAAAAACGAACAAACAAAAAAAACAAAAGGAGGAAAAATTTTGAAATTTTAGCGAAAGTTATGTGAATGGCTTGGTAATATTGTGATTTGTGAGTTTCAAACTAATCAAACTAAAGCACAAATTAAAATAAAGCCCCCAAATGCGGTTTTTTTTTGCATTCCTATGCGGAAGACACCATGGTAAGAAAGTGTGTGTGCGTGGGTGCGTATAATTTCTTATGTTTGATTTTTTCAATTGCTTTTCCCTACTCTTCCTCCTAACAAACAAGTAATTCTTCTTCGTTTTGTTCGTTTATTCCTGGGCTCCGACGACACAGCGAATTCGAAAGACGCAATCTTGTATTCTATCATCCTTGTGGAAAAACCTTGTAATTTATCAAGGCCAATCTACAAGGTGGCGCAAAACTAATCACCCGATCGGAAGACTTACAATTTTTAAAAGTTACGATACCAATTATATTGGACATTTGTGAACTAGGCAGCTGCAGCAAACAAACAGTCAAATAATGGGACGCGTACACTTCAAAATAAAGATTTCCATCACTCAAAATCAATTTCTATTTTTTTATTCAGTTCAGTTCCTTTAGCATTTTACTCAAAGCGAAAAGTCAGTTCACATTCTTATTAACATGTTTCTAAAGTTTATTTAACACTTAAACAAAATTTAGACTTCTAACTGGGTGGATTCAAACATTGTAGCGCAGAAGGCAGGCGAGGCAAAGCAATACCTAAAAAAACTGCAAAGAGAAACATCGAAACAGCCATCAAATATAAGAAACGAGGGTCGGTAGAAGTCCTTAGAAAAACCAAGTTGTATCGAAATCATGTTTTTATTTTAATTGTTGATTGACGCAACATACTTTTGGTTCTTTAGAAGAACGGAAAAAAGTGAGCAATCATGTGATGAGCGAGACCCACCTCTAGAGTGCAAAGGATTAAATACGCCTGTGAAGCTTCAATGGCCAAAATCGTCAAATTTAAGGACGTAATTATTACAACAATAACCGTATTCACTAAATTTGGCTGATGTTGACTCTTTTTATTTGCAAACTTAACAAAAGTAACTAGATGAGCAACTGTCATCGCCCAAGCAGATTTTTATTCGGCTTAAGAGAGAAACACTTGGCGATTTATGTTGAAAGCCAAAAAAAATAAAATTAAATCATTTGTGCTTCGATTTCCTTCTAAGGAGATATTGAATGATTCTCATTTCAATCGAAAATAAAATCAGAATGCTCAAAGAAACTCGAAG
Source organism: Anastrepha fraterculus (assembly GCA_037575425.1). Taxonomy (NCBI): domain Eukaryota; kingdom Metazoa; phylum Arthropoda; class Insecta; order Diptera; family Tephritidae; genus Anastrepha; species Anastrepha fraterculus. Next base: position 257,326 of record JAYXIM010001830.1, read on the forward strand.
GTCCAATGGTGAAAAGCTGTCGTCTTCAGCTCTTAAAGAGCGTATTTCTTGAATTTTGAATCAGAATTAAAAAAAAAATTAAAGTTAAAAAGCTATTTTTGGCGTACTGGATTTAATATATTATAATAAATATATAATAATATTTTTTCGCTGACGATTTCTTTGCATTATCTCCATATAAAAAAAATCTCAAACAGTCCTTATATGGGAAAAAGTGCAAATGTATGCAAAACTGCACCCAGAATTTGTTTTTTTTTTAATTCTTAGTAAATAGTTTCAAATTTTGATGAAAATTTGAGGAATTTGTTTGAAACAGTGATATTTATACACAAAAAGTCTCTTCCTGAGGAATGGTAAAAATTTAATGCACACATACAAGTATAAAGCTGGTCCCCGTAGGGAAGTGGGCTGGTGAATGAATGGTAGATTCGGTAGAGCCTGGGTTAGAAATCCCGCGGATCAAATACAAAACCATGGAAAACGTTTTTCTCTCCTCTCGGCAGACAATGGCAAGCCACAGAGTATATTTCTGCGAAGAAAAGGAAAAACAGCTCAAGCAAACACCCAAACAAAGGATGTAAGCGCCAATTACGTACATATAATAATATAATATTCTTATGTATAATAAATATACGTAGGTAATAAAATATATGCATGTATAAAACTATACACTTCTAAAAACAGTGGCATTCATTTACATTAACTCTTGCTTGTTTTCTGCTCCGCTGCTCCTATATCTAACAATCTTCCTCAAATATACGTAGTTGTCCATAAATACATAGACATATGTGTGTATGTATGTACAAAGAGCGCCCTTCAGAAGATTATCAAAAAATTTGATGGAAGGCATTCACTTCGATTGCCACCGAAACGAAGAATAAATAAAATCATTTATCAGCACTGGGCACACAAATCGGCGCTGATATGATAGGAGGGGAGCATTTGCTGATATTAAGTTCGTAAATAGCAACACAGCTGACAAATCAATAAGAAAATCAATACATCCGGTCACAGGGTATAGCAACCCCATAAGTACATACATATATGTACATATCTATATATATGCATGTGTATGTGTATGTGCATGTATGTGCATATATTTGTATGTATGTGTATATATTTTCATATAATTCACTTGAATTGGAAATGTGAAAAAGCAGCAATAATAAAATAAGCACATAAAGTCACATACATACATACATACATACATAAATGCATACTTAAAAATAAATCGGTACACAAATAGACGACGCATACAAAGCGCAGAAAGAACAAGCAAATGCATTTACAATAAGAAAATTTGTGACGTGAGTCGATTACCGATTTCAATGGCTGGCATATGAATAACTGACTGACTGACTGGTTGACTGACTGAGTGACTATAATGTAACTGGCTGCTGTCTGATTGCTTGAATGAGTAGCACCCGCACTGGGTTCTCGCTTACCAACTGTGATATGCACGAGTATGTCTGTGCTGCCGGTATGTGAATATTTTTTGTTATTAAAATCCGTAAAGTATACTCGACGGCTTCGCGCACACAAAATTTATGCTAAAGTATGCGTCACACATGCGCACATCGAAGCCAATAAAAATGCATACAGACATGAATATTTGAACACTAGAAAAACAACAATCAGGCAGCCAGCCAGCACGCAGCAATAACTCTACAGGGGAAGCATACAAAAACAAAAAAAAGAAAGGGAAAAATAGCAAATCAAACAGGAAATAGACGCAGAGTGGGGCATAGCGCTCAGTTGGCTAGTGTGACAAAGTGAGAGGCGGGCGGGCGGTGTGCAGAATAAGTGACAATTTGTAAGTAAATAAATGTTTATGCAAAAATTACGATACGAGTCAGCACAGGAAATGACAATTGATGGCCTACGATGGCGACGATGGTAATGGCGAAACAGCAAATGGCAATTGGTAAGCGTTGAGCGGAAAGCGGAAAGCGGTACGCGCAGCAACGCACTAACATTAAAAACCACAATAAAGCACGGAAAAGAAGAAAGTAAAAAGGAAAAAACAATAAAAAATCAAGTTAAGCAGTAAAGACACAAAAGTGAGCGAAGCAGTAAGAAATGTTTTTAGTTGAGATTAGAAATCTTTATGGCTTTTTTTATTTTGAAAATTGAAAAAATTCGAACAAATTTCTTGAGTGATAATAAGGCAATTGCATGCAATATTAACTGGATATTTGTGTATAAAAAAGTGGCAAGAAAAAGCAGCTTAGAATAAAAAGTAATCAGTTAAAAATAGTTTGCATACAGCGGCACGAATTTGTCTAGTTACATTTTTTTCTTTTTTACTTGCAATGAAAAGTACAGATATGGAGAGTGAAAGTAATGAAAACACAGGGTGATTAAGAATGCTAAAATGCAGGAATGTACCGTGGTGCCAGCAGTACAACAAAAAGGTTTGTTCAATTTCTATGCTGACGCCAATTAAAAAATAGCCGAATCGGTGAAATGCGCCAAGCCCAAATTAGCGGTAAAGGGATGCCGCCACCTTTATATTCTCTACAGCGTCCAAGGTGGTAAATTAGGCAACCAATAATTTTGCTTCTGATGCCGCATAAAAAAATCGAAGTCATGCGAATTCATACAAGGCGTTACCGGTAGTACAAAAACAAAATTTACATGTAGTTTTTTTTTTTTTTTTTTTCGCAATTTGATGGTTTGAATGTGTAAATTTCAATCACAATGTAAACAAACAAACACAACAACAAGAATAACAAACAGATAACTGCTATCACCTTGTATGCATTCGCCTTAGTCAAAGCAAAGTTACTTTCAAGCGTCATACATACATGACATACATTCACACATTCATACATATATGCGTATCACAATTGTTCAGAAAAGGTGGTATACATTGGATTTTCGCTTTTTTTCTTTTGGGTATGTTGGTACAAATGTACCCTACCTATGCTGATACTAGCAATAATTTTGCTGTTTGTTTAGGCAGATGCTTGTATAGAGCTTAACCCGCCGTTGGACACTTTTTGTGAAACCTTCTATTGGACAGTCGGGTCTGGCCCTTTTTCGTCCTGTTCGAGGATCCTTTTTAAAAGGTTATATCCATAAATCGATAGAAAAATAAATTTTAAGGAGCTCTCTCAAAGCTCAAGTCGTTAGTTTGAATAGAAATATGTCAGATTCATGTACAATATCCAAAAAATTTGGCCAGGCCCGGGTACCCAACGGAGGGTTAATCGAATCTTGAAGCGCTAGGCGATTTTTCGCTATCGAAAAAAATCGAAACGTGTGGTTTTTGTCCAAAACTATATGATAACCCTAGAATTTGCGCCTGTGGCAGGTTTTCCTGGCCCCAAAAGCTGAAAAGACTCCTAAAAACGAATAATGCAACGCTTGAATTAATAAAGAACGCATCGCTGGAAGAGCTCGAGGCCGTACCAAAAAGCGAGTATGAAAACGATAAAGAACTGGCGAAAGTCTATAATGTCTGAAGATGAACTATTTTTCCAGAGAAATAAAAAACTACCTTTTCTGGCCTAACCTCTTAGATATGTGCATATGTATGTATATCCAAGAAGCTATACCCGTTGCACAAAATACAGAATGTGTGGCCAACATTAGACCGTTAACTAGCTCTCAGTGATCTTGAAGGAATCAGCTGATTTTCTGACATTACAAGGGGGATCTGCAAAAACTGAGGTTATGTTGGTGATATGCGAAAAAATCAAGGCAGCCATTACTCATGTTTCTGTATTGCCATCCGAACAGCGACTGGTTGGAAGACTGATTGTATTCAATGAACCTCACGTTCCATATTGTGTTTTCATTTCATTCGGCTCTCTCCCCGTCAAATCCCCTATGACTTAAGTGTCAAAGTTACTATAACAATGTTGCTTCGGATGACCTTTTGCAATCTAATGCAATCTAATCTTGAACTAAAGTAGGGAAGTGCATAAAAATTAAAAATAGAGGGGTTAGGATAGGGCAAAAGTGTACCATGAGGGTGTCTTAAAAAGCGTGGTGAAGCAGTTGAGCAATACTCTTTTCAATGGAGAGCATTGGATCTTCCAGCAAGATTCCGCTCCAGCCCATAAAGCAAAAACTACCCAGCAGTGGCTAAAAAACTATCTTTCTCGGTTCATAATCGCAGAAGATTCGCCGTCTGGAAGTCCAGATCTTAATCGATTGGATTACAGCTTGTGGTTAGAATTGCACGGCATGGCCTGTCAAAGACCTCACAGAAATTTGGAGTCTCAAATAATCTTTGGATTGAGCAGTGACGTCAATATCCATGGGAACTGTGCGTGCTGCAGTAGCTAAATGGCGTAATCGTTTGAAAGCTTGAGTAAAAGCAAATGGTGACAATTTCAAAGTAAAATTAAAATTTTATTTTAAATATTGACATGATTAAATAAAACTTAATTCATTAAAAAAAGTGTTCTAATTTTATATCTATAACGGACTTAACTTGTAACAAAACTTTTGGCAGTTCTAAGTAGATATATACATAAATCAGGGTTCACAATACCGTTTATATAAGTTGTCCTTATAGTAGACAATCTAACTGTCAGGTATATGCTGTTTAAATGAACTGAAAGGGCTTTTATTCTAACATCTCACATTCCACTTTTCTTAGAGTGTTTTACATAAATAAATATGCAACAACAACAAAAACAAAAACAATCATTACCGGTCATGCAGAGGACACCAGGCGCCAGCGAAGAATCGTGCAGGTTTTGTAAATCATTTCCGAGAGAAATGGGGAAAATATTGAAAATGGGCGAATTCAGTCATTAACCACGCCCACCAGCCCTAAAACGGTAATTTTCAAAAAACAAACCCATTTTCGCAGAAATGTGTTCATCTCGATAACAAGTTAACAATACTCGCAGAAACTTGGTATACATATTACACCCTCTGTCATTTAGGAGCGAGATAAATATTATTAATATCAGATAAATCTATGACATCATGACATACAGTGTCTTAGTCTGGTGGCCAACACTCGAGAAAAGAACAACAGTAAAACGCCTAGATAGTATTCAAATGGGCGCTAGTCTCTGCATAAGCGGGACACTAAAGACTACGCCCAGGGCAGCGATGAATGTCATGCTGCACTTATTACCGATTGAGGCCTACAGCAAACAGCTGGTAGCGAAATCGGCACTTTAATTAAGAGGATTTTCTAACTTAGCCATTAACAGAAGGGGTCACGCTTGAATACTAGACGAATACCCTTTCCTACATCAAACGACAGACTTATGTAGCTTAGTAGAGTTGCATTTAAATACATCCTTTACCACAACTTTCCTAACGAGAGAAGATTGGGAAAATGGAGTAATGGACAATAGAAGCGGTATCAGCATCTATACTGATGGTTCCAAACTAAATGATCAAGTAGGCGGATACCTTCATTCTGAAGGAATGAATGCCAACATCGCGTTCGGGTTACCTGATCACTGCAGTGTATTTCAAGCTGAAATGTTGGCTATCAGGGAAGGCCTGCTAGCCCTAAATAATAGAGTCCTCACAACAAGAGATAAAAACATATATTTAGATAGCCAATCGGCCCTGAAAGCTTTAAAATCGCCTAATATTAACTCGAAGACAGTAAAAGAATGTATCGACGTTTTGACAGAACTATCACAGTACTTTGTAATAAACCTGCTCTGGGTGCCGGGTCATAGAGACATAGAAGGTAACTGCAAAGCAGATGAACTAGCGCGATTGGGTACATTGGGTACATTACCGATCCAACCAGACAAAGCGAGCATACCTATACCTTTAGCAACTTGTAAAATGCTCATAGGCTATGGTCTCAGTCCCTGACCTGTGCAACCAGTAGAATGCCGTGGCCGGAATGGAATACGAGCCGCACAAACCGACTGTTGAAACAAAACAGGAAAAATATGAGATATCTTCTCGGGGTCCTAACCGGGCATTGTCTGATTAGTAGACATGCCAGTAGACTGGGAGCACCCTATAACGGCTATTGCCGAAGCTGTAACGACATTTAAGAAGAAGAACCATAGAACACTTTCTATGCGGGTGCATGGCTCTGGATAGAAGAAGGCTCAACATTTTAGGAAAAAGTTCCCTGAATAACTTGGCAGAAGTAGCCAATATGAAAATAACAAGTTTTGTTAGATTTATTAAAGCCACAGGTTGGTTCAATGAGGACAATGTAGAGTGAGGAGAGGGGACAGTCCTGGTGGTATCACAATGGGCCTACAGCAGGCCTAGGTGTGTGAACCGACAACTACTATACCTACATACCTACCTACCTAATATCAGATAAAACAACAATCCGTCCCTCTGCTGTCACAAGCTAATACTGTCATTGCCTACAAGTTTGCTTGATTCCAAAAACTAACCCCCAGCCTAAATTAAATTTTACTAAAATGTACGAGTACACAGGTACATATGTACATATACATATAAAGTGCGGACGGGAACGAATTTAACCTGCCTTACTTGTTTTATTTAGTAATTTATCAAAAAATGAATTGCAATTACATCAATATGAGCAAAATGTCAAAACGAGAAAATTTCATATTGAAAAAAAACCAACCTCACATGCCTGATACTCATGCAATGGTTGGCAACAGTTTGAAAATGAGCGCAACACATGCACAGTTATTTTACTTAAAATATTTCGTTAAAGTAATGGTGGTTCAGAAATTCCAGTTTCATGCTCGTCATCTTGTCAATCGCCTAATTGGGTTATCAGACCAAATGGACAAAAGGTGTGTGCGCGCGTGTGTGAGTGAAGATAAATTGCGGCGAGCAGGAGAAGATAATAATAGAAATTGATAAAAAAAAAAATACAAAACAGAAAACAAAATTGTTGAAAAAGGGGCAGTAAACACAATGGAAATCAGCTGACTGAATATTTACATTAATATTTCTCGAATAGTAGAAAAAAAATAATAGAAAAAAATAGTAATACGAAAAATTAAATAGAAAAAAAAGAAAAAAAATATGGAAAAAAGACAAAAAAGGGGAAAAAGGGAAAAAGAAAACAAAATTAGAAAACAACTGGCAAAGTGTGTTTATAAGTCGATGTTTGCGCGCTAAAACTAGTTTGTCATTGTCAGTTGGAGCAAAAATTTAAAATATGAAAAACGGAGGCTGCTGGAGTAAAGAAAAAATATGTGAATGTAATTTCAACATCTAAAAAAAACATAAATATTGAACTATGATTTTATCAAGCCTATACATTTGAAAGAGTATTAATATGAAAAGAGCATAAACAAACAATTTTGAGCCACGGTAACATAGTGTTGAGGTCGCGGTCCACAAATAATGGAAATATTCGGTTTTTTCTCATAATCGTGCAGGTTCTGTAATTTAATTCCGAGTGAATTTTATTGCAATTGCCAGAAATTAGAAAAAAATCGAATAAAAATTTGGACTTATAAAACCAAAGATTTTATAGAAATTAATAAAAATAATTTAATAAAAATTCAATGTTGCGATATATTCGTGCAGGTTCTGTAATTCACTTCGGAGTGACAAACTGGTGAGAGGTCGTGGTTCATAAATATTGGAAATTTTCGTTTTATTCTCATAATCGGGCAGCTTCTGTAAATAAAAGTAATCGCGCAGCAAAATTTGCTTTATAAATAAAAAAAATATACTAATTGAAAAAAATTTGCTTATAACACCAAAAATTTAATCAAAATCAATTTTGTCGATGCATTCGAGCAGGCTCTGTAATTTTCTCCCAAATGGATATCAATGAAATTTTTTTCAATTAAAAAAGAGATGTTTTGTCAATTGAAAATATTTTTTGTCAATTGAAAATATCTTTTGTCAATTGGCATTTCTTTGAAATCCGTTTGGAAGTGAATCACAAAACTTTTTCGAATATACATATGTATGTAACTAAAAAAAATACATATTTTTATTAATTTTTTGGTTTTATAAATTAAAGATTTTGGTAATTAGAAGAATGCCATTATCATCATCTTTCATCTCTAAGTAGATAAATAAGAAGTTGTGCTTTGATTATTACAAAAAAATTCATTATTATTTTTAAGAAATCCAGGTTGTGTTTACTCAACCACTTTTGCTGTTTTTCAGTTCATCATCATCATTCACAGCATTACAACGCGGGATGCGTCAAAGCTTCCTTCACAAAACTCCTCCAAAGTGTTTTATCGCTTGCTTTTCCTTCGTAGTTGCGAATTCCCATTGCTGTGAGATCGCTTCCTACTGCGTCTATCCATCGGTTTCTCGGTCTTCCCTTCGCCTTCGAACCAATTATCTTTCCAGTCATGGCTTTCCTTACAGCGGATTCAGCAGGCATACGGAGCACGTGACCTAGCCACCGCATACGCTGAGCCTTTACAAAACGCACAGATGTCTCGTCTTGGATAAGTTCGTTCAATTCCGAGTTGTACCTAATTCTGTAGCTGCCATCTTCATTTTTATGTCACAATTGGTCGTATAAGAGTTTTATACATGGTCAGCTTCGTAGATCTAGATAAAAGACGAGACCTGAACAAACTAAGGTGTGAATAGTACGCTCTATTGGCGGCGTTGTGTGCCGTCTTGATTTCAGCATGTATTTCGTTTTACACTCGTTAACGAAGAGGCCAATATCGTTGGCAATTTTGTCAATTTTTAAAAAGGTTTCATTTAAATCGTTCGTGTTCCTCGAAAGAATAGCGATATCGTCTGCATAGGTACATATTTGTGGTTTTTATTAGTAATGTACCACCTTTGTTGACTTCTTTTATAACAAAAAGCAGCATCAATTTGAATATGGCAGAGGATAGGCATCACCTTATTTGACACCAGATTTCAATTGCGAATGACTCTGTGAGCTTCCCTTGGATCATTACTTTTGCTTTTGTATCCGTTAGCGTAACGATGATTAGCCTTATAAGTTTTGCTGGAATTCCTAGACTAAGCAATACGTAAAAAATTGTATCTCTCCTGTTTTTCAGTTGTTTGCTACAAATATTCTTGTTGTGAAATTTCCTATGATTAACCATTTCTAATAAAATTGGATATCCTAATGTACTGCAGAAGAAGAAGAATGTACTGGGATTTGATACTCTAGGAGGCTCCGGAGACATAAATTATATATAAAAAAAAATTAAGTTTCGAAAGGAAGTAGTTATTTTACATCAAAATATTAAAAGCAAAAAAAATCACTAATTAGAATTGAAAAATTTTCAAGAACTATTTTATAGTTAGTAATTCGGACAATCAAGCAGCAATTAAAGCGCTAGAATCTAAAACGCACTCGTCAAAAACAGTCATAGAATGTTTTCAACTTCTAAATGACGTATCAAAATACTACAAAGTGCAGGCCATAGGAATATAGCAGGGAACTGCAAGGCAGATGAACTTGCCCGAATCGGTACAACGCTCAACCTCCAAGTGAATAAAACGTTGATACCCATGCCTTTAGCCACTTGTAGACTACTGATAGATAGGAAAATCATCAATAAGGTAAACATAAGTTGGCAAAACCTCTCAACCTGCGAACTAAGCCGAAATGGAGCAGCGGTCGATCAAAAAGCTTGCTAAGATTTAAGAGAGAAACTATAAGAAAAAATTATTATTATTATTATATTTTAATTATTATAGTATTAACTGGTCATTGTCTGATAGGCAGCCACGCTAAAAGGTTAATAGTATTTCGATTTCTGTAGAAGCTGCCTAAATATAGAAGAAGAGTGAGTGTGAAAGCTTAGCGAAAAGGAGGCTCCGCACTCTTGACATGACATTTTTATCACAGATGTAGCGGACATAGCGCATCTAAAACTAGCGAAGCTTTGCTCGTCTATTAAAGCTACCGGATGATTGGAAAATCTTGACCTATGTGTGTCATTGGGACAGCCACCCCACCTACCTACCTAGGAAGTAGCTATTTTATTTAAAGGAAAAATTAAAAAACTAATACTGATTTTCTAGAACAATTTTTTTGGCATATTTTTTAACTTAAAAATAATTCATATTTTTCGATAGCATAATTTAGTAAGATGCAATTTTGAATGCAATTTCCTTTTTTTAATCGCTTTTGTTTTTTCAGCAATAAAAATTCTTTTACTTTTTTCGATAATAATGAATCTTAGCTGGTACTCAATACTAATAATTTAATTAAATTCTTTTCTCTCACGAAAAGCTATTTTTTTATGTAATTGATAACAGAAGAAATCAAAATTTATTATCATATAAAATTTTCAAAAAAACCAATATTTGCTTTTTATCTCTTTTGGTTAAATTTTCGTTTTAAAGCAATCGTGGACACGAATTTTCAATGTCTTTTTGTTCGAACACAAAATTAAACCATTGGATATGCCTGATTTTAGGAGAACGAGATTAAATTCTTAAATAAAAATAAAAAAATTCTTCAATGTCCATAAAGAGACCGAATAATTTTTTAATATCACAATTTTTTGTTTTTGCTTTAAATATTTTTTCATTATTATAAAATATATATATTTTTTTCTTTTTGAGCATACAAAATATCATAGTTTCTCTTTAAGAATTGGAATTCATTAATTTTTGATTAAAAATACATTTTCGTCACTTTCAATAATCAGTAAAAACTTTCTTTTAGCACAAAATCCTCCAGATATAATTTTTTGTTTTTGCTTTAAATATTTTTTCATTATTATAAAACATATATTTTTTCCCCTTATGAGCATACAAAATATCATAGTTTCTCTTTAAGAATTGGAATTCATTAATTTTTGATTAAAAATAAATTTTCGTCACTTTCAATAATCAGTAAAAACTTTCTTTTAGCACAAAATCCTCCAGATATAACTCATTTATATAATTATATTACTTTTTAAAAGTTTATATAACTCTAAATAATAAAATCCTTCAATGTCTAAAAGGGAACCGAATATTTTTTTACTATTACAAATTTTTCCTTTTTTTAATTTTTCCTTTAAATAAGTTTTTGTAATTAACTTCTAATTGAAAATAATTTTGTGTCACCTTTTTAGGCCGATAATCTTAGACACGGGTGCTTTTCGTAATGTTATATAATTATTCATAATTAATAATTAATTAAAAAATCACTTTGAAAAATCAGTAAACCCTTCCTTCTAACGCAAAGCACTTCAGCTGCACATAACTAATTTATAAATACAATTCTTTTATTTTGTATTTGTGCGGCACATAGCAGAACTTTTCAAAAAAATAGTCGAGGAGGGTACCAACTGATGCATATTGGCTCCAGTATTAACAATATGAAGCAGCTATTGATGATCCGGTTGATCTGAGGAGCGGATGATTTTTTTCACAACTCAAAAGTTATTAACAAAAAACACTAAATACACGGAAGTAAATAAATTTAATGGTCAAACTTCGCTTTTCAACTGCACATGGCAATGTATTTAAATAAATTTACAAAAAAATAGTCAATTATTGCAATAACTCAAATTTGTTATTAATAAAAAATCAAACAATGTTTGAGTGCCGAATGAAAAATAAACCAAAGGATGCCGTAGTATTTATTGCCACTCTATTAAATTATTCCTTAACACTTTTGTCACGCATTTCGACAACTTTTTTTTTTTTTGTTTACTAGTTTTATTAACGAAGAATCGTTCAATTTTTAGAGGCGTGCAATTGTACCTAAGTATATATAAAAAGACACTAAAAGGCAGTTTTCAGCTGATATGTCGCTGCTCGGGCTCCATAAGGTCTGCAACCATTGTGTGTTTTAAAAACGTCTTTGAGAAGAATTGTCAACATGGTTTTTTAGTCGCTGTTTGTTAGCTATGACAAATTGCTTTGTTACTTTTGTAACACTTTGTATGCCAAGATTACTATAAGTCCAGACTACTGATCAGCTTTATGGGTCCATGTGCCCCAAAGTAGTAATTGGCGATTTATGTCACCAATGAAGCTTATAACTTATAACAACGTGTTTATTTATTAAAATAGAATTTAGGCTATTTTATTACTTTTATTAATTTTTGTTTTTATCAAAATTTTAATTGAAATAAATGATGTAAAGAATGAGCGTTTTGGTTCTCGGTTTTACAAAAAAAAAAATCACTTCATTCAATTATAAACTTGTGCTAACGCACTTCTCAAATAATTTCTCCGTAATATGCTTTATTTGAACTATTTTCATCAAACATTTTTTTTAATTTTCAGCTTTATAAATTTATTTCACTTTTACCAAATAAAAACAAAATACTTTAGTTATAAAAACGCTTCATTCACTGCAAAAATTCAGTAATGACACTAACGGCAAATGACCAACAAACAAGGAATAGCAAGAAATATTAAAACACAAAAGCACAACGTTTTAAGCCTTCATTTCCATATTAACCAAAAATGTTTTTTTCTTATTACAATAGCAACAATGCATTTCAAAATTTCTCTGCTGAAATTTTTGTGTACTAAACTGAAGTGTGCAAGTGTTATATTACAACAAAAAATTCCACTCAAATAAAAACACTGCAAAAAATAAATTACTAAAAAATCACTCACCTTTCAGGTTTCTGCGATCGCGTTGTGTTTTTTTTTTTTTTAAGTTTTAATAACTATCGCCACGGTTTGCACTGGATAAAAAATTTGTAGTATGTATTTAATTTTAGACACGACTTTTTTGTTCAAATATTTTGTGAGAATAGGAATTTTTGCAAATTTAAGAAACAAAATTTTCGTTGATGTTTTATAGATTTATTCAGAGTGAATTTGATAAATTTATTATTTAGGTATTAATTTCTTTTATTTTTAGCACATGAATTTTAAAATTTTTAAACTTTGTTATTTTAAAATTTTTTTAAGTTTTTAAACTTTTGTTTACTTAAAAAAATTTTGCATCAGTTTTTTTCGTTTTTTACCAAATTTAGTTTTTTTTTACCAATTTGGTATTAACAACCACTTAATTCTTTTTGCGCTCAAATGTGAATTTTTACACTTGTGATATTTTTTTACTTTCGCATATTTTTTGCAAGTTCGCTTGCTTTTTTTTTTATTAAAAATATTTGCTCGCCGAACCGTTAAAGTTGGTTTAGCTTCCTCACACAATTCACTTCACTTGAATTTTTTCAATTAAAAAAACGCTGTATTTCCGCAAATTTTCAAACAAACATTTTACAACAACAACATTTGCCTTCGCTTCGTAAACATTTGTGATTTCCTATAAACATAACATTTCTACCTCGCACTCGAGCTGCGAGCTGTGTATTTGCAGTATTTTTCGCTTTTTGTGAATGGCGTGTGGTTGTTGTACTCGCCGCGACATATAACGTTGCACGTTTACGTTCTATTTTTTATTTTTATTTTTACTTTTTTTCTTACGTTCAAGCTGCTTACTCACACACACTGTCTGCTCGCGTTGCTTGTCGACGTCGACGTCGTAGTTGTCGTTCTTGTTCGTCGCGCGTTTCACCGTTCGCGGGCGTCGTACGCTATACTCCGTTCGATGTGTGCGCAATAAATACGTTCGTTTTTCTACCCGTTTGCTATAGCAACAACAATTTCTTTTTACTTTTAATTTACAATGTCTTTCGTATTTACATCAACAAACAGCAAACAAAAAAGTTAGTTGGAAAATCATAAACGGGACAATGTGTGTGGGGGACAAATGAGAGATAAAATATATTCGTACACTACTCGCACCGAAGCACTACTATTTATTTGCTTTTGCTTTGCTCTTATCTCTCACCATGATTTTGTTTTTGGTTTTCATTCTACCATATAATTTCATAAATGCACTCAGCAAACAATTTTGTATATTTTCTCAGTTCAAACGCACTTTTTCGACAACTCAAAACTCTTTACGCACTAACTCGGGTCCTCATTTCATTGATCGTCGTTGATTCACAGAATATGGTTGGATTTTACCGAAATCTTCCCCAATTCGCTAAGACAAAATTTCCACACGCGTCTACGTTTTTAAAAGTCTACAAATTTTCTCTTCTGTGCATTTTACTTTACATTTGGTTTTTCCAAACTGAAAACATAAATTGTTTTTGTCATACAAACAATGAAATCATTAATTTCCGTAGCACACAGGTTTCCACTCAATTTTATTATCACACGCTCATGCATTTACCGCTATAATAAACATAAGCAGCAAACGTTTACTTTATTGGCACTTTGCAGAGAAGAGAAGAAGAAGTCGCAAAATGTTATTATTTCTTTTAATGTATAAAAAATTTCTTATCGCACAATTAGACGACTTCGTTTATCGCTACGCTTTCGACACTTTAACAACGAAATTGTCAAGTTGAAATTTCAAATTCGCGATCATCATCACTCAATATACCGATCGAAATATACGATGCTTGTTGGCAACAATGCCGCCAATGACTAACGTGCCAGCAACAGCGCTACCCAATGCGAACTATCAGCAATTGCGATCGAACCGAGGAGTCGCATGATGCCGTACGAACCTGCACATAACATGTCGGCGCACAACAAGTTCGATTGGTGTCTGATGACGGCGGTTAGATGGCGTTGCCACTAGGTGTAGTGCTGCTACTATACAGGCGACTTGATTGATGCAAATAAATAACAATAAATATATTTTAATTAAATTAACTTAGGCATAAAAGCTGAGCTAACTAACTAAAGAAGTTATAAATCTAAAAAAAAGAAAATATTGGTTATTTATAAAAAAAATTATTACAATTATATTTCATTGTAAATATTACCTCCTTAATTATAAGCAATGAGCTTAAAGGAAAATAATTTTTTGTTTATTGATCAGTAGCTTATGACGATTACTATAATTTCAATTTTTTTACGCCTTGTTTTCGTCTTTTGTTTTTTTGCCCACAAACTCTATCATTCACTCGCTCACTGTTGCGAATGTTGTAATCAAAACAGAATGACTAAAAATTTAGTTGCAGCTGCTGTTTGACTACTGAAAGTCAACAGCTGAGCTGTTGTTGTTGTTGTTGGTGATATGTGTTTGGTAAACCGATGCCGCGTTCAATTTGTTGTGGCGAACGTGATATTTGTGGCACGATTTCTTGGATCTGCAGAAGGCCAATGAAGGGAAAGAGGGGCAAATAGATAGGCGCCGAGGTACATGTGCATGTATGTATGTATGCTTGCCGTTGCCCTTAAGAATTAATAGAATTAAAATTTTGCTAATACAATGAAGCCCCCCTTGGGCGCACACTCCCCGTAAGTCAACTTTGGTCTGGCCAAAAGTTGGGCCAACATGATCATACAAGGGAATTTTCGTCTGATAGAGGTGGCCATGTGGCCAAGCACAAGTTTGGTGTGGGCTTTGGAGTTAGCAAGAGACTTCGGGATTTAGTCTCCCGGTTCACTCCGGCGAATGAACGATTGGCCACAAATCGCGTTAAAGCGAAGTTTTTCATCATAAGCCTTATCTGTGTCCATGCTGCGACGGAAGAGAAGGATGGCGCGGTTAAATATGTCTTCTTTGCGCTCCTCGAACAAACATATGAGCGATGCTCCCCGCCAGAATGTAAAAATCTTGCTATATGATTTCAAGTCTAAGGTGGGAAGAGAGAGCGCTTTTAGCCCAACGATCGGAAAATTCAGTTTGCACAAACAACGGAATGAGACTGATCGACTTCACCGCCGCGAAAAACATGCTAGTTAGTAGCACCAGGTTCAAGCATATCGATATACATAAGGCCAACTGGCAGCCCCCTGATCAAAGAACACGCAACCACATTGGTCACGTTTTGATAGACGGAGTGCACACTTCCGCGCGTTCTAGACCTACGTACGATCCGAGGAGCTAACATTGACTCGGATCATTACCTTGTCGCAGCCAATGTCCGCATGCGTACCGAGAAAGCCTGACGTTGTAGTCTATAGAAAGGTCTATCACTTAATTTTCGTACTTCATCTTTTATGGTAGTCTGGTCAAATACTCATTTTTTATAGATATTTTCTAGAAATTTTTTTTTAAGAAAATAAAATGCAATCATTTTGAATTTATAGTAAGTTATTATTGACATCAAATAGTACCCAAAAACAATTTTTTTTTTTACCTATATTTTTGTAGTAGAGTGGCAACAAAGTAAGCGTCTTAAAAAAAAGATAGGTGGCTTGTCAACAGGGTTTTGACTCTTCAGGACATCTGAAACCAAAAAGTTAAACTGTTCTTTGCTATCACCAGCCTGAAAGTGTCCCTATTAAGCCCAGACGCAATAATGAAAGAATATAACTGATATATTAATAGTTTAAATATTGGATTTAATAAACAAACTTTTCAGGAAAAAGATAAATTTGAGGTTCTTTCATTTGCGATAATTAAATGCTATTTTGCATATTTACCTAATGAGACGGGTTCTCGGGTTCTTCGAGTTACTACTAAATATTTTAGCAGTGTTTTCTTTAAACAGCTGTCACAGTTCGATGGCTTTTCTTTTTACTATTGCTAAGAAGTGAATCTTCAATTTACTACATTTATTTGAGTTTAAAATCAACAACAAAAATGGTGGATCTGTGAAAATGCATAATTTCGCGAAATTCGAAATACTTTCAATTGATCTAATCGTCCAACAGCCCTCGAAAAAGTTTATTAGAGCGATTTGCTGCAAAGTATAAAAAACACTAATGCATGTTCAACCCGATGCCGCATGGAGAATTTGTCCTTATTTCGCCAAAACTGTTTAGACACCTTAGAAAATCGCTGATTTCTATCATACTGAGATTTTCCAATTCTTTAAAAACTCATCTATCTAAAGTGGTGAGTCTCCGTCTGCCAAAAGCAATTCAGTGACTCATAAAGCACAAAATCATATCATCCTCATCGCAATGACTACGGCAGAAATCGTGTGTCTGCGTGCCCAATCTCAGAGCATTTCTGCCTCTAGGCAGAGCCCCATTATTACAGAAATCGATGTTTTGCCTTTTTCTTCGCAAACGCAGCTGAAAGGAAACACACTAAACGTCACAGGAAGTTTTTGCTCTATGGTTTACGGTAGGAATATTGCCGATGATATGTGTTTTCAACAAAACGATGCACCATGCCACACAACTAGCAAAAATTCAATATGTTGCAAGTACGAAAAATAGTACGATATCCTGGCCGCTGATCGCGCGATTTCACGTCTTGGCACTACTTTCGTTGGGGAGTTTAAGTAAATAAACCCGAAACAATTCAAGCTTTGGAAGATAATTTTCGGTGCGAAATAACGAGATAAAACCTGAATTATTACAACGAAATTCATACGCCAGCCAATGGCAACCCATCAAGTGGCAATCCAAAACAGAACTAAAAAACTATTTGGTGCACGTGGCTTGAGGGCCTCTCGTTTGTAGAACAACAGGAACAAGCACGCCATAGATTGAAGAAGAAACTCGCCGGAATACCTAAAAAAGGATCTGTGTGTGCCAACTATAAATAAGTATTTTCTTAAAAATATTTTTGTGCATATTTAAAATTTCTTTGCGCAAACTCGGAAAACGTGTAGCTGCTAGAACAACAAAGATTGCAGCATGGAATGAACTAATTAGAGCTCTCATTAACTGCACGACAAATGTTTACTTACAACCATTTTTTCTATTAACAAAATTTCACCTGTGAAAATATTTAACCAACAACAAGTAAGTAATATAAACATACACGCACGCATATCTTTTCCATGCGCTCGTGTCTGTGTGTAGATAAGTGAAGCAAATTCATAAGTACATCTATGCTTCAGTCCGATAAACCAACTAAAGTCAACAAGAGCCATGTGAGAAGTAGCAAAAGTAATGCACGAAAATTTCGGTGAAGATAAATTTAACTTCGATATATGAGGGAAAACATGCATGCGCACAAGGTGCCATACTATAACCGCCGACGTGGACTTAAAAAAAATATTCTTTAAAGGCATTCATTGATTTTCATTTGTCGAGGAGGGCTCTGCTTTTCAATTGTTTTCCCAGCGGTTGAGCAAAATATCACCTATAAATGCTAAACGTAGTGAGTACGTTAATAAAGTCATACATTTTGGACATTGCTTTAAGGTCAAGAAGCATCAGTTTTGTTTTAGAACTTAACTGAATCTGATACCGGAATAGAAAATATCTCTTTTAACAGCTCACGAACATTTAAAGGTTTCCAGCTCTCATTTAATGACGTACTCAGGGGCCTTTCGGCCTTGACAAATGACTCCTGGAGAGGATGGCCCCGCCAGAGCAGGGCAGCAAAGGAAAAGGTGCTGAGATGATTCCACCTCATCCTCCATACATCCAGCGCAAAAAAGACTCGAGGTGATTCCAAGTCTCACAGCATGCATTCCTCGCGCATTGTGAGAGAACCCACGAGATTGGAGAGCTGATATTTTGTCAGCCTCAGAAGCTCGCCTGATCGCCTCCGGTCCACACGTGGCCAGAAGGATTTCGCGACCTTACACATTTGTATACTTGCCCAGCGCTCGCTGAGTTGGCGCGATGCCCATCTTTCCAGGAGCAGACCGCAGGTAGTCAGGGGATCCCGATTCTCTCCCTTCGCGGGGAAATCACCTCACTTGTCCCTTGTCTGGCCAGCTCATCCGCCTCACAGTTTCCTGCAATGTCGCTGTGACCAGAAACCCAGATGAGGCTTATATCAAAGAATTCGGACGCAGTCGAAAGTGAGGTCAAGCATTCCCTGACCAGTTTCGAATGCACCGTCACTGACCCGAGGGCCCTTATTGCCGCTTGGCTGTCGGAGTAAATATTTACTTTCTTGACTGTTAGTACGCATGTGAGCAGCCAATCAGCTGCCTCCTTGATTGCGGCTACTTCTGCCTGGAACACACTGCAGTGGTCCGGTAACCTGAATTTAAGTCTGATGGGAAGATCCTCGAAAAAGACTCCTCCGCCAACCTTTCCTTCCAACTTCGATCCATCCGTAAACAGGTTCACCAAGCCCTGCCTCCAAATATATATAAATATCAGATTAAGGGTGAAAAGAAAATATTGACCGCGAAACATCCCTTATGTGTTTGAATCTGTGTTTATGCAAAAATTGTATCGATAGTAAAGTTAATATTTATGCAGATACATCTATACGAGACTGACTGTTATAGCAGGCATTCGCAGAAGTAAGATGGCCATCATAAGAAGCATCCAAAGATGCTGAATTTGAGAAAAAAAATATATATAAGGTTTTTTTTTTACATATGGAAGGAAACCCCCAAAACCTACAGCAAAAATATTATAGAAAATCAACGGCAAGTTTTGAACTACTTCAATCTTGCACTGTATTACACCAAAATTTAATGGGTTCTACTGGTGCATATTTTCTAAAAATTATAATTAAAAAATTTAAAATTTTTATGAAAATTTCTTCAAATTTGTTTTAATATGAAAAACTTTTGAAAGGAGAAAAAATAAAGCTCAAGAAATGAGCGATAAAAAAAAAGCAATAACGAAAACTAAAACGAACAAATAATCGTTATTTTTGATGAAACATTCAAAATTTAATGTTTATTCCTGATAACAAATTAACAACCTCTAGAAAAATCATTATTTCAGAACAAAAATGTAACACTCGAAAAATAAGTTTAATTTTCAATAAAAAAAACTCCCTATACATATGATTATTGTATATTTTTAAAGCAATTAATTTTGAATAGAAATTTGATTCTTAATAATAAAGGGTGGTCAGATTGGAGGTGCTTCTTCCAATGGTGTTTTTTTGGCAGATCACGCATGACTACTATTAAACTAAATACATAATTTTTTCAGTATTCATTGACATTTCATTATGTAAAGACTTACGACTCAACAACGTTTACAAATTGTACAATTTTATTACTAGAATCGACGCTCTGTAAAAAGTGTTCATCGCGCGGTCAAACCAACTTACGAGGTACATAACCGTCCCACCGAACGCTCTATTCGGCAAATCATCGGCAAAATTGAGAGTAATTTTACATTATTGGATGATACTAGACCGATTAGACCACGTACAGCTCAAAGTGGAGAGAATATTATGGCTGTAAATGAGAGTTTTCCGAAGACTCGGAAGAATCGATTCGGCGCCGATCTCAACAACTTGGCCTATCTTATGGCTTTTCATGGGCGATCTGCAAAGATCTTGGTTTGAAAGCGTAGAAAAAACAGCTAGCCTTAGATTTGAAGCCGACTTCTCTTTTAAAGCGTCATAATTTCAGTCGTTGGGCTTTAGAAAATCTCGGGGAGAATCCACATTGAACGATGAGGCCCACTTTTGGCTTAATGGCTACGTCAATAAGCAAAATTGCCATATTGGGGCTGAAAAGCCACCCGAAGCCATTAGATCTATTGACAACAATTGTTTAGTGCGGCCTATGCGCTGAAGGAATCATCGTCCCATATTTCTTTAAAGACGAGTCTAGCGCCAATGTAACAGTGAATGGCGCACGCAATCGCGCCATGATAAACGACTGTTTGATGCCTTGATGCTGGAAATTGAAGCCTACGATCTCCACAATATTCGGTTCCAACAAAGCGGCCATTGTCACTACTTACCATGCAGCCCATGAGAGAATGGTTTTACTGCGTCGTCGCTTCGGTAGATAGATAAGTTGATTATCTCTCATATCGGACCAGTGGATTGGCCTCCAAGATCATGTGATATCACACCTTTGGGCTTTTGTTTGAGGCGGTTTCTAAGGTCTAAATGTTTTGTGAATAAACCAATATTGGAAGCCAATATTGCTAAATTTATTCACGGAATAGCGACCATAGTCCTCCAACGAATCATTAAAAATTAGAGCTAACGTATGGCCGAATTACGGCGCAGTTGCGGCCAACATTTGAATGGCCAATTATAAATATAATAACAAAGATGCCCAATCAATTTGAATTTTCGTTGTCCTGTTTCAATTTAGAATCCGATACCTCTAAATTGATCATCCTTTATTTCTTAATATTACTTATTATTGCGAATTAGTTGCTATCGCGCCGTCTTTGGGTACATAGTGCCGAAACAAACATGCTTTCCAATGTTCTCCATTTCTCGCTTTCGTCTTCATTTGGTTCCATGAGAGAGATTCGTAAATTTCTAAAAATTCTTCAGTAAGGCTATGTCGCCAAGATCCTTTGATGCGTCCCTTGCGGCGCGATAGATATCTCAAATCTAAATCGTAAAAGAAGTATAAAAAGCATAAAAAATATATGGACTCTTATACATTTGAAAGTGTTCTACGATGTTTGGGAAATTTTGATTTTTTCCACTAACAATTTTTAAATCATGATTATTTTTAGTCATTGCCTTAGATTGAAGCTGAAACTGCTCACTAATTATAAGTAATTGGTGCGTGCATCCACAGCTAAGTTATTTGACGGAGTTTATCCTCTCTAATTTGTTGTATACGTTTTGATGTCTCCAAGAAGGGACTCACAGTTTTATGCTGCCTCTAAAGTTCAGGTGATTTTGAATTTTTTTTTTTCAAAGCAAAGCTTTCACTCAGTAAAGCTTTCAATATCAAATACTTGCTTTAAGGCTATCGCTATTCGAAAAAATATTTTTTTATGATTTGGAATATGATCCACAATCGGATTCGTCCTGGAAGCAACTAAACGACAGTCACACAGAAATCTACTCGGCCACGACTTTTGGCATTAGCATTAGCATTTTTAAAAATAAAACAGATAGAGGTCCATTCTGTTATTTTTCTTTTTTCATAGGCTTTGTGGTAGCACGCCATCCTCAAGTGGCCTTCTTAAACCAGGCTGCAATGGTTACCGCTGATTGCTGAAGAGACTGCTTTTAACGTTAACTTCCTCTTTCTTAATCCGAATTGGTTTTAAGACAGGCCACCTTTGATCTTTCATCCGCGTATAGGCTTTCAGATAAAATTCGTTCGTTTCTGTGAATAAAGGACGAACGTTACGCTCACAAGTGCACGTGGGGCAAGAAGACGCCCCCTGTCAAAGGTGGTAGATTCTGTTGTTTTCTATGCTGCTCACATTTGGGCGGGAGCCAAACCATCTAACGTACGACGCATAGCACAGGAGTTACAATGGAATGCACTTAGAGTCGCTTGCTCATTGAAATTGCACCATGGGTGACCAGAAAACACGGCGACGTTGATTTTTAACTAACGCAGTTTATCAGCGGACACGGATGCTTTCGGTCGTATCTCCACCGTTTTAAGCTGGCAGACAACTCCTACTGCCCACACTGCTCCAATACGATCGAATGTGCACAGCATGTTATCTTCCAATGTTATTGTTTTCGACACGAGCATCCAACACTGGACACCCGTTGCAAGTGAACAATCTGATATCAGCCATGTGTGCCATAATCAATAACTGAAATGCTGTTAAGGCGTGTTCAGCAAAAATAATGCACTGCTCCGATATGCGGAGTGGGCGGCTAAAGAGTTGGAACTCTTGAGTAACGAGGCACTTAATGTTTGACTCACGACGATATCAGACGGGAACAAGTCGGTACTAACAAATTTGATATCGCATTCTTCCGAAGTTATTTTTGCTTCAAAAAGCGGAGCAATTGAGATTATCGATGACATAAAAGCTCCATATGTCAAAAGGAGAGGATGGAGGAACCAACTATGATCAACAGACATAAACGCGGCACAAATAGAGACATACAAAGACGAGCCTATAGCAGAAAGCTGGCTACAAATATGGTGGGCCCAGACGAGGGTGAACAGAACAGGTCTACTTTATGTACGCCGTTCTGAGCCATACCGAAGTAATGCAGAAAGAAATTCCGGGAAGGGATTCTCCCCAGAAGAGGAGGAGGGATTGTTTTTGTGACTACACAACTCAACGCAGTAGATGATGGTCGCACCTAACCCACCAAAAAAAAAAAGGACGAACGTTACGTAGCAAATTTTGCATATTTAAACCTTTCTACACTACGAATACAAGAAAAAGAAGTCTACCTTAATATATTACTATAAGCATAATCTTCAACCTCTTTATTGATCCCAATCGGCTGCAGCTAGCCCTGATACACGTCTTTTACACCCATTTTCTCATATGAAGGATTGCAGTAAAACGAAATTGACTGAAAATTTAAGCGATGCCTTTTAATAAAAAGTGTTAAAGTTCTTTACACCGAAATTAGTTGTTTACAACTTACTTCTGTTTTTTTTTTTTTTAATATTTTTTCCAATGCTACTTCTTTGAGTTACAAGATTACCACCAACTCATATTCGAAATGATTTGTGCGTTAGTTAGCCTTGACAGCCGCCAGTTAATTATTTATACGCACCAAGAATATAACCAAACATAAATCAGCGAACTGTCAGGTTTTGATATTTTCAATTTCGTGAACAAAGAGGTAAGGAGAGCAGCATGCAACCGAAGCCGATGGGCACAACAATGACTGAAATATATGCTTTTGGACTCACTTCATTCTTATTCCCTTGCCTCACTATCAAATATGCGATATGTGGGTGCCCCGCCAAATGAAATGTGCCCTAAAGATACCACCAACATGCACAAAGGTATGTGGACAGCAGAGCTATGAAAGAAATTTGAAATATGCCAAACGATGAAACTGTCAGGCGTATCCCTATCATTTGACAGCCGACGCGGTTGAATTCTCCTGTGCGGCTGTGTGCGCATGCACATCTTCTATTGTATTCTAAGGAAAAATGTAAATGATCGCGTAATCGATCATTGTTTTTGGGAGGGCACGTACACACACACACACACTCAAACTGATCGACAGTGAGGAAAACAGAGAACAAAAAATGGACAAAATTATACGCAGATACGATCTGGTCGGTGTGGTTTCGATTTCAAAGACGCAACGGCGCAACTGAACAGCCAAATGAATTGAGGAATTGTAAATACATAGAATCTCTGCTGCTGTATGTGGATGGGCACGACCTCGTCGGCGATGATTTACGCTGATAAGGATGATTTTGTGATGAGATATACAAGCACGAGTATATGAAATGCATATTGACGAGTGCGTGGTTGGTTGAATGGACAAAAAGGGCTGCCGCCCGGCTGAGAATGCACAGGCGTTTTACTCTCATTTGAGTCCGCTTGAAGGAGGAACCCTTGTTTGGGCGGTAATGTATTAATCCTGATTGATATGTTTTCATCCGCTGATTGATGCTGTTTGACACATCTGTCAATGTGACAATGCGAGTGAATGCTATGCGTGTGCAGAGTGAATGTGAATTACGGAATTGAAAGTGCAGATGAAAGCGAAAAAATGGTGAAGATGTGAGTTGGAAAAGGCAGCAAAAAAAACAAAAAATAAGAACAAAAACAATTAGAGAATCATGAAAGTAAAGGCTAATGAGCGTAAAAACGCGCGCAAAGATAAATGCATTTACAAATTAGGCAGCGCCAGTAGGGAAAGTCACAGGCATCTGCACATGTGTGTATATGTGTATGTGTGTGTGTATTTATGCTTTTAGTAGAGTTATCATTTAAATGACCTGATGTTAGCAGGCAATAAATGCTTATCGCTTTGTGAATACGTATGCATCTGCTTTTGCTTTTGCTTTGGGTATTGGATTTCATATTTTTCGTGCATATCTTAATTATTTTGCTTCTTTGTGAGATACAATTTTTTTGTTTGCGTTTATAGTCTTCATAGTTGCACTTCAATTTTAAACCTTAAGTTCTAAGACTTATCAACTCCAATTAGGAATTCCTAGAAGTCATAAAAATAACACAAAGATAATTTTTCCGTGTCTTCAAATAAAGTCTACTCAGTCACTTTAGTACACTTTTATGTCCAAATGCAGCCTCTAATCTGCGGTTGCGGCTAAATAAAGAAATCTTCTTAGCGGTGTT
The DNA here is from genome assembly GCA_037575425.1 of Anastrepha fraterculus. Taxonomy (NCBI): domain Eukaryota; kingdom Metazoa; phylum Arthropoda; class Insecta; order Diptera; family Tephritidae; genus Anastrepha; species Anastrepha fraterculus. The sequence goes on from JAYXIM010001830.1 coordinate 281,974, forward strand.
AATGCGTTGATAAGCATTAGATTTTCTTTTTTTTTTTGTTTGTTTGAGTTTAGAATAAATATTTTCTTGCACTGCTTTCCCGTAGGAACTTGTGCATCCTTAACATTCTGTAAACTCAAATATTTGTGTGTAAATTAAACTACATTGACAAACAGTTGATCTAAACAGGAATGGAAGAAATGAATTTTTATGCACAGCCACATTTTGAAAAAACGACGCATACATTAGAATCTGTATAATAGAAGCGCGACCGCCATAACTCAGAAACTATTTGACTAATTCGAATCTAACAAACTGCAGTGTATGGATTTGTAATACAGGGTGGGCCATATAGCGTTTGCTTTTTGAACCACCTATTTTTTTGAGAATGGTAACACAACTGACATGTCAAATGTGCTCATAAATTACTTAAAGGTTTGACATTTACGAAATGTGACGCTATACGCTTGAACAAAATTGGGAAATATTGAAAACCTATTTCCAAAGTGGTGAGTCTTCTTCTTCTTTTCTGATTTTCACATCGGTGGCTACGTCAATAAGCAAAATTGTTGGATTTGGGGCTCAGAAAATCCACACGTTACTGTAGAGAAGCAAATGCATCCACAACGAGTCACTGTTTGGTGCGGGTTTTGGTCTGGCGGCATCATCGGGCCATTTTTTTCGAAAATGAGCGAGGAGCCGCGGTTACAGTAAATGGCGAGTGTTACCGTGACATGCACAACGCGTTGTTTCCAAAAATTAAAGATGACATGGGCGACATTTGGTTTCAACAGGACCGTGCAACTTGTCACACTGCCAAAGTTACACTCGAACTTTTGGCTACCGTTTTTGAAAACCGAATAATCAGCCGAAATTCTGATATCAATTGGCCGCCTCGGAGCTGTGATTGAAGCCCGTTGGACTATTTTTTTGTGGGGAGCCGTTAAGGACAAATGCTATGTGAACCATCCAGAGACGATTGGTGCTTTAAAACACGAAATCGAAGTTGCCATTCATGAAATTGGAGCCCAAACAATCGAAAATGTGCTCAAAAATTGGGTTGATCGAATGGCCTACTGTAAAGCCAGTCGTGGCAGTCATTTGAACGGTATTATTTTTCATTCATAAATGACAATGTTCAATTTTCAAAATAAAAAAAAAGTTTGAAAATATATTGATTAGTTTTTTTTTTTATAGCCGATTCAAAAAGCAAATTTTACATGGCTCACCATATATTTATCAAGGGGTTAGGAGTAGTCAGAGCCCCGAAAAAATTATGAAATCAGCAGTTAAACCACCTTTGGCTTAGCGAAACTTTTGGTTTTTTGCATAGAATGCGAAGTTTAGGCTAAAAATATAGAAACATCAGCGAGTTGATTTTGATGATTCCCTTAACCAAAATTTCGTTAATTCCGAAAGTTCATTATACTGGACGTCCACTGTAATTGAAAAGAGTTAGAAATAAAACATTTACAGCGGCAGTAAGTGTTATTTTACAACAATTTAATGGTTTTCCTGACCCTGTCAGTGAATAAAAACGTCAATTAGAAATTTTAAAATTTCACTTTTCACCAATCCACGGCTGAAATAGCTAGCGGTCAAGACGGATGAAACAGACGTTGAAAAAATCCAACGAAAAAATAAATTTGCAACAGTGTGAGGTCATATATGTGTCTGTATGTATGTACTCGTTTGTCTATGGGTCGCGTCATGTTGAGGGCGACCCTCTGAAAACGTCACAACAGCAACAAAATAAAACCTCCTATCGCATTAGCAATTAAAGTGGCAACAATAGTTGGTCCAAAATGAAAAAAACACACACAAATAAAAATGTGAGAAAAAATATGTACATATTTTCCAAATTCACTTCAACAAGACATTAACAGTGACAGTGCAAAAAAACTTGTTAAATACATTTTTACCAAACATCAGCAGCAAAGGTAAAAAGCCCGTATGAAACTCATCAGCAGTCATTATGGCTTTTTAACTTCACCAAAAGCAACAATTGCTGCGTTATTAACGCAGGCGTTCAAATGTTTTTGTGCCGTCTTTTGTAGCTACTTTTTGCGGTCGCCTGTCTTCCACAATGCAACACTTTTACTAATTGAACATGGACAGCGTTTATCATTTGGCATCAGCTTCAGCAGCAACAGCAACAGCAGGACCAACAATTGCAGCAGCGTTAGTCGGCGACAGCTGCATCAACAACAACAACGTGTGCAACTAATGCCCGCAACATAGCCACTGCCAGCAACCACAACACCACCGCCTTTGCTCAGGCCGTAGAAAAGAGTTAAAAGCTGCAGCTACCCGTACCACACCAAAAAGCAAGCAATAGAAAACAAGAACGCCTTGTAACCCCGCTCGCCGGCACAAAACTCATAAGCATTATCATTAACAACATCATTGTTGTTATTATTATCAACATCGCACAATCAGCAACAACATTTTGTTAATATTTTTTGATGTTGCAAACTTTTGACTTTACTTGTCGCTGGTTGTTTGCTGCTGCTATGCTTTAGCTGCCGCTGTCACTGTCGTTGTAGACACCTACGCTCGCGGACACAAAATTGCTAACTATGAATACTATTGCAACCACACACCAACACACATTCATACACCTACCAGCACATGTGTGTGTATATATTAGCGGTTAGTAATATTTATGCTGTAGCCTACATTGAGAATTGAAGTGAAGAAAGGAAACAAATGCTGCCCCTTGTCAGGGTCTCTCTGTTAGGCTTGGTTCGTTGATTGTTTGCCAAATGGCCAAACAACAATTACGAGAAAGTGCAAAATACTTTTATTTAATGGCATCAACCAAGGCGGTATTTCGAATGTTTTTCGAAAATATTTACGTAAAAAATATATGGCGGTTGAAATGTAATGTGTGAAATTCATATGCAGGTTTACTGGGAAAGTCGTCCTAGATACTTAAGGACATAGTATTAGTTTGGGGAAGAATAAATCCACTATTTTCCCAGTATGTGACTGTAGTCAATGATAACTCATAAAGTATCGATCAAACAATTTCAAGTTTATGCTCGTTGTCAAGGTGACATTTCACACTAAAAAAAAAATCTGTTGCTGTTTTCGTTTGTTCCATTCAGTTGAGAGTTACAGGGTGTTAACAATGGAAGTCAAGAAAGGGAAAATTCGGCACGCTTTACAGTTTTTCTTTGATAATCGCGAAATTGCAAGCCAGGCCGCTGAAATGATAGTGCCGATACTATAACAGGCTAATTACGTGCAATTTTGGTTTCGTCGATTCCGTTCAGACTTTTTAGATGTTAAATTAAATGTCAATAAAATCACAGAAATTATACTAAGTTGACCGGCATGTTAGTTGTCGTAGCATCGACCAGGAGCTAAAAATCGACCATAAAACAGTTTGAAATCATTTGCGCAGAAATAATGAATATCGTTTTCTTTGTTGGGGCTCCTCCTCCCATTTATGGTGTGCGTCTCGATGTTGTGACGCAAATGGAAGCATCTAAAGTTTTATGTCGCCATCGAACGGTGGATAATTTGAGGTGAGGAGCTGTTTCAAATCAGAAATATACCCCGCGGCTTGCCATTGCCTGGCGCGGAGCGCCGCTAATAGTCTAATCTTTTATAGATTGCGACAGTGGGTTTCTAGGTCAGAATCCACCGAATTATAGCCAGGCACAAGCCCTTTCAACTACGGCGGCCGACTTTAACCAGTTAACAGAAGACTACAAGAAACTGAACTGGTAGTTAGTTAGAAAACGAGAAACGACGTTTTTTTAAGGCAGACCCTACCACTCATACGAATGCTGTTGCAGAGTAGCTGAGTTTGACGCGGTGCGAGATGTGATCTGCTGGATCTACACTACACAGAGCTAGTTTACTGGGGCGGAAGCCCCTGGTCGGAAAAACCCCGAGTCATTCCGGTAACGTAGAATCGGCTGCCCATATCACTATACGCCTGTGCAAATGTTAGAAGAAAGGGATCCATTAACACGACAGTGTAGTCTGAACTTTTGCTCGCTGCCGATGTGGAGCATGCTGAATCTTTCATCAAATAAATAATATTGTGCGCGAACGAGTCTCAGTTCGTGAAAGATGAGATTACTAACTATCATAAATGATCCCGGCGAAGTATGCCGTACTGATCTAATGTAGAATCCGCAAGGTGTTAGGAACCGTAGAAGACCAAAAACCTCCCTTCAACGCATAGGAAACGGACTTATCAATTTCAAATATAACCTGGAATTTTTTAAAACAACTTGCTTACAAGTGAGGGGACTTCACTACTTTTGCTCTAGTCGCACGATTCGACCGGAGTTAAAGGAAATTATATAAATAATGCTCCTACTGGACTCCGAAAGACGAAGGTGACCAAGTTAAAAAACGAAAGAAAAGGTCACAGAGTAAATTTAGCATCAATATGAGCAATATATGGGAATAATTTCCAATTACTAAAATGGGGCAATTTTTATGCCTGAGGACTACGAAATTTTTTTAAGGAAAGCATTCGACAAATAATTACATAGAATCTTAAGTAACAAACTTCCTTCTTTGAGTTTAAACTTAGCTTTTCTACATTAGATTTAATCCTATTTCTGTAATAGACTTTAAGTTGTTACAATAGATGGAGTGACCTTGACCTTTTTTGTTGCTTCCTCTTGAGTACCACAAGACAATGTTATGGGTCCGCTTCTTTTCATAATCTTTATAAATGTCGTCCGTAGCTGTTTTTCCTTTGCGAAATTCCTCTTCTTCCTCTTAATTGACGCGATAACCGCTTACGCGATTTTGGCCGAGTTTAACAAAGCGCGCCAGTCGTTTCTTTCTCGTGCTAACCGGCGCCAATTGGACACACCAAGTGAAGCCAAGTCCTTCTCCAGCTGATCTTTCCAACGCAGAGGAGGCCTTCCTCTTCCTTTGCTACCACCAGCTGGTATCGCATCGAATACTATCAGAGCCGGAGCGTTTGTATCCATTCGAACGACATGACCCAGCCAACGTAGCCGCTGGATCTTTATTCGCTGCCCTATGTCTATGTCGTCGTAAAGCTCATACAGCTCATCGTTCCATCCCCTGCGATATTCGCCGTTGCCAACGTGCAAAGTTCCAAAAATCTTACGCATAATCTTTCTCTCAAACACTCCAAACGTCGCTTCATCGGATGTTGTCATCGTCCAAGCTTCTCCGCCATACGTTAGGACGGGCATTATGAGAGCCTTGTAGAGTGTTACGAAATTCCTACTTTACGGAATTTTATGGCAGACGTCTAAAAGCAATTTTTTGGCAATTAGAGTCCTCTAGCATGTTATTAGCATTCAGAAATGCCATAATAAGACAGTTTAGACTTAAGTCGCGACTAAAGATGTTTAACATTTTGCCTTCAAGTTACAGTTTATCAAATGGAGTCCTTATGCGTGTTAGCGAAATTAAAGTAATTGGAGTAACTTTTGATAACAGGCTGTCTCTTTGCCGTTCAGAGTCCGTTTAAAACCGTAGGTCCCTCCATTTCCGGAGCAACATCAAAATGAACATCACAATAAGAAGACGGTATTTGCAGACAACTTGAGAGTAAAGCTAATTGGTTTTTATTTTTAACAAAATTTAATGAGATTACATAACGTTAACTTATTATGTATTTATAAAATCAATCAATAAAATTTGGCCATAACGGTACTACTTGTAGTCCTTAGGGAAGAAATGGTGCTCACGGGTTTCACTACTCGCCATTTTCAGTAATCCAGGGGATTAACGTCTGAAAAGTTAAGTGAAAAAAAGTGAACGTGAAAAGCGATAATTTCGGTGTCATGTGGTCATGGAAATTTTCGGGATCCAATCTTGTGTCACCATCGCTTTGTGTGAAGGAGCAGAATGTTGCTGAAAGATGTATGGGATGTCACTGCTCTGAACCAGAAGCAGAAACTCGATATATGCAGCATTCGAAATTCGCTCCAAATCCTTAGGTAAAGAAGTGTGCTGGCATGACATGTCCTTTATTGCTCACCTCACACCTAACACTCATAACAATGGCTGAAAACTTTGTATGCATGACAACAGGAAGCTAGACATTTGCCATTTCTGCTGTTGGTCTTTTAGTCTTGGTTAAATTTTTTTTTTGTAGGAAAGAATTACAGCAACTCCGACGCTTCAGGGTGTTTGATTTTGTTTAGAAGGTATTTTGTATCGCATAAATCGCTTTACTCGTGTTTGCTACGCCATAAACTGTTTTCTGTGAAACACGTAGGATTTATACTGGAGATCTACATGGAAAACTCAGCGAATAAGACCCTCAGAAACATTAAGCTCCTTCGCAAGGGCACTCATTGATTCGCACTTGTTGAATAAAATCTTCGGATCGAAATATATCATAACGTTTCTCGAGTTCTTTGCGTTTTGCAACAAATTCTGCATCTTCACCTGATGCTTCCAATTCACGGTGGACCTTATGATCTAATGAACGGGCGCACTTAAGTAAATGAGAAATTTCTAAATCTCTAGCAACAATAACTGCACGTATCTTCATTTCTTGATTTAAATTCCTCCATGTCTTATTTGCAAAAGAGCAAAAAGAAAAATAATGATTTCGGGAATTTATAGCCACATATATGCATGCCCGTGTGCACCCTGTATATATCATACTTGACTCTTTAGTAAACCTTTATTTAAGAAAAATTCTTCAAGACTATTTCAAAAATTCCATTGATCAAATTCAGTTGAAGTGTCGTGTATGTGTATGTATTTGTGAGAAGACTGATATTCCATTTTTTTTTCGGATCCCTACAGCTAGTTCAAGAGCATACCATTTAAACCAAAAATTTTCACAAAACACTTCAAACCTTGATTATTTATAAATTTTGCCTGCATCTACCCCAATCGGGCCGCACCAGCACAAAGTGAGATTTTTCATGCAAACCTGGGTCCACTTATACTAGCAGACCACTTTACATCCCACCAGCAGCAGGACCACCCAATGCCTTTTGCTCGCAAATTAACAGTTATTAGCAATTGCGGGGGTAGTGGCATATTCCCCATAATCTACTCGTAAGTATCGCCACATCTGATACTCGTACAGCGATGCTAATCTATCGCTTCTAATAAACAACACAGGCACGCAATTGAATCAAATTTGCGCATGAAAATTGCATTTAACGCGACAGCCAGTCACAACTCATCCACAAGCACGTGTGTAAATATATGTGGATAAGCGTACAGTGTGCAATATAAATAAGTTTCCACTGCTGCACAATATTTGTGTTACACATTTTTTTGATATTACAATTTTTGAAATATTGCAAAACATGGAGTGCCATACGTTTTTTTTTTTCTTTTCTTTTGTTTTGAAGTAGTGCAGCTGCTGGTGTTACGAAATTATACGCGCTTTATGGCCAGAAAACTGGATAGCAAAAATTGATTTACACAGACGATGCGAACAGATCCCAAGCAGTATTCAAATCAATATTAAAATCTGTAAGACGAGGTGGACCTCTATCGGACGTACTTTTAAAAAACTAGCGTAAGAAATGTCAGCGATGTCCTTAGATTTTGAAGGTTACAGGTGCATAAGATGACCCAACAGATCCTGCAGCCGTACCTAGACGTAATATAAGCAAACAGCCAACGATAGAAGAAAGAGGAAATCGTTGATGTTTTAGCCCTATAATAGGCGCGTAAGCAAGCAATAATAATAACAATTTAAAAAAAAATTGTAAATAACAAATTGATGGAGATTTATCTTAATGGATATCTGCTGTAAAAAAAGTTTAGCATTTTTTAGTACTGGTATCCAGTCCCACATTTTCTGTTGAACAAAATTGCTGAAAAATAATTACAGCAGCTCCAAGCGCAACTCGTGCATCCATGATCCATGATAGATATTTGGTTTTACATTACAATAAAAACTAATTGGTTTTATTTAATTAGTATACTACGTAATGCCTTAAACGGCAAAAATAAAGTTTGAAATGCTCCCTTATTTATTAAAATAAAAACAAGTTATTTAATAAGTTTTCAATTTTGCAATTTTCAACGCAAAAGTCAAGCTCGTACAGTGTTAGTTTATCAGGCAACATTGGTTGCAATCACACCTAAGTTCACGTTATTTTTAAAGTTTAGTTCCGGGAAGTCCCAAACCTTAAACTTCTTTGCCATATGTTGAATATTGTGTCATTTGTTGATAAAGGATAATAAAAAAGTGAAATGGGCAGTCAAAGAGGACAAACTAGTGTTGAAGTGCGAAAATTTGTAATTCATCATTAGGAAAACCCAAAATCGCTTCAGGAAATATCTGAAATTGTAAATCATAAAATGGTGCAAAGTGGATAGAAGTGTTAAAAATAGATTTAAAAATTTTTTTCTCTGAGTGATGAACGATATATTCTACGGCAAGTCAAAAAGGATCAATTTTTAAGTGCACGGAAACTCGCATCAATCGCTGAAAATGATTTGTGGAAAAAATGTTGCCCACAGACAATTAGAAATATACTCAATAAGGCTACGGCAGAAGAGCAAGGCCCCATATCAAAGAACGTAATAGTAAAGCAATGCTGAGATTTGGCAAGGAACATCAATCAAAAGATTTCTCATTTCGGCGGAACGTGCTATTCACTGATGAAAGTAAGTTAAACCTTTTTGGAGAATATCAAATGAAGCATTACTTGCCAAAAATATGAAGTCTATAGTAAAGCACGGTGGTGGACCAGTAACGGCTTCGGGTTCATTTTCTGAACCTCTGCCGGAAGAATTTCATTTTATTGAGGGTATTTTGAATCCGGCTGTGTATCTTAACATTTTGAAAGAAAATATGCCACTTTGTATAAGAAAACTTGGTCTAGGGGAAGATTTGTATTTTTATCAGGAAAATGAGCCGCAGCATAAAACGTATGATATACAATCGTGATTACTATATAATAGCGCACCTGTCATAGATACACCAGCCCAGAGTCAAGATTTAAACCCCATTGAGAACTTGTGGAGCTATCTCGATGGGAAAGTTCGCCAGTATAGCATATGTTCAAAGGATGACCTGAAGAGGGTCCTTCAGAACGAATGGCAAAAAATTGAGCTAAGCTTTTGTGAAAAGCTTGTTAAAAGTATGTCAGGTGTATACCTATAAAATGATATTTTTAGGTATTAGTCCATAGATGTCGCTAGAAGTATTTTTAAACCTTCCCAAATGTCTAGTTTTTTTCGTCTATCATCTGTCAACAATATTCAGTTCATTGTTTGTTACGTTTCATACAACAATGCATTTTTGTCGCTCTTAAAAATGTCGAATTTCGTGCCTTCAAACTACGATTTGTCGGCATCGAAAACCCACTTTTTTGCATCGAATCGTTGTGGGTGATGAAAAATGGGTGTATTTCTCCAATCCCCAGCATAAACGACCATACGGGTCCGCCCGGCCACAAGCCAAAAACAACGGCCAAACCAAATCGCTTCGGCCGCAAGGCAATGCTGTGTGTTTTCTGGGATCAGCATGGTATGATTTGGTACGAGCTATTAAAATCAGGTGAAACAGTTGACGGTGCACGCTACCACTGACAGCGGCCGATTAACGCTATACACCGAAAACGCCCGGAATATGCCGATCGGCGTCACAAAGTAATGTTTCTTGATGACAATGCACTGCCACATCGAACAAGAGCGATCCGGGAATTGGTGGAGATGAACGATTGGGAACCGCCGGACGTACGATTCGGAACCGCTGGTGCATGCGGCTTACTCACAAGACTTGGCGCCTTCCGATTATCATTTGTTTGCATCGATGGGCCACGCACTTTTCGAACAGCGCTTCAATTCTCACGAAGAAGCCAAAAAATGGCTCGATGATTGGTTTGCGGCCAAAGACGGCCAATTTTTTTGGCGCGGCATCCACAAATTGCCTGAGAGATGGGAAAAATGTGTCGCTAGCGATGGCTATTATTTTGAAGATTAAATTTGTAACCATTTTTTGTTAATAAACGTCTGAAATTGAAAAAAATGTCTCATTTCATAGGTATGGTTATCAGAAACAAAGTCATGCACGCGAAATATTAATATATACATTTACTTTATACATTTACTTCTATATAATGTATGAGTTTCACTTTGACATTGAATTACATGAATTTTATTTTTTCACCTGATTTAAAATGTAATTCAATTAAAAATTTATGTTTAATTATTTTGTTCTTGATTGCTACGACTGTAGTAATAAAATATGCAATAACTTTATTGCACCGTTTCTGTTACTTATGATTTATGAAAATAAATAATTTTTTTTTTTTTGAACTGTGCGAGTTTCGCTTGAGGCTACTGTATTTCCCCTCAATGTGGATAGTGTGCGATTTTCCAGAGGTGTAGGTCAGCTGTATACTGATAAACATTGCCGCTTGCTAAGTGAAAATGCCAGTAAACTATTTTTTTACTTTACAATATAAAATGAATCAACTATAAGTAGTAAAAAAAAGTTACTGCATGTAATTTTTTTTTGTTATTTTGAGAATTTTTTTTTAACTTTCACCAAGCAATGGTGGAGCAATTTTGGCAGAATTGTTAATTACTGATGTGGCAACCTAACAAACAAAAACCGAACTCAAATTAGATCACTTAGAGCGTCACCTGGCGGTTGCTACGTGACATATTAAGTTAGGTCCTTTTAAGTTTCTCAGCGGCAGCTGCCTTAGCCGAATGGGTTGGTGCGTGACTACCCTCGGCAAGCAATGGCAAACCTCCAAGTGTATTTCTGGCATGGATAAGCTCCTGCCGTTCGGATTTTGCATAAAATTGTACGTCCATCCACTTGTAGAAAAACATCGAGGCGCACGCCAAAAATAGAAGGGTGAGCTCGGCCAAAAAAAACTAACAAAGGATGTAAGCGCCAATACTTATGTGTGCACTTTCTATGAAACGGACACCTAAGAGACTGAAAAGTGTCCGCTTAATAGAAGTGTCCATTAGGAGAGAGTGTACTGTCTATAAATATATACTAGTTTTGGGGAAAATAAGCTCATTATTTTCTCGGTAGATGGCTTTAGTGATCAATATCGAGTGATATTTTACGAGATATCGATTAAACAATTTAAAGTTTGTGCTTGTTGTCAAAGTGACATTTCACACCAAAAAGACTCGTTTGCTTTTTTCCCTTCCAGCTGTGAGTTACAACACCCTGTAACAATGGAAGTCAACAAAGAGAAAATTCGGAACATTTTACAATATTCCTTTGATAAAGGCGTAAATGAAAGCCAGACCGCTGAATGAGTGAATTGTAAACGTGTTTATATGTTGCCGATACTGTAACAGCTAATTACGTGCAATTTGGGGTCCATCGTCTAAAATGTTGATAAAATCACAGAAATAATCGATAATTTAATGATAGACCACGAAATAGTTTCGAACTATTTGCGCAAAGCTGGATTAACAGGAAGTTCGGTGCCTGGGTGCCACACAAATTAGCAGCGCAAAACATAATGGATCAAATTACCATCTGCAAAGCTTTGACCAAACAAAATGACATCAACTCATTTCTTAAATGGAGATGAGAAATGGGTCACATGCGACAATATTGTGAGAAAACTATCGTGGGAAAAGCGTGGTGAAGCAGCTCAAATGGTGGCCAAATCAGGACTAACGGCCAGCAAGGTTCAACTGTTTACTTGGTGGAACTGAAAAGGAATAATTTATTATGAGTTGCATCCATATGGTCAAACACTAAATGCAGATCTTTATTGTCAACAACTGAACCGTTTGAAGCTAGCGATTGATCACAAACACCCAGAATTGGACAACGGAAGAGGTATTGTGTTCCATCAGAACAACGCAAGGCTACACACGTCTGAAGTGACTCGCCAGAAACTCCTGGAGCTTGGTTGGGAAGTTTCAATGCATCCACCATATAGTTTGGACCTGGCACCAAGCGGTGGTAATCGCTCTTTTCTCTCATTGCAAAACTTCCTGTTTGATAAGAAATTGGAATCAAGGGAAGATTGTGAAAATCGATTACTAGAGATTTTCGCTAATAAGGACCAATACTTCTATGAGGGAGGCATAATGAAGCTAGCCTTAAAATGGCAACAAATTATATAACAAAACGGTGCATATTTGACCCAAGGCGGACAATCCGAGACATCTTAATTAAAGTTTTAAATTTTACGCAGAAATATTGGATTTCTTTTTCCCCAAAATCTATATATACTTATAAAAGAAAGTCTTGTTAGTTACCCTCGAGAAACGAGTTAACTCGAGAACGGCTGAACCGATTTGGTTGAAAATTGGTGGAGAGGTAGCTTAGAACCAGTAGACGGACATAGGATACTTTTTATCCCATTGCGTTTCCGTGAAGTCACTATAAAATGAGGTATAACAAAAACACATCTGATATGGAATAACAAAACGCAAATGACAGCTAAACGTAATTTTGTCTATGGTTAAGTAGAAAATTTGATAATATAAATTTTGTTAGAAATATATATTATAATCACAGTAATTTGTATTCTCTTTGAATCATCATTATCAATGCCGCAACCAAGACGATCGAATCTTTCCCGACAAAGCCGTAATGCAAGAAGGATACGAAACATTGCGAATGAAACGACTGAAGAAGCACAAGGAATTGCTCGTGAAGAGCGCCACGTTAGTATGGCTCGACTTCGTGCTTCTCAATCACAAGATTTGCTCGGCAGCCCGTGAAATGGCTCGGTTGGCAATGCGAAATCGTCGAGCGAATAACAGAGATCAACAAGTAGATTATTTTCAACGCACAAGAAGAGAATTATCAAGTGCTGATTTGAATCGAGCAGCGATTTTGATATGATTGCAACACTGATTACTGCTTGCATCCTGGGCCAATGAACGTTGTTTGCGAGTATTGTGGCCCATTGAAGTTTTCTGGAGAAACGCCCGGATTGTGCTGCCTTAGTGGAAGAGTGAAGTGGCCATTATTGACTCCGCAAGCTGAGCCATTGCATTCATTGCTTTGTGGTGAAACACCAGAATCACGTAATTTTCTTGCAAACACTTAAAAATACAATGGTTGTTTCCAAATGACCTCATTTGGGGCAGACATTATCGAAGAACGAAGATTTAATCCGGCATTCAAGGTATTTATTGATTTGTTTTTGAACTTACTATAATTATTCATACGTATTAATTTTGCTGATTATAAGAAAAAATGTTTATAAATAAAAAATACTGACTTTGCTTTTTATAGATACAACGACAGATTTACCATCGAATTGGATCATTGCAACCTCTCGAAGATGCACAGCATAAATTTTTACAAATATACTTCATGGGCAACTTGGAAAAACAACATGATCGACGTCAAGGGATCAATGGAAGAGTGCTTTGGAACGCATGCCAAATGATGACTACAAAGTCGGGATCAGAGCAGATAAACGGCATGTTCACGGGTCGGAAAACCATCTGCGTTGTTTGTTCTTGCACCTGATAATAAAACAAAAAATATCGTGTATCACAAGGTGCTTAACTGAAGAGTGCAAACTATTAAAGCTTCATTGAAATACTTGATTAATGAAACAATTAACTTATTGGAGGTTGAATTAGTTTTAAAGGTGACACACAGATGGCGCTATTTATCACTTTATCGCGTTGGCAATACTGAATATATATTCATGACAAAGCCTCATCCCTAGGCTTTGTTTATCAGTATCTGTCATTTCGCTGAAGTATAAACAACGCAGTGTTTTCGTGCTCCGAGTATGTCAACTTTCGTGCCGTCGAAACGCAATTTGCGGGAAGCTTTGCTTTTCTGCTTCAATTTGAAAAAAAAATACAGCCCAAGCCCGTGAATTGCTGGCAGGAGGCCTACCCAGACCATACTCCGTCGATTTCAACATGTGAGTACTGGTTTCGACGTTTCAAAAGTGGTGATTTTCACACCGAAGACAAGGAGCGTCTTGGCCAGCCCAAAAAGTTCGAGGACGCGGAATTGGGGGAATTGGTAAACGAGGACTCGTGCCAAACCCAAGAAGAGCTTGCTGAATCATTGGGCGTTGATAAATCAACCGTTTGCAAGCGTCTAAAAGCGATGGGAATGATCCAAAAGCAAGGACATTGGGTCCCGTACGAGTTGAAGCTGCGCGACGTCGAACGGCGATTTTTTACGTGCGAATTGCTGATCAAGCGACAAAATCGGAAGGGTTTTTTGCATCGGGTGGTGACTGGCGGCGAAAAATGGATCCACTACGATAACCCAAAACGCAAAACATCATGGGGTTTGCCCGGCCACGCATCAACGTCGACGGCCAAGCAGAATATTCACGGCAAGAAAATCATGCTCTGCATTTGGTGGGATCAGGTCGGCGTCGTATATTTTGAGCTGCTTCAACCGGGCGAAACAATCACGGGGGATCGTTAGTACCGACTGCAATTGATGCGTTTAAGCCGGGCATTGAAAGAAAAACGGCCGGAAACGGTAAAAAGGCACGACAAGGTTATTTTGCAACATGACAACGCTCGCCCGCATGTTGCTCAACCTGTCAAAAAATACCTTGGAACGCTTGGCTGGGAAGTGTTACCCCACCCGCCGTATAGTCCAGACATAGCTCCCTCCGATTATCATTTGTTCCGGCATATGAGTCTCGATTTGGCGGACCAGCGGTTCTCCTCGTACGAGGCTACCAAAATATGGGTTGAGTCATGGATAGCCAAGCAGCGGCCAGAATTTTGGAGAAACGGCATCCGGAAATTGCCCGAAAGATGGGCGAAAGTTGTAGCTAGCGATGGCCAATACTTCAAATAAAATATTTTGTACCGTTTTTTCACAATAAAGCCCCAAATCTTCGAAAAAAACCTTTAAAACTAATTCAACCTCCCAATAATAAAATCAAAAATCTGTTTTTTTATTGCCTCTAGGGCGGAACAAAGTTCGCCGGGTCAGCTAGTAATACCTATATATATTAAGCTTTTTTACCCGTGTTTCGATTTAGTAATATTTATGGCAGTAGTCTAGTAACTTATTTTGAAAATTTCGAATTTCGGTTTTTTACATATTTTGAAAGTGCGATATATTGGTAATATACTGTACAAATTTTAGACCGAAATTCGAAATATTGACGAAATTATACAGGGTAGGCCATTTAAAGCGGGCCCATCTGGCAACCCTATAACTTTTGACAGGAACGTCAGATCGACTAATGACATAGCGCGTTGGAAGCGTCAGTCCAAGACAATTTTTACCATGGAGCAGTACACTCCAAAAGAACGCGCTGAAATAATTCAGCTTTACATCCAAAATAACTTCTCAATTGTGAAAACTCAACGTGCGTTTAAAAAAAAAAATAAAGTTAAAAGTGCGCCATCCAAAAGCACTTTACAGCGTTTATACGCAAAATTTATTAACCACGGTAGTCTCAGCAATACCAGCCACGCATCCAGACAACGTACACGACGTTCTGCTGAAAATATCGAGGCTGTACGAGCCAGTGTTGAGGAGGCTCCGCGAACATCGAGTTATCGTCGTTCTCAGGAATTAGGCAGGCATCGCCAGGACAACACTCAGGCGCATAATTCGCATCGATTTGAAAATGTTTCCGTACAAAATTCAAATGGCACAAAAATTAAACCCGGCTGATTACCCGAAACGGCTTGATTGTTCCCTGGAAGGTTGATTTCGAAAAATGGTGATTTTCCGTGGCCACCGAGATCACCAGATTTGACGCCACCGGACTTTTATTTGTGGGGTTATCTGAAATCCAAGGTATACATCAACAAGCCAAGGACTCTAACTCAACTTAAAAACAATATCCGACGCGAAATCGCCGCCATACCGGCCGAAATATTGGCCAAAACGATGGAAAACGCCGAAAAAAGGACACATTTGGCCATCAAGGCCAGAGGCAAACATTTGAAGGATATCATTTTCAAAAACTAGCTGGAACAAATCTCCTTGAATCAAAATCAATGATTTTTCATATCAACACAAAAAAAAATGTTTTTTTCAATGTTTTTTTTCAGAAACAAATGGGCCCGCTTTAAATGGCCTACCCTGTAGCACATACATGAGAGCGACTCGTACTTGCGCGGCTCAATTGCTAAAATTTTCTCGTTTTTCTCAAAACAACGTTTTTCCGGATGGCCGTCGTGAAAACAAATTTTCTATCTAACGGATTGAGCTGAAATTTAGATATGTTTTTCTACACATCAATAGTTCTGACGGGTAGTAGATTTAATTTATTTCGTCCCTAACTTTCCATTTTTTAGTCCGATTTCCACTTAAAAAAAATGCAATTTGATCTTACTACCCGCCAGAACGACAAGCACACTGATTAATAAGCAATTTGTTTTTTCTGTTTCAGATGACCACAAGTGACGAAATCACGCCGGCCAGCCACTGTACCTCTTTTTTTTTGCCGCTTGCTGCAGTGTACAAAAATAGTTTCAAAACATTAAAAAAAAAATTTTTTTGTACACCTTCTGATACCTTTAATAACATATCAGAAAATCAAACCGATTGAATTTTATTTTCCCTTCCAAAAAATGTCCCAAACATGGCCTCAAAAAACGTGTAAGTTACCAGACTACTACCTTATGTTATTGATTTTGGAAAAAAATATACTGTTTACGTATGGAAACTTATTTTCGTGACACACTGTATATATTACAAGTATATATACACACACATATCTGTGCGCGTATCATAAAGTCCTAGTGTTCAGCAGGCTCCAACTGTAAGCTTTCCACTTACAACCCACCAACCATCAGACAGCCAGCTAGCGAACGAGTGAGCAAGCCTAACTGCTTTGGCGCGTGCGCGTGTCGTTAATGCTACAAATTGCCAATGTGTGGGTTGGCGTGTGACACATGCTGTCACTATGGCACGCCAGCGCAGCAACAGCAAAAACAAGAACAGCAAACGAAATATTTGGTCGAAAACACAATTTGGGCTATAACAAAGCACGCGCACACACATACACTAACCCCGCCATACATGAAGGCGCATATGTTTCATGTGCAAGAGATCCTCGACGTCCTCGTCAGCTTAGCCTATTACGCGAAATTGTTTGAAGTAGGAGGCGTTTAGGGAAGCTATTTATGACTTGCGCAATTTTTTCGCCAAACAAGCGCTACGCTATGCAGCCTCGCCAAGTAATCATATATTAAATTGCTATTGTTATTGCTTTTGTTTTTGTTATCTTCCGCAACAACACGAAATAATTAAAAGATAAGCCAGCCTACGTAAACAGCAATTTGTGGGGGAAATTAAGGAATTATTCGCGGCTATTTGGCCTTTCTTTATGACTGTTTGGTTGCAAATAAACAAGCAGTACTCACACACATACGAATGAATAAACGAAATAAGAAAATGAAAAGCGTAAATGGCAATGGAGCTTAAGCAGATTTCTTTGTATTGTGTTAAATAATACGAGTTTTCAGTTTTGCTTCTTTCTTTTCTAAATGCTTTATGTAAAGTTTTTCAAATTTACTTTTTATTAATTTACTTAATCTTTTTTAAACTATTGGTGCTTTCTTTTTTCATCGTAAATTTCAATTTACTTAAACTGGCAATAAAAACGCACCTCATAGGCGCTTTGAAGGCAGCTGCCGCACGCCAACGAACCAGTGAATACTAAAAACAAAACATTTGCAACACAGCTCCTTTTGTGAATTTATTTGTCTCTCGTTGTATGCAACAATTTTACTACAATTAAGCAGCACCGCCACAGCATTAGCAGGCTAAGCAGCAGCAGCACTGCTACCGACGGCCGGCCGTGTGTTGCTAATATCTTGCGGTGTCGGTTTTCCCACTAAGCTTATTATCGCGCATGTTTGTATGTATTCGTAGTTGAATTTTAAAGCCTATCATAATTTTTTATGATTACTATTACTCCAGCTAAGTGATAGTGCGGTCATCTTTTTTGTCTACGAATCGCATAAATATACAAATAATAAAGTTGAAAAACACCAACAACTGCAAGCAAATCGTGTAATCAACTCAGTCTATCCGCCGTCTGGTCCAAGTACCACCTGAAATGATGCAGGCGCACCCAGGGCAATGTCATTGCAATTGAACGTAGTTGTATGCAGAGAGAGAGAGAGGGAGAGAGAGAGCGTAAAAGCAAACCGCTTTAACGAAACTTAGTAACCTTTGGCGTGGCAGGTAGGGAAGCACAAGGGTGAGAAATGAGTTTACTGAACTAGACGAAGTCGGCCACTACTTTTTAGAGTACCTATTCAGCATGATTTCTTGTTATGTGACTTGGTTCTATCAAAATTGTTTCAGTGGTAAATTTGTAAACAGGGGAGGGACCTATAGTCTTAGGCGGCCCATGCACGGCAGATAGGTTTTTAGGGCGACCGGTTTATT
Organism: Anastrepha fraterculus; assembly: GCA_037575425.1. NCBI lineage: Eukaryota > Metazoa > Arthropoda > Insecta > Diptera > Tephritidae > Anastrepha > Anastrepha fraterculus. The sequence continues at coordinate 300,245 of JAYXIM010001830.1, forward strand.
AGAAAAAACTTTCTCTTCATTTTGGTGTTTCACCGAGATTCGATTCTATGTTCTCTCTGAATTCCGAACGGTAGTCACGCGCCAACCTATTCGGCTTCTTCTGCTACACTTGGCCCAGAATTGGCTCCTTTCCAATTAGATGCTCCAAAGAACCGCAGTACGTCAATACAGCAATCAGTTTATTTTCTTCAGCACCACAGTTTCCCGGCAGCCTCATACGTTCAAGTTCATTCCACCTTGCAACAGAGTTTAGCTTCAACTTAGACTTTCGAGCGTTTTTTAAGGCCTTCAGAGTAGCTTAGCTGTCGCTGCAGACCCTGAAGTTAACTCCTTGCCACCTTTCGCCAATAAAATTGTCTGCTACTTTAAGTATCACAAAGACTTCCGATTCAAAGACATGTTGTTAACATATCTAAAGCAGTAAAGTATCTGAGGTTCTATCCAAATAAAATAACTCTTACTTCGAATAGCAATAAAAAATTATTGAAACAGATGTGGCTTATTAGGAATATATTTTCATGCATGAAACTTCTAATTACAGAAAACGCTTTGATGAAATTATTCTATGAAAAAGAAAAACATTCTACCATACCGATTTGGAACCTCACTCCACTTGGAGGAGAATACTAAGGCCACATCTAACAAAAGTTGTATGTGAAACTCTCACCTCTGAATGCTATAGCCTTCACTTCTGTAAATAAATCAGTCACATAAAATTGTTTGTTAGGATAGTAGATGGACATTCGTATATCACCTGCAATTAGCTGTCAAAATCCATACAAAATAATTGCCCCTGAAATATGCGTGCGTTTTTTTCTAATAGCGGTCGCCCCTCGGCAGGCAATGGCAAACCTCCGAGTGTATTTCTGCCATGAAAAAGCTCCTCATAAAAATATCTGCCGTTCGGAGTCGGCTTGAAACTGTAGGTCCCTCCATTTGTGGAACAACATCAACACGCACACCACAAATAGGAGGAGGAGCTCGGCCAAACACCTAACAGAAGTGTACGCGCCAATTATTTATTTATTTTTTATATGCGTGAAATTTTACAATAAATTCACGATAATGTTGTACTCTGTTGACGCTCTGAAAAGACTCGCAACATGTTGCCAACATTTTTTCATCACTACTTAAATTGGCGACTCCGGCTGGCAGATATTTTTTATGAGGAGCTTTTTCATAGCGGAAATACACTCGGAGGTTCGCCATTGCCTGCCGAGGGGTGACCATATTACAACAAAACATTTTCTTTATTTTGGTGTTTCACGGAGATTCGAACCAATGTACTCAGAATTCCGAATGGTAGTTACGCGCCAACCCATTCGGCTACTGCGACCACCAGTTAGTTTAGGTTAGATTAAATCGCTGTCCATGCAGAAGCCCACTTGAGCAAGAAATCAAATTCACCCTTTGTGATACCATATCGAGGTGTATACCGTATGATACCGTATCTAAGAATAGGGGGCAAACGACAGGACAGTGGGGAAAAAGGAAGCCCGAACTTTGGGGAAGTCCGCATCTTGCTTTAAGATATTGATATGTGTGATATCTAAGCCTACTATGTCCGCAGGCGTAGCAGAAAATTGAGAGAAAATGTCTGAGTCTTAGCGCGGTGAGAACAGAACAGCTAAGGTGCTGAAATGACTCCACTTCATCTTCCAGACAACTGCTGCAGAAAGGACTCAAAGCAATACCAAGTTTCACCGTATAAATACCTAACGGACAATGACCGGTAAGGATATCCACGAAGTTAGATAGCTGCGGATTTGTTAGCCTTAGAATTTCTCTCGAGCGCCTTCAATCTACCCTACTAAATGATCTCGTGACTTCGCACGTTTGTGCACATACCCAGCACACGCCTAGTTGAGGGGAAGCCACCTTCCAAGAGCAGAGCACGGGCTTTCAAGAGAACCCCAAGACTTTAATTTCGCGCGGAAACCGAGCCAAGGATATTTTATTACCAGAGTTCTTTGCTTTAAAAGTAGAATCCGTAAATAGAGATGGTTTTTTATCGCCTCAGTGAAAAATACCACCATTTCTACGTCCATGCAGGCAGGCTTCTTCCAATAACGATTTTTTTTCTTTTCAATATAATTTTCCTCTTTTAATTTTTTTTCTTTTGATTTTAAATATTTTTGGAAGTAGCTCCTCTGAAATTTTCAGGTGAAATAAAATGATGTTGCCAGCAAAATGTTACATTTGAAGACCTAAGTAGAAACCCGAAGATATGTTTACCCTAGTACATTGACTGGAGTTCAAAATTACTCTTGAATTGATTACTCAAACTTATTGGGAAAGTTAGCAATTTGTGATGAATCCTGGTATTTTATTTATTACCCTGAGATAAAATGGCATCCATTCAATAGAAGAACCCAAATTCACCAAGAGCCAAAGTGTCTCGAATGAACGAATCAAAATGCAGGCTATTACTGGTATTCACCATGATTAGACTCCAGAAGGTCAAACTACTTGAAACCAGTACTAGCTTCATGCTCTTGCTGAACTTTTTGAAATAACAGCGAAAAATTGCCGAGGAAAAGTCTTGGGTTCCACATGAAAAAATATCACGGCTCATTCCGCATTGCCCGTCAAAAGAACCAAGTACAACATCTCAATGTTAGATCATTCGAATTATATGAAGCACTTATCTCAGAAGAAATCTTGTACATATTTCATTTGAATAATTTGAATCCATTTCCACTATGAAAGCGTCGTGAAAGAACTGATACTAGACGAGAACCTCAACGATTGTTTTGAACAGTGGAAGATACACATTGCCGCGAGCGAGATGTGATTGCCAATAAGTGAAGGATGATAGAATACATGGTTGCACTTTATGACTTCGCAGTGTGGTCAGAGCCCGTGAATAAGCGAACAAACGGAAGAGGAATTACTTGTTGGTGAAGAGGTAGAGTAGGCGAAAGCAATGGAAACAACCAAACACAAGAAGTGATATGCACACACACACACACATTTTCTCTATACGACGACTTCCGCATAAAAACGCGATTTAACACGCGGCACTTCGTTTTCATTAGTTTGAAACTCACAAATCACAATATTACCAAGCCATACACTGAATTTTCACAAACATGTAATTTCTCCTGCTTTTGTTTGTTTTATTCGTTTTTATTGGAAAGGGAACTGTCGCCAGACTTGTCAAAATCTCGAAAAACAAAGTAACTGTTTTGAGAAGGCGCCACCTATAGTACTCAATTTGCATTGCTAATAAGTAACTAAATATGTAATCAAAATTCACCCACCTCCTAATGAGAAAAACACCCCACTTATATAATACTTATTAATAACAATAATAATTAGCAATCTGAAAATTCTTCAATTCTATTCAGCAAACTGTTCATTTTTAGCATAAATACCAACAATTATATGTGTTTAAATTTATTTTGGTGTCAAGTTTGCTTTTTAAATGCCATTGAGCGCAAATTTATTTGGCACACAAGTTCGTTACTTAAGTCTTTCGTTTGCAACCTACTTTTGCTTTGAACTACCATTTTCAATTAAGTTCATTGCATTTAGAGGAGAAGAACTTTATGTTATTGTTTCTCAATTGCAATATACTGCCATAGCTGCTGATTTTGCTATTAATTTTTATGGCTTCTCCCATTTCTTTTGTAATTAAGAAAGCACACTTTCTTGCTGCCGTCTAAAATGCATATCTCAGCTTCAGTTGCAGCACCGATAGCAACTAGCTAATTTTTCCAATGAGTTTCTAGCATTCCGCATGTTTTTGAAAAGAAAGTTGTTTGGCACATTTTCCCTAAACAACAGTTAAATTCGCTGAACGCACTGCACACCGGCCAAAGTTGTGGTGCTACGCTTGCAAGTGCAAAACTATTTTTGCTGATTCGTCTGCAGCAACACCAGCAGCACGGTGATAGCACAGCAAATCGCGAAACTAAGCAGCAAATTAAATGTTGAAGAAGAAATGATGCAAAAACAAAACAACAACGAAAGACTACAGCCGCAAAATTGCGAAATATGTGACAAATGAAAGTGAAATGCAACAGAAAGCAAAGTGACACGGCGCTGTCTTTGCCACTTGTTGCTGCTACCGTCGGGGCTGCTGTTGCAAATGCCTTGCACTAGGTTTTCATTGCATTTCATTGCAATCAAATGAACCGTTGAGAGACGTCGCCGTTTGCGAAACCTAAATCAACTGTGACTGACTTACAACTGTCATATTTGGTAGCTGCCATGGGCATGTTGCAAGCGGAACGTCGGTAATGATAGCCGGTTGCAGCAGCGAAACAGTTATAGCACCCAGTGCAAGTAACAGAAGCTATACGAGTGAACTACAAGCACGCCTAGCAGCGAACAGCAGTAACAATCCCAACGGCGTGCCATTTGCTGTCTGCCGTCTACTGCCCGCTGCCTTTCGTTACATGTTGATTGTTGCTTGACCGCGCTAATCGCTGTCGCCGCCAACTCGTACGAGTATCGTTGCGTTAGCGTTACAATTTTGTGTAATGCTTCACTAACCTTACTCGGCACATCGCTGCAGCCTGTTGACAATTTTTCAATGCACATCTCGGAGCCTTTTTTGGGGTTTTTTCATAGCGCGTGGGCATGCGTTTTCGTTAAACGATTTTTATGGGGGCTTCAATTGCGGCCGCCGTAGCCGAATGGGTTGGTGCGTAATTACCATTCGGAATTCACAGAGAGGTCGTTGGTTCGATTCTCGGTGAAAGCAAAAATTAATAAAATCATTTTTCTAATAGCGGTCGCCCCTCGGCAGGCAATGGCAAACCTCCGAGTGTATTTCTGCCATGAAAAAGCTCCTCATAAAAATATCTGCCGTTCGGAGTCGGCTTGAAACTGTAGGTCCCTCCATTTGGGGAACAACATCAAGACGCACGCCACAAATAGGAGGAGGAGCTCGGCCAAACACCTAACAGAAGTGTACGCGCCAATTATTTATTTTTTTTTTTATTTTCAATTGCTAATATATGATGACTATTTATTATAAATTACATAAATATATAGGTATATACTTTATTTTATAAATAATGAACTCAGGTCTAATAGTTTTTTACTTCGAGCAATGATGTGGTTTTTTTTTTTATTATTCTCTGGCTTATATACTCTGGCTTTTTCTTTGCTTCAAATACGCCTCGCAAGAATCATCAATGACTGGTAGAATGTTATAAGTATACTAGGTTGTTCCAAAAGGTTTGCGGTTCGATAAGAGAGGGCGTTGTTACTAGCCTTAGGACTTAATATTTTTTTTTGTTATGTTGATACACTCTTCATATAAACCGATGTAACGTTTCATTTCAAACTTTCAATTCAAGCCATTTAGTATCGGCGTGTCACAGTATTTCCTACAATGGAAAAAAATTAAGTATCGTGCAGTGATTTTTGATTTTTAGAAGCTCTAAAGCAAAAGAAATTTATTAAAGAAATGTTGAGCTCTAAAAGGACTTTTCGCCATCAATTAGTAAAGTAGAAAGATGGGTTGCTGAATTTAAATGTAGTCGGACAAGCCTTGAGACGATCAACGTCAAGGACGTGTAAAAACAGCAACAACACCAGTTATCGTAGAAAAAATATGGAATATTGGAAATTCGTCAAGTGACTGAAAGAGATTTACTAGAAGCCCTAGGCTTCTCATTGGGCAGTGCAAGAAATATTTTGACTGAAGTATTGGGTTCCAGAAAGCTTTGTGCACAATGGGCGCCGCATTCGCTAACAATGGAGCAAAAGCACATTAGAATGCGAACTTCTCAGCAACATTTCAAGCGTTTTGGAAAGAATAAAGTGGATTTTGTGTGTCAATTCATCACTATGGATGAAACTTGAGTCGATCCCCATGATTCTAAATCAAAATAAGAGACTGAAGAATGCCGTGAAATTGGTTTTTCAGCTCCGAAACCAGTTTGTGTCTATATATCGGCCAATCGGCCAAGAAGGTGTTAGCCCCAGTTTTTTGATTTGAAAATAGAAAAATATTAGAAAAATGTTTTTCTTAATTTTGGTGTTTCACCGAGATTCGAACCAACGTACTCAGAATTCCGAATGGTAGTCACGCATCAAACCATTCGGCTACGGCGGCCGCCGTACACACAGAAAATTTAATATCGTTCCGGTGAATATTTTCGAAGTTACACACAAATTTGAAAACGCGTTTCAGAGTGCTTGAAAGTGATTTTCAAACTTTAAACGCGTTTTTCTCAAAATGATGTTTTCAAAGTCGGTGACCAATATTAATCGAAATTGGCTAAACCGATTAGTCTCAAATTTTAACACGAACTTTTTAAATATATTTTCTAGTAATTAATCGAAGATTTTTTTTCACTGATAAATATTTTTCTTATAAACCATTTAACGCCGAAATTTTAGTAAAAAATCGATTTTTTTTTAGAAACCGCCATTTTGTCAAAAAAATTATTTTGCTTATTCTTTCGACTAATCACTAGATTTAACATTACTTTAATGAAATCTGTTTGGGCTTTTAATTTCAAAGGGTCCAGCTCAGAGATATAGTGGTCACCGCAAAACGCCTTTTTTGAGAGAAGCTCCCGGAGATCAGCTGTAGCTCCTTTCCAAATAATTTTTGTAATAATTACTAAGTCTAAAAATACAGTTAAAAGACAACATTATGTTGTGTAAAAATTTTTAGATTAATAAATTTAAAAGTTTTCTCAGAAAAAATTCTGGAAAATTCGCTTTTTCTCGGCCTTCTAACTGTATATAACCCCTTCAGGAATGGAATTCATAGATTGAAATTAAAAATGAAGTGTATTGATGTTCCAAGTATTTTAAAAACTAGTATGTACTTTGAGCTATCGTTATCTTGCTCATGCGGCGTTACATTGCTTGAACTGCATGTTATGTTATGTTATGTTATGTTATGTTATGTTATGTTATGTTATGTTATGTTATGTTATGTTATGTTATGTTATGTTATGTTATGTTATGTTATGTTATGTTATGTTATGTTATGTTATGTTATGTTATGTTATGTTATGTTATGTTATGTTATGTTATGTTATGTTATGTTATGTTATGTTATGTTATGTTATGTTATGTTATGTTATGTTATGTTATGTTATGTTATGTTATGTTATGTTATGTTATGTTATGTTATGTTATGTTATGTTATGTTATGTTATGTTATGTTATGTTATGTTATGTTATGTTATGTTATGTTATGTTATGTTATGTTATGTTATGTTATGTTATGTTATGTTATGTTATGTTATGTTATGTTATGTTATGTTATGTTATGTTATGTTATGTTATGTTATGTTATGTTATGTTATGTTATGTTATATTATGTTATGTTATGTTATATTATATTATGTTATGTTATGTTATATTATGTTATATTATGTTATGTTATATTATATTATATTATGTTATGTTATATTATATTATGTTATATTATATTATATTATATTATATTATATTATATTATATTATATTATATTATGTTATATTATATTATATTATATTATATTATATTATGTTATATTATATTATATTATATTATATTATATTATATTATATTATATTATATTATATTATATTATATTATATTATATTATATTATATTATATTATATTATATTATATTATATTATATTATATTATATTATATTATATTATATTATATTATATTATATTATATTATATTATATTATATTATATTATATTATATTATATTATATTATATTATATTATATTATATTATATTATATTATATTATGTTATATTATATTATATTATATTATATTATATTATATTATATTATGTTATATTATATTATATTATATTATGTTATATTATGTTATATTATATTATGTTATGTTATATTATGTTATGTTATGTTATGTTATGTTATGTTATATTATGTTATGTTATGTTATGTTATGTTATGTTATGTTATGTTATGTTATGTTATGTTATGTTATGTTATGTTATGTTATGTTATGTTATGTTATGTTATGTTATGTTATGTTATGTTATGTTATGTTATGTTATGTTATGTTATGTTATGTTATGTTATGTTATGTTATGTTATGTTATGTTATGTTATGTTATGTTATGTTATGTTATGTTATGTTATGTTATGTTATGTTACTTTAAACTAACCTCTTTGTTTTATTTCAAAACAGCTTAACAACCTCTTTTGACAGATCCTTTTTATTGTATGCTCCAAAATCTATGGACTGAAATTGAAATTTGAATAGGTCGAGCCAAGAAGCACCAAGAGATTTGGTGGCTCCTAAAACACTCAGACTAAAAAGCCCACTGTATTTAGAGCTCTAGAAAGAGGGTAGATAGTCAAAAACGAAAGGACAAAAGTATCAGAGAGAAAGATAGGAAAGAATAGAGACAGAAGCAAAGGTAGTTAGTCCTGTGAGAATTTTCCAGATTCTTCGGCAAATCTGTAAATACCTTCCAGTTTTAGAGAACGATTATTTGCCATTCTCACGGGTCCTCTATGATTCCAATGGTGGTCATACGCTGGCCCCATGGGTTATGTCCTGTAATAATACCGACCATCAAGCGAACGTCGTTCCTTCCATATTTTAGTAGAAAGTTTGACAGTTTTCTATTCGGACTTGTCACGAAACACTTTGCAGCTCTGCAGCGCTCCAGTTATGTAAATTGCATACGTAATCGCTAATCCAATTCATGATTCCTGCGGAACTTATTCGGGTTATTGACTCTGGCGCTTGTGGGGGAACCGCTGACCCACGGTTTTAGAGTGTTTTAGAACCCATATAAGTACAAGGCTGATCTCTCTTACATAATCTGACATAATTTATCTTCTTCTAACATT
>JAYXIM010001831.1:0-11776 GCA_037575425.1 Anastrepha fraterculus
GCTCTTCATCACTTACAGTTGGAAATACTTCTTCACTCGATTCTTCGAGCAAACGCAAAAGTTCTTCATAAAAAAATTTGTTTTTTCGGATAGACATTTTACCAACTAACCGAGATTATAATTTTACATTCGTTTACCGGTAAACTACGAGGATATATGTATGCATGTAAAAAATAAATGACATTATCAAGCAAAGCACAGCAAAATATGAAGCTCGAAAACGCGTCAATCCAAAACGTACCACATGGAGGTAACAACAAAAAGTCGATTGTGATATCGAATGACCCAATACGGTGCAAATTAGAAACTGAACGAAGTTTGACCGTTGAGAATCGAACTACCGCAGCATAGTAGCAAAGGTACGGGAGAGATGCACAAAGGACTCACAAGTTTACCAGTCCTCTCAGAATCTTAAATTGGTAGTACTTGTGGCTTAAGAGCAAACAGAGTCAAACAGTCCTGAAACCGCTCGTTTTATAATTAAATAACCAGACATTTCTTACTTTTGCAAATACACTTGCATACGCGCTAAGAGATTTCAAATGAGCGCACCACACTGACGTAAGTAAGTAAAGAAACGAAAAAAGAAGAAGGAAAACAAGTAGGTTTTACGTTACTGAAACGACACGGCCAAGGACTCTCACTCTAGCAGCAAAAAGTCATGTCCAGGGAAATGAATGTATCGCCCAGATCCATGTCAAGACATCCACATGAAAGCCTTCCGTCGCTCAACTGGTCACCATTTGCAACGCCACAAATACAAGCAGCTACTTCGGTCGCACGCGGTCAACGGCCATGAAAATATTGTTTTTACAGATGAGGGTGGTGATGGTTTGGTGGGGAGTGTCTTGTAAAGACGTTATATTTCTTCATTTCTGCGAGAAATAGGTTAAGACCAGGGCCAAAGTGTATCATGAGGGTGTCTTAGAAGGCATGGTGAAGCAATTGAGTAATACTTTCTTCAATGGAGAGCGTTGGATCTTCCAGCAAGATCTCGCTCCAGCCCATGAGGCAGAAACCACCTAGCAGTGGTTAAAAAACTACCCTCGGGGTTCATAGCCGCAGAAGATTGGCCGTCTGGAAGTCCAGATCTGAATCCATTGGATTACAGTTTGTAGTCAGAATTGGACAACATGGCCTGTCAAAGACCTCACAAAAATTTGGAGAATCTCAAAGAATCTTTGGATCGAGCAGCGACGTCAATATCCATAGAAACCGTGCGTGCAGCAACAGCTGAATGGCCTAATGGTTTGAAAGCTTGAGTGGTGACCATTTCGAATGAAAATTAAAGAACCTGTTTTTTTTTTTTTTGAATATTTAAGAGATGAAATAAAGTGAACTTCATTAAAAAAAGTATTGTAATTTCATATCTACAACGGACTTAACTTGTAAGAGATATTATGTCAGGACGAAGTACAACATGAGCTCGGCAAACACTATTTTCGCATTTTCACGGATGGCTCCAGGACCGAGCATGGCTCCGCCTCTGGGGTCTATGTGGAATCCAGCAGGACAAAACTGCACTTTGCTCTTGGAATGCATGCATATGTGTTTCAAGGGGAGGTGTATGCAGTTCAAGAAGCGATGAACTTTGTTGTGGATAATAGATGGAGGGGCAGATCTCTATGTATCTGCAGCTACAACCAAGCTGCGCTGATGGCCTTAGACACCCCTCCGATCAACTTCTTTGGCCCAAATCGCGTTTTGCCACTCCCTTCTGCAGCCATCAAAGCCACGGTTAGTAAAGGGATTAGTACAACCCACAATCGAGCTTGGCAGGCTGAGAAAGGATGCGGATGGACTAAACTGATGTTACCTGTCATGTCCGATTGATTGTCGCAAACCCTCCCGTTATTAAGCAGAAGGGAGTGCAGACAGCTGGTTGGACTGATGGCGGGCCACTTTCTGTAGGCGAAGCACATGGAAAAGGTAGGCATCTAAGACAGTGTACTTTGCCCAGTTTGTGAAGAGGAGGAGAGACGACGGACTACTTCCTGTGCGTCTGCCCCGCCTTCGCTCGAATCAGATTTGAGGTCTTTGGCACTGATATGTTAAGAAGCGACCACCTTGGCTCCTTGGCATCACAAGATCTACTCAGATTTCTTCGGAAATCGGGTAAATTTAAAGAAAATTAAAAGATAATCCAAGTGTAGTACAATGGATTTAATTAATATCTGAGTGCTGCACTTGCTAGTTGTAACGACAAAAAAAAAGGACAAAATTTCTAATCAAGTGTTGCGTATATATCACAGCCAGAAATGCGAGCATTAACAAAGTTCTTTAAGCTGATTCAAGTGCTCGCAATAGCGAGAGGCTAAGTAGATTGCTTAAGGCATCTCTCAACAGGTCTAAATGTCTCCTATTCAAATAAACTTTTTCTTATAGTAATCAACCAATGGACATTGCAAAGATGACAGTAAATTGCACCTTAGGCAATTAGAAAACGCCCCAATGAAAATAACAACTACAACATTAGCTGTTAATGTTTAACACATAAGGCAATTCATCAAGTGACGTTTTCTATTCAAATTTGCACATAAATAAGCAATAATAGGTTCATAAAACGCTCCCTGCAGCGGCGTTAGCGGGAAGTAAACGAAAGTGATGTGTATGAAAAGAATTCGAATAAAAAAATTAGTTGATGATGGTGTAAAAACAGTAGTAAAGTGGCACGTCTGCGCCGGCGCTACCGTTTGGCATACCAATATGCAAATTTTATAGCTTTTCGGAAAAATACGCAAACAATTTTTTGTAATGGACACGTCTCTCCTCCTTTTTTTCTTGATTTGCAAGCATTACTTTTTATGACTACTGCTGTAAATTTGATTAATGAGCGGAAATTGCGTGCTGTAAATGCACGCATGACACCGCAGCAAGAGATATGTATGTGCATACCAGCTCATACGAAGGTGCATTTCATTTATACTTTATACTTTACTTACTTTATTTATCCATAACCGTTTTGAATATATAGTTAGTTAATTTTAACTCGATCCATTCCATTCAACGTTTCTCCAATTTTTTGATGATCTCCAAGAAATGCGGCTTCTCGAGGCCCGAAAATTTTAAAACTTTTATTTTAATTTTTAGAAATGGAAAAGAGTCATAAATAAATTGATAAAATAAATAAATAAAACCTCGAATTACAGTTTTTCTTGGTTTTTATGCGGATGACGCCGTGGCAAGAAAATGTATGCGTGTGTAAAATTTCTTTTGATTGATAGTTTCAATTGCTTTCTCCTTCCTTTTATTTGTATGTTCTTGGCGCCTGATGTCACAGCGAATTCGAACGGCACAATCTCTTATCTGTTATTCTTGACATGGGACTAAACCTGAAAAATATTCCAGATAAGAGAGGCCCTTCTAGCTTTATTCAGGCAGTACGTTTTTTATGGTAAAAAAGCACTAAACTTCTACAAACCCGTAGTATTGTAAATATTTTATTAGCCAACTTTAGTCAGTGTCCGAGTCTAATATTTTCACGAGGAAATACCATATAAGATCACCGGTGATCTCTCAATTGGTGATGATCTGGTTCCGCTTACTTAGGTATGGGAATAAGTTTCCGCCCTCGTAAAAGAGGTGTCGCTGCTGATACTATTTTTGTATTCGCTCTAGTAATATACTAGTGATTTGAAGGTGTATATGTGAGGTCTTGATCGCAGTAGTTGACATTTGTTTGAAGCCTAAAGATCCTTTTTTATCTGACTTAAAAAATGTCTACTTTTTGTTGACATTTGTTTGAAGCCTGAAGATCCTTTTTTATCTGACGTAAAAAATGTCTACTTTCGTCCCGAAAAAGCAGCATTTGCGGGAAGTCATCCTTCATTATTACCTTTTAAAGAAAAGTGCAGCTGAAACATGTCGTATATTGATTAATATTTACGGTAATCACGCACCATCAAATACAACTTGTAAAGAGTGGTTGCGACGCTTCCAAGGTGGCAATTTTGTTCTTGCAGTTCTTTGCCTAGTTTTAGCCCACTATGAAAAGGAATCATAGATGACTATTGGTTTTAATAAGATTTAATAATAAGTGACTATTAGTTTAATGATTTTAGTTTATAAATCTTACTTCGCCCATACAAAATTGATGAAGTCGAGACTACTTTCCAGAAACCTAAAGCTTTGAATATATAAAACCGTTTTAAGACCTACGCTCGCTTACGACTGCGAAACTAGGTTTGCGAAGCCTAATTTGTTTTGATTCTCAGAAATATATATGGCCTTGTACGACTTGAAGATGATACTTACCGCATTCGGTACAATGACGAGTTAGACACACTTATCAGAGGTGCAAATGTCAGCAGATACGTTAAAGTGCAAAGAATTGGATGATATGATCACATTCTGCGAATGTGGAATGACAGAACTGTAAAGAGATGTTCAAAACAAATCCATAAGGCACTAGAAGAAGAGGAAGTTCGGGAAAAAGATAGAGAGATGGCATTACGGGCATATCTGATGCCACAAGAAAAGCTGAAAACCGATTGATGGGGAGGCGGACTGTAAAGGAAGCAATGGTTCACACCGAACTGCGATGCTATGATGATGAAGACTATTCGGTTTTCAGCAATAGTAAATGACCAGTTAACTATTCTGATGCATAATCCCCATGCTTTGCCAAAAATATGCATGCAGGCGAAAAAGGTGCTTGTAGGAAACGACACCTAAATGAGCACTCGAATTCAAGATTCTGTCAAGATATGTTGCTATCTTAGAAAAACTGATCCTTGTACTCCCTAGAGTAGGCTTTTGTTGTTCGATTGTTGTTGTGCGCTATTAATTTTTGTTGTTTGTCGTTTCTTGTTGATTAAATTAAACATCTCTATCGTTTATTCACAGCTCTTAACAGAAACAATTTGAACAATTTTAAACATAAAAAACAACAACAACAAATGTTGATGTATGATAGAAAAATATATGGCAGGGTGCCTGTGTTAGTGCATTGGCTGAAAGTGTGTCAGAAATCACACGAAGCTCGCCCATTGCCGTGCGCAGCATGTGACGAGAATGAATCAGTCGAAGATGCAGCGCCAATGCAATACAACAATAAGACAACAATGGCAACAACATTAGCACACATTTCTGCCTCGCCATACATAACAACAAATATCTTGAACGCCTGAAATTACAGCAAATATTTACATATTCCCAGGCTTCGCCTTGTGCCGCTGCACGTAGTGTTGGAGCTGTTGTTGCACGCCAAGTGCTTGATTTCATTTGCTGCAATAGGCGCACACGTACATGTTGCAAACTCAATTAAAATGTAGTTAAAGCCGTTGGCTGACGTGCAGCAATACCCCAATATCACCAATAGATCCAACAGCAACACCAAAACCAGCAAAGGCAACAAGCTGACTAGCAGCGGCAGCACTTAAAAGAACAGGTGTCATGTAGTGTTAATTGCTGGCCGGATGCTAAAAACGACCACAACACAAACAACCAAAGCAATAAAAGCGACCAAGAAAAATACAATAAACTTGCCACTTCTTACAGAAAAGTGGTGAGCAGAGAACTAGCAACAGCACTCAGGAGAGAGCAGACTAGCAGACCAGTGTTGCAACAAGCAACTTACAACTTTATATTTACAACTAAATTGTGGCAAAACACTTGGGCCAATGTGGCAACAGCAGTGGCAGCAGCAGCGGCAGAGGCAATGAAATTGAAACACAATTAACCGGGTTAACAGCACAACAAAAACACCAACAGTAGAAGCTGCAACGATAATTAAAAGCAACAACTACAACAAGAGAACACTCCTTGTGGAAAAAGTAGGAGCTACATGCAACAAGTTGAAAGTGAAAAAAATTTAGCAAAAATAGCAACAACAATCAAAACAACAACAGTGAATTTAGTACAAATCCACAAAAAGCAAAAAAAAAATAATCTCGTAGCGAAATACATACATACATACATACATATAGATGCCGCCACTGCTGTAACAGTTTTGAGAAGGAATACTTGAAAAAGTAATGTATTTGAAATAGTAAAAGATGTAAATAAGTTGTTGGATTTTACTGCCTGACAGCCTGGTAATCCGACTGACTCATTCACTACTCGACAAGTTTTGTGAACAATGAAGTGGAGAGTTCTTATCTTCGTTTGCTGTTTCGCTTAGCTTCTGTGCGATGAAATAAATCTTGGCACACTAGCGGCAAAAACATGAGTTCTTTCCCCTTCTCTTTTATCTTTTTCTCCTGCTTATCGAAGTTATCATGGCAGCTAATTTTCTTGTTGGAGTTCAGCGTAACATTCAGTGGAAGCTTGACAACACCAGGCTGAGATAACTGGCCTGCCCCGATGACATCCACTTTCTGTCGCCCAACCTTTCTGATCTTGAGGCTATGACAACGGCCCTGCATCAGCAATTTCGTTTCGCTAAAACTAAAACATTGTATCCCAACAGTAACACCTCGAAGTCACTGGATGTTGACGGACAACAATTCGAGTGGGTGCAGAAGTTTTGCTACTTAGGAGCATTGTCTGCGCATGTAGAGAGACTCTGATATAGTTATAAGTAGATGGTGAGCAAAAAATATGTAAAGCGAAGTCGCCATTCGATATTCTCGCGTCCCCAAGTGAAAAGAGCAGCATAAATATCAGTGCCAAACTGAGGATATTCAAAACAAACTTTAAATCTTTGCTGCTATATGGTTGTACCACTTGGAAAGATACAGTCGCAATTAAAAAACTCCTCCAAACTTTCATCAACGGCTACCTCCCATGCATACTACGAATCTCCTGGCCCTGAAAAAGACGCAACTCCTAGTTGCTTAGGGTAGGAAACAGGTCGAGATTTCCTGTGAAGTGACAATGATGGCAATGGAATGGATCATGACAACGTGGCCAAATATGTGGAAATGGATTCCACGTTTCAACAAGTAAAGGGTGCAGTTGGAAGGCGTCCTATAACCTGGCGGAGATCAATCAAATCCGAAATGGCAACTCTTGGGTTATCATAGGGCGAATTGAGAGGGACAGCACAAAACTCTATTCGATAGCTTTATGGTCTACATGGAATATTCGGAAAAGTTAGTTTATGGGAATCTCAGAAATGCGTTGACAGAAAGGAAAATTTTAAATGTACCTTTCTCGCAACTACGATTGTGACCAATGCAATTCCAAACCACTCAATGGACTTGAGAAAAATGTATGCAGTTTGTTGAAGGTACAACAGAAGCTAGCCTGTGATAGAGAGACTTTAGTCTTTGTTGAAAAATTTACTTATTTTTTTTCGTAGTTGAAACCTTACCTTGTGTGCAGACAGAACTCTACTCTTTTAAATGGAAAATTCAAAATCCAAGTTGTTTATTATTTCTATTTTTTCCTTTTTTTATGTATTTAACTACAGAAAAAAATTTATTTTCCTAGCTATGCACTCATAAGTAGAATCCACGAGTTGATATTTGACTTAGAGCTAAGATTTTCAATTCCGCCCCAGTAAATGAGAGGTTGGTGCAGATTTTATAAAAACTTTTCATGCACGCACAATTATATTTATGTGAGTGACTTGGAATGGCCTCCAGATAAAAGCAGCATATTCTAAGAGGGCCTTAACAAATGCTATATACAGCTTTTCCAGAGCAACTTTTCTGAGAAATATATCAAATACGCCACACGAAAGCTTAGATACCATACGCATTTGGAATTAATTAATCTGTATAGTAACTGAATGTCAGTTTAGGGTCAAAATCTACCCCTAGATCTTTGATTTAGACCCTAAAACAATATAGATAAAATATATGGTATTAACTTTTCTTGAAAAAAACTACTTGCAAGCATTTGATCTTATTAAAATACTTATATAAACGGTTTTTCTTGCATCAAGAATAAAGTCCTTCTATGTCAGTTTGCAATAAAACTAAGTCTTCAGCATGCGATATGGTGGAGTAAATATTAAGATCATCAGCGCAGAGAAAAAATTTTGAAAAGACAAAACGTGTTAAATGGCTGCCCTTGCTAGATTCCACTTGGACAAAGAATGAAATTCGTCCATTGTGATACCATACAGAGGAAAACAGAGGAGGTAAGGGCATAACAGAGTAAAAAAATGAAGAGGGAGCTTTGGATTAGAGAAGAATGACGAGCAAACGGTGGCCAATTGCACTTACGCTAACCGCTTTAAGCTACTGATGAAATTCATGTGTGATATCTAAACCTGCTGGTGCTGAGATAACCTAAATCTAAAATTAAAAGTGGTAAGATAATTCCACCTAAACCTCCAGACACCTGCTGCAAAAAGAACGTGAAGCAATACCAAGTCTCACCGCCTAAATAGCTAACGGACAATGACCGTTAAGCGATTCTAAGTGATTTTAGGTATTTTTAGGTATTTTTATTTATTTTTATATTTATTTATTTATGAGCTAATGGATATTGAAAATTCTTACAGGTTAAGTATAAACATATTTTCAGAGACCAACTTAGAAAACGTCCGAACTACGAAGATCTCTGGTCGGGATATTAAAGAGAATCCTCTGTACGGACAGTCAACAGCACTGCGGATCAAGTCAAAAATGAAAGACAAAGATAAGTTTATTCTCTTGTTCTGCAAAGATTTTAAGTTAATTTAGAAGCATGGTGCTTCATAGGTATGAACAGGTTCCGAAAAGCGTAAATTACGCAACGCGAAATGTAAGAATACTTTCTGGAGTAAGGCCTAATATTTGGTAATAATAAAATTTATATGACAAGCAAAAGTAAGCTTCGAATCAAATATTACACTCAAGTCTTTAATTTCACTTACATGTGACAGAGGACTGCTAGATGATGAGAGGAGTCAATAACAGTGATCCGCTTAAAAAAGTAATTTGGAAACATTTATTTCCATTCATATTTCATTATGTTCACCGTCGGTAAACTTTGGCACGCGATGGAAATGGTCTAGAAAGCAGGTAACTGGGTACCCCATCAATTGAAGAAAAGGGATATCGAGTGACGTTCTATGACGTGTGAGATGCTTCTTGAACGGCAGAAAAGAAAAGATTTTCTGCATCGCATCGACACTGGCGATGAAAAATGGATCTATTATGATAACCCTAAACGTCGAAAATGTTGGAGTCTGCCAGGTCCATCGACAGCGAAAAAAATATTCATGCTTCAAAGGTTATGTTGTGCATCTGGTGGGATCAGAAGGGTGTCATCCTTTATGAACTCCTTAAACCATCTGAAACCATCGCTGGCGATCGTTACCGACTGCAGCTAATGCGTTTGAATCGAGATCTCAAAGAAAAGCGGCCGGAATGGAACGGTAGGCAAGACAAACTTATTTTGCTGCATGACAACGTCAGGCCACGCGTTACTAAATCGGACGAAAAATATTAAGAGTGACTGAATTGCAAAATCTTGGCCCACCCACCGTATTCCCCAGACATTGCAACTTCGGATTAGCATGTGGTCCGATCAATGCAGTCAGCTCTTATTGGAGAGCGGTTCATCTCTTACGAGAATCTTAATGAATGGATCAAGTCAAAAGGGCTGGAATTTTTCGTCGAAGGATTCCGTATGCTGCCTCAAAGATGGAGTAAAGTTGTAGCTTACATACTTCACACAATTTCATGTATTCTTTAATTGTTTATATTAGGTATGCAACTAAGTTCTCCCTGCTTTGTTTTATTAAAATACAACTTTATTCCGAAAAAATGGTTACAAGTGAATCATTGAAAGTATTGCCCATCGCTGGCTACTACTTTTCCCAATCTTTCTGGTAGATCTCATATACCGTCGCGGTAAAACTGTTCATCTTTTGAGGCTATCCATCAATCAAGCCATTTTTGATGTCTCCATATGAATGGAACTGCTGGTCAGCTAGACCATGTCGTCGATCGGAACAGGTGATAATCGGAGAATATGGCGGGTGGGGTTGGATTTCCCATTTCAGTGTTTTCAGGTAGGTTTTAACGGGCTTGGCAACATGACGCCGAGCGTTGTCATGCTGTAGAATCATTTTTTCCTGGCTCTCCGCATATTTCGGCCGCTTCTCACGCAGTGCTCGGCTCAATCGCATCAATTGAAGTCGCTACCGATTCCCAGTGATGGTTTCGCTTGGTTTTAACAGTTCATAATAAATAACATCAACTTGGTCCCACCAAATACATAGCACGACCTTCGCAGCGTGAATATTCCGCCGAGGCGACGACGTAGAAGCAGGACCGAGCAGTCCCCATGACGTTTTTTTTTTTGGTTGCTGTAATGAATCCATTTTCATCACCCGTCACGATGCGATGAAGAAACCCCTTCCTTTTTGCCACTGGAGCAGTTGTTCACAGGCGAAAGAGCGACGTTAAACATCCCTTGGTTTAAACTCATAAGGAACCCAAGTCCTCTGAGCAATGCCTCCAATTCAGCGTCTTCGAAGGTTTTTGGCCTTCATTCACGCCGACGGTCGACAACATTAAAATCCCTGTCTTTGAAGCGACGGAACTAATCTCGGCACGTTGTTTCACTCGGCATCTCCATAAACTTTTTGTAGCTTTCGATCCGCTTCATCCGCCTTTTTTTTCGAATGAAAGAGGAAAATCAACACTTCTCGAAAATTACGATTATTCGGCACAAAATCAGACATTTTCACAAAACCAAAACAAAATCACTAATGTGTCGAAGCAGTTTGCTTACCATATGTCTAAGCTTGGTTTATGACGTTTAGGTTATCTTCAAATCGACTAGCACACACTGCTGGCGGCACCTATTGACAAACAGCGGGAACTTAGTTGCGGACCTAATATACATAATTCGTAACTTTGGCTAAGAAAGGATGGCAACTTATTCCCATACCCCAGAAGGAAAGATATTCGGTTGATGGTCGGCATCATTACAGGACACAACCCATGGGGTCAGCATATGACCACCATTGGAATCATCGAGGACCCGGTATGCCTGTCATGGTCGGAGGAGGCGGATAGCACTGAGCACTTTCTCTGTGAGTGTCGTGCCTTTGCTAGAGCGCGACTACGAGTATTGGGTTCCGATGTCATGAGAATGAGTAATATTCGTTCTCTAAAACTGGAGGATATTTACAGATTTGCCAAAGAATCTGGAAAATTCTCACAGGACTAACTATCTCTATCTCTGTCTCTATTCTTTCCTATCTCTTTCTCTGATACTTTTCTCCCTCCCTCCTTGACTATCTACCCCCTTTCCAGAGCTTTAAATACAATGGTCTTTTTAGCCTGAGTGTTTTAGGAGCCACCAAATCTCCTGGTGCTCCTTGGCTCGACCTCTTCAAATTCAAATTCAAACCCATCCCCTAATACCCAATATATATGAAGTCCTCGAACTCATAGTTGGAGCATAGGGTGTCAACAACTGCTCTTCCTCAACGAACACGATTTTGTGCAAGAGCTGTATGTTTATTCAAGGTCGTACTCAGTAGCCTCATTTCAGCCTCCATTGAACGACGCCAGGTGGTTTGTTTCGCCTTTCCTGTTGGAAGCGGTACGTCGTAGCGCGATGTTGGCAACGTTGTTATTAATAATAATTAAGAAATGTATCTTTTATTAGTTGTTTTATCAGTTACTACTTTCCTTTTTAGAAATTGTTCTTATTTTATTCAAGTACCTCAAGTTAGAGCTAGAGTAATTATTTAATTCTGGAATATAGTGAATATAATTTAGTAATTTAGCAAAAGTGAATAATTTAATTGTATAAGGGGTGGCCGATTCATTGCCATTTTCTTATGTGGATTTTAGTCACCACATTGGATTGATTTGCCTTCCTCAGAACATATAGCAGAACAGACTTGAGGCTTGCATTGAAAATTCGTAGTTTGGTGTAC
>JAYXIM010001832.1:0-90974 GCA_037575425.1 Anastrepha fraterculus
AAATTTTTATGAAAACTAAGTAAAATTGTTTTGCTCAAAGTGATCAGGAGACCAGGTAAGAGCTTGGATCGGTACTTACATCGCCTAAGTCAGTTGGCTACTCTAAGTCGACTGCCACAAAAACCTAAAAGAAACCTGAGATCGAATTACAGGGGTAGAGATTATGAGTATTTATGAGGATTAAATTTTGTTTGTCCTATTTATCGAGCACAATGAAACTGAAAAGAAAACCATTTGAAAAAATTGCGCCCCATTATTCATTTGGCATGATTTGACAGCTTAAGTTCCTATGTAACGTGAGTGTAACGTGAGTTAAGTTTACGTAACGTTAAATTAAGTTACGTAAGTAAATATAATTAAGAGAAAGAGAAATTTAAAAAAAATTAGCAATTTAAAGAGAATTTTCTTTTGTAATGAAAATTTTTTAATCTCTTTTACTCTGCTTGCTCTGCGGAGTTAAACACATTTTTTTTTTAATTTTTTATTAAAGTTTGCTTCTTAAATTTAAAACATAGTTTCATTTTTCTGATAATTAATTTAAATATTAGCTATCAAATATGTAGATATATAATTGGCGCTTACACCCTTTAATGTGTGATTGGCCAAGCTCCTTCTCCAATTCTGGTGTGATTCTTGATGTTGTTAAAAATTTAAGCCGACTTCGAACGGCGAATGGTTTGGATATTTTTCATGACAGAAATACAGTCGGAGGTTTGCCATTGCCTGCCAAGGGGCGCCCGCTATTAGAAAAAACTGTTTCTATTACTTTGCTGGAATATTATTATTCCACTATTTTTTTGGTAGATGACAACATCTCTCAAACAATTTAAAGTTTATGCTCATTGTCAAGGTGACATTTCACACTAAAAAAATGCATTTGCTTTATTTTGTTTGTTCCATTCAGTTTGGATTTACAGGGTGTTAACAATAAAAATCAACAAAGGGAAAATTCGGTACGTTTTACAGTTTTTCTTTGATAAAGTCGAAAATGTAAGCCAGGCCGCTGAAATGATGGTGCGGACACTGTAAGAGGCTAATTACGTGCAATTTTGGTTTCGTCGATTCCGTTCAGGCTTTTTTGATATTAAATTAAATGTCAATAAAATCACAGAAATAAAATTGACCGGCATGTTAGTTGTCGTAGCATCGACCAGGAGCTAAAAATCGACCGTTAAAACAGTTTTAACCATTTACGCAAAAATTTTATGCGATCCAATAAAATGGATTTAATTTTGGTATCAAATATTCTTATGTTAACTTGGTGCCGCGTGACAGGAATGAAGAACTCCAGATGTTTTTCAATTGCCCGCAGGCTTGCTGCGATATCTTTATTCCATTTTCGAAATCTTCGACAGAGCCAACAGAGGTCGAAGCAATGCATTCTAGATAGTAGAAACTTTGGTCTTCTTCCATAGGTGATGAGCTTAGTAGGAATGGGCTAGTGTTCTTTGTATTTGTGCGCATGACCCTTCGTTGATGTTGAGTACCACTAACAAAAGTAAATTTATATTCTCATCTGACTGATAATACGAAGCCTTAACTATAACTTTAGTGAATACGATTTAAAAATGTGTTAATATGTGTACTTCTTATTTTTCTTCATAGTCAATTTTTTGCGTTTTTTTGTGGCGTGCGTCTTGATGTTGTTCCACGAATGGGGAACCTACAGTTTTAGGTCGACTCCGACCGGCAGATATTTTTTATGAGGAGCTTTTTCATGCCTTCTTCTTCTATTACTTCTTATTTCTAGTCTTCATAAAAAAATTAAACTGAGTGAATTTTGACGGAACTTAAAAAGGTGACTTTTGTTATGAATCCCGATAATGCGGGATTACATTAAAAATATCCCAAAATATTGGCATCCCTAGCACTCATACAATTATTAACTACGGAAACTTAGTTTCATTAATTTTGTTGTCTTAAATTTTCTTGGCTAAAAATTTAATTAAATATGGGTGTAAACGTTTGACGATGTTTACCATTAATTTAAAAAAATTACAGCGCCCGTATTGGACTTCGGAGTGCAAGGGATATAAATGTTTTCAGAAGTGGCTTGTTATAAATCTCAATTAAAGTGATCGCAACTAATTGCGACTCGCTGTTGATTTCCAAATCGTAAATCCAAGTTCAAACTTACAATTAAGCCATAAAGGAATGGAATTTGAATGTTGAGCACGAATTTTAGCGCAATCAGTAAATGAGAACAGTGCAGACGAATTATTTATACGTTCATGGTGGTGGTCGCAATGGTGATGCAACAATGATGTTGGTGCTTCTCAAGTGACTACTCGGCAATCAACTAACGACCTTCTATTTCTTCTTTCTCTTGAGGCGATAGACGCTTAAGCGATTTTGGTGGAGTTTAACAAAGTGCACCAGTCATTTCTTTCTCAATTCCGTAACAATTCGCCGCTACTTGTTGGCAAGCGAGGGCATTTTTTGCGTGCTGCACTAAAAGTGATATCAAGTGATACGAGAAAATGGAAAAATCAATATTGTTGGTTGAGAAAGTTTTTATTGGTTTTCAAAATCTTCTCCATGATGACTTATATTCTTGTCTATTGTATTCGTTTAAAGCTATTTTTGAAGCATCTTGTCCAATTGCGGTTTTAAGGTGTTTTTTTTTTTTAAGTTATGTGAGATCCAACGTAAACACACATTTTCTACCACAGTGATAAGGAAAAGCTTAGTGATGATCGTAATACGAATGCTCAAGGATGCCTCAATCTCATGGTATGAGACATAACGATCTTTTCCAATCATTTCGCTCACAGTATCGAAACAATATAACAACTGATTTTGGACGACCTTCTCGCAATTCAACTCTGAACGAACAGCGGACACGAGAAAATTTATTATACCAGTTTTTTACGGTGCTAAAGGATGTTGCGTGTTCGCCGTATAATGATTTTATTTGATCGTTGCATTGTTGTCTTGTTAATTAACGTCGAATATAGTGAAAAATAATCATACTTTCATTTCTTTGTCTAGATGAATTTTTACATTCTTTCATTCAAACATTCTGAGTGGTTTTATGCCAAATTGTGTCAAACTTTCCAATGCCAACATCAAATGAGGTCTGACGACACTGGAAGTATCCAACGCCAGATATACAAATGGCAACACTCGTATGTGAGATAAGTCCAGCTCTTATGCTGGATTTGATTCAAATGAAGAATTTCGTTCGTTATTAACGACTTCTGTTTATTTTTTCTTTATTACATATTCTGTTTTTAGCGACTGATTTTTTTGGATTCTCAAATTTCTCGCATACAAGGTACTACCGAATCATCAAACAAACAGTCGGCGCACTCGCACATCGGCATCCACGTCACTGTTGACGGTTATAGTTCCGAAGTAGAGGAGAATAATTCTATTTTTTAATAGAAATGATCGGATGTTTATTTCATTATAAAGAGGAAGGTATGCCATTAATAGTGGAAAATAACATCAAGCAAATGACCACCACGACCACGCTTACAGGACAATACCCTTTTCATGAAATTTTCCATAACCGAATTGCAAAGTGGCTGCCCTATGTCCTCGATAGCTTCACGAACTCCATCTTTGAGGTCTTGAACCGACCCTGGGCTGTTGGCGTAAACCTTCTCTTTCACGTGGCCTCAAAGAAAAAAGTCACAAGCTGTTAAATCACAAGATCTCGGTGTCCAATTGTGATCACCTCTTCGAGAGATAACACGGTCCGGAAACTTTTCCCGTAAAAGATCAATGGTTTCGTTGCTTGTGTTGCACGTAGCGCCGTCTTGTTCAAAATAAACGTTGTCCAGATCAATACCATCCAATTCCGGCTATAAAAAATCGTTAATCATCTCGCGATAGCTATAGATAACACCTGTTATTGGAAAACCCTTTTTGTTTATTTAGGAACCTGACGTAACACCGAGTAGCACTTGAGTAGTAAAGTCCTATCTCGACGCATAAAATTAACACTTTATAAGGCTCTCAACAGGCTCGTTCCATTATATTACGCAGACGCTTGATTGATGACATCCATGGATCAACGAGCAGTTCTGCTTACGATAATTTGCAGATACAGCACCCCAACATTTTGACAATTTTTGTTTATTTATTTATTTATTTATACTTTTATTTAAGCTATTTTTCCTATAAAAGCATCGTTTAACTTTAAAACTTTATTAATCCACGTTTCAAACCTCTTAAAAAATATATAAAAATATGAAAAAATTTCGCAATTTAATCAGATAAAAAAATAAATTTGGGTACTCAATTGTAGACAGATAGGTAGGTAAAGTGGTTGTAGTACCAGTCTGGAACTCCCCAAGAGCACTAAAGCGCCGTTTTGATACCATTGTGAGAATTCCAACGGGCAGTTATTTACTTGTTGGTGTAACGGAGAAAATTGATGGGTTTCAGGTTGGCGCACTGGCTCAAGGCTGTCGAAGAAAGCAACACACAGTGATCCTAATTGTCTAGCTGCCAAACCCGGACATTTACAGAGAAAGTGCTCAATAGTCTCCCACTCTGAAAGATTCCCACAGCATCTGCAATGGGAATTAAATGGTAAACCTAGCTTTTCTGCGTGTGGGCCAATCATCCAATGACTGATAAACATAGCTACGAGTTAGGGAATTGAGTGGGGTGGAATCTTCAGGACTACCTGAGTCCTACATCTGTTATACTGAGACACAAGGGGGTTTCGAAACATCAAACGAAGAAATGGAGATCCATATCTTCTTCGCTATCCTGAGAAAACAGGAAAGAAGTTGTGCAATTCTCCATTGACAACAGTCAGCGGTATATCCAGGTAGGAGACCTCTGAAACCATTTCATTCGACCCGACAAGCTTATTAGCAATTTCGTTTTCCTCTATGTTCCTATGTCCTAGAACCCCGATCAGAGAAAAGTTACCTGAACACTCAAGAGATTTGATGTCCTCCTTACAGGATTAGACCAGTTTGGATCTGCTCCAAGTCATCGTCGGAGCCTTGATCGCGGCTTGACTATTGGCGAAAATGTTAATATCTCCCTTGCTGCCACGTTTCCAAATCATTCTGCACGTCTGCAGGATCATCAAGACTTCTGCCTAAAAAACACTCAGTATTCGTAATTTTTAAGGAAATAGATAAATTGGCTAATTTAGGGACAACCGGTACTCCGACTCTCGATTCCATCTTGAAGCCGTCAGTAAAGACAGAGGTACCAACTTCCGTGCAGTATTTTCCCTAGATCCAATCCTGCACCCTTGGAAATATTGCCCCGGCGCAGCCCTCAAAAGAGAACACGACCTTGCGGGGAGAGAGATCTGTATGAAAGTTCAGCGAAATGCGGTCTTAAATGCCAAAACCTGCTCCATGTCTCTTGAGAGATTTTCCTCAGAGGCCAAGAGAACAACCTCCTTTATGTTTTATTATTTTTTTGTATAGAAGTTTGAAGTAGCTAAAAATGTTCGTTAAGTTTTGATAATTTTTTTTCCAGCTGTATTTTCTTCATATAAAAAAAGAGTTTCGTGGATTTTTATAAAATGAAATTGGATTATAGAAGTACTTGTTATATATTATATAAGCGGGTTTTCTAGCAACTTCAAACTTGCATTCTTTTATAGCAGAATTTAATGAACTATAAAACTGTGTACCCATTTTTTCTTAACTCTGATTAAAAGGCTTGAAATGTTGATGAAATTTTTTCCAATTCTTCTAAAGTTTGAAACTTGAATTTCTTTGGTTTTTGTTAGACAATGAGCAATACTTTCATAAAAAATGATGCTATACTTTTATGAAAATTACGAAAAAGAAAACACAAAAGGTTCTCAAAATTTATCAAAATCATTTTTTCGCGCACTGTCTTTTATTTGACACACATTCTAATGCGCATAAATCCATTAGGAATAATTATGTTATGTCCAATTATGGCCTCAATCCAATGAAGTTCGATTAAGCACTTGTCAAATTAAATCCAAAAATACATATAAATATGCCAGCTGTGGTTATCTTTGAAAGGTCATAAGCAGTCAGTGGTATTAGTCAGCAGACTCAGAAATATACGCATGACACTATTTCTCTTCTAACGTTGCGTTTAGGCATTACCAAAATTCTCAGTCAAATGTGAATGGCAACTTGACGGATTTAATAGAAAATTACTTATGATATTGGCAATCAGACAAAACGATACGACGATTAATGACTTCCTCACTTCTAACCCATATTGCCAATCTCCCTCCTCTACTTAGACACACCGATGTAAATGACTGGAAACAAGTAACTCTACGTTACAAGCATACATACGTACCGGCATACATACATACATACAAATACATTCATACATACTTTACTCAACTTGGCCATATTAGTAAACAAATTGATGCACAGTTTTTCCAAAGAAGCCAAGCACTTTTGATGGGGCGTGCTGAAACATACATACAGACATCCAATTGTGTGGATGATGCCTTTGCACACACACATGTAGATGAAGTTGCCTGCTTGATGATGTCATTTTTATATGAATTTATAAAACTTTGCAGCTATGAAAAATGACTTCGTTTTTAGGTTATGGTTATTTATCGGAAAAAATGTTTACAATTTCTCAACGCGTCCATATTTAGCACACAATAGCAATAATAAAAGCAACAAAAACCAAAAGTTATCAATTGGCGGCAGGCATTCGCTCGTTGCTCGCAATTGTTGGTGGCGTCACTAATTGTTGCATGCCACATACCTACTAAGAAATACTTTCTAATATTTTGACATGAGCGCAAAAATGTTAGCCACTCAATTTGTAATTCTGCCATGGTTGCCACCTCTTTTATCTGTCACTGTCTGCCCATTGGAACTCGCATCCCGCTTCCACCACGCTCACCCCACTCACCACTGCACTCTCATAGCAGGCTACACCTCGCATGCTTTTCTTCATTTTCTTTTAAGGCGCCTTGAGACAGCTATCGATGAGCGATTAGGCCAGGTTAACACAGTATGTGGCCTGATTCCTGACTAATCGGTTGTGATTTTGAAAAATGACCAACAACTTCCGGAGAGTGTGAAGAAAAATGGCCCCCGGCGCTGTTGTGGCATGTTTCGACAAGCGTGCTGTGGCATGGAATGCGGTGATTGGTGGAGAAAAGAAAAACCAAAAACAAAAACGGCAATCCAAACGAATGACAGACTGGCAGGCAGACAGCAAATGGAAATGGGCACGGTTAGGAGCAGCGAGAGCAACTAAAATAGCTAAACGAGCAGTTGTGTGTCTTGGCATAGCGCAGCAAAGAAATGAGAATAAATGAATGGCGGGCGGTGAAGACAGCCAACAACAGGTTGGTTGTTGGCCTCATTGTTGCCTGAGCTGTGGCGCTCTAATTAATGGAGTGCAAGTGACTAGCAGAATTTGCTCACATTCGACTTGTTTGAGGTGTTAATTAAATATAAACGGAGTACACAAAACGTTTACACAACAAGCCTCAGAATATCTTGAACGCTAATGTTAGCTGCTGGGTAGTGAAAGAGTCCTTTTCGCATTTTTTTTGTAAGTGGCACCATTATATGAACCAAAATAAGCTTGGAAAGTATTATAGACACTTTTCATCTTTTATCAGTATGATCCATCATTGGGATACTCCATTCCAGTGCGCTTGAAGCATCACAAGTATTTCTAAACATCAGTAGATCCCAAAGTGTGATATTAGACGACAGGCAAGAACCTAAAGAAAATAAGTTTCGTATGAATATTTGGTTATGAAAGATGGTTGCCGGGTTTCCCAAAATTAAGACACGCACTTCGAAAGAGAGAGGGAGAACAAGTATCTGCACCATTTTGCACACGCTGCCAAAACTTGAGCTCGTTACCACTCACCAGAGATCAAGAAATTGTCGATACACTGGCCTTCTAGTGAGATTAAGGTTTATCTGTCGGTCAATGAAGTCATGGCGACAGTTTTTATGACTATCTTGAAAAATTAAAAGGACTACCTATTACCGATATTTTGTTCTTAACTTTTTGACTTTTGAAAAATATGGTAATCGCTACTTTGGATCCCTGTAACATGTAAAAGGTTACCCATTCAAGGCGCTCAATACCTCTGAAGTAGTTTCTTCACGAAACATACCTCTTTAAAAGTGCATACCTCTCTCGGCGACCCAGGCGGTCACCGTAGCCGAATGAGTTGGTGTGTGACTACTATTCGGGAGCGCATAGGTTTGAATCTCCGTGCAGCAAAGTAATAGAAACAGTTTTTTCTAATAGCGGTCGCCCCTCGGCAGGCAATCGCAAACCTCCGAGTGCATTACTGCCATGAAAAATCTCCTCATAAAAACCATTTGCCGTTCGGAGTCGGCTTAAAACTGTAGATCCCTCCATTTGTGGAACGAAATCAAGACGCACGCCACGAATAGTAAGAGGAGGTCGGCCAAACACCTAACAGAAGTGTACGCGCTAATTATATATTTATTGTATTTATCTTTAACTTCTATCGTCAATGATGCTCTTCAATGATGTCAAAGAGCTTTCCTTAATTGCATTCATAAGCATATGTATGTATGTTTATGCTTTATAAATAAGACTCACGTACAGATGGGTGCACGAATTGTGTAGGTTGGGTTGGGATTTCTTTTTTCATATTTTTCTTTTTCGCATCAGCTAACAACTTCACACTTGTACAAATGTACATATATCTTTCCCACATAACAAATGTTCATTCACCCTAGAGATACGTGCGATTTTTAATGATCTTTTGTTTGTAGTTGTAAGTTGTAATACAAATTGACAACAGTCGCAAATTATTGTTCACTCAAATGATTTGCTTCCGTTTGTATTTACATTCACGATAAAGTTGTGAGTGGAATTTTTAAATAGGTACTTCGTCAGCGAATGTGGGAAAATAATGAGAGCTTGGAAATGAAAAACAAAACTACTCAGAAGAGAAGAAAAGATATTAATACATTTTTTACAGTTATTCGTATAAGTAGCGGGGAACAAGGTAATAAAAATTTTATAAACAAAAAATATTTTAAGATTATTGTATTATATTAAGATAAAATGGGATCGATAGTAATCAAATTAGGTTTCGCTTGCATGCCGAGGGAAGAAGCAGGAAATTGCAATCATGGAAATCATAAAAATGTTTTCAAAATAGCCGTCACACCTCAGCAAACAAGCTTTTTAGCAGGTTAGGTTCTGGTGGTAGTCGCTCTGTAAGACTAACTCACTTGGACCTTTCAGGTCCGCCATTTATTTTTCATCGTGGAACCATTTTGTGGCTCTTTTGAAGCGCAGCCTTAATCCCATCCTCACACCAGACAGTTCCCAAAGATAATTGAAAAAGTATCTACCTAGAAAACCAGCTCTGATATTAGCTAAGGCTGTACAATTGTAAAGGAAGCGCTCAACTGTTTTTTTATCTTACTCATCTCTAAAACTTCTGCAATATTCATAGGAGAACACTCCTGCTATCAAGGAATGCCTCCCAAACAGCCAATAGCCGGTTATACAAGCAACGACCTTCGAAATATCCTCTCTTGAAATGCTAAGTACCAAGGGATCTGGTGGCTCCTAAGCCACTCAAGCTAAAGAGCCCATTGTATTTATAAAAGGGGTGTAGATAGTCAAGGAGGGAAGAAGAAAAGTATCAGAGAAAGAGATAGGAAAGAACAGAGGCAGAGACAAAAGGTAATTAGTCCTGTGGCAATTTTCCAGATTCTTTGGCAAATCTGTAAATATCCTCCAGTTTTAGAGAACGAATAATACTCATTCTCATGACACCGGAACCCAAAATTCGTAGCTTTGCTCCAGCAAAGGCAGGACACTCACAGAGAAAGTGCTTAGTGATATTCGCCTCTTCTAAGCAAGACAAGTACATCGGGTCATATGCTGACCCTATGGGGTGCGTCCTGTAATAATACCAACCATCAACGGAACGTCTTTCCTTCTAAGTTTTAGTAGAAAGTTTGACAGTTTTCTGTTCGTACTTCTCCCAAAATACTTTGTAGTTCTGCAGCGTTCTAGGCCGGACCATCGCTCTTTATGTAAATTGTACTCATAATCGCTGATCCAGACAATGATTCCTGCGGAACTGATTCCGATAATTGGCTCTAGCCCTTGTGGGGGAACCGCTGATCCACGGTTGGCCAATTCGTCCGCAACACCAGAGTGTCCTGGAACCCATATAAGTCTTGCAACAGAATTAAGCGTCTTCTTACATTCTTGAACAATCTTTGAGGTTTGCTTCGCATTCTCCAGGGCCTACAGTGCAGCCTGGCTGTCACTGAAAACTTCAATCTGTTTCCCGCTCCGTTTCCTCTCGATCATCCATTCGGCTACTTTCAGAATGGCAAAAATTTCCGTTTGGAAAACAGTTGCCATTTCCCCCATAGCACAGTGATACTCATTACTATCGTTTAAGTACCGTCCGGCTCCAGACACCATTTTATTCTTGCATCCATCGGTAAAGAAAATATCCGTCAAACCTCCCTGAATTCATTCTGAATTGCTGACATCAAATTTCCTTCCAAATAAAGGTATGGGTACAAGGTCCTTCTTAGGTGCCAAAAACAGTGGATACTGCTCAGATAGCAACACAGTAGTCTAGTTGTTACGCAAGTGTCTTCATCTCTGCATGCCCTATGGGCCTCTTGGATAATGTTATTCTTAATTATTAGCTTGCTCGTGGCCATACGTATCCCAATGGTACTTTTATCACTGAGCAGTTGAGGAGCAGTACCTTTGCTGGCAAGCTTCCCTCAATAAAAAAAAAATAAATAAATAATTGGCGCGTACACTTCTGTTAGGTGTTTGGCCGAGCTCCTCCTTCTATTTGTGGTGTGCGTCTTGATGTTGTTCCACAAATGGAGGGATCTACAATTTCAAGCCGACTCCGAACGGCAGATATTTTTATGAGGAGATTTTTCATGGCAGAAATAAACTCGGAGGTTTGCCATTGCCTGCCGAGGGGCGGCCGCTATTAGAAAAATGTTTTTATTAATTTTGCTTTCACCGAGATTCGAACCAACGACCTCTCTGTGAATTCCGAATGGTATTCACGCACCAACCCATTCGGCTACGGCGGCCTCCCTCAATAAAGAACCGAAATTATCTTACGTCGCAGCTGCACAAGTAATTAAAAATCGAAAAAGTTTGTTGTGATGTGGAATCAGCGGTATAAGGTGTACAAAAATGTTGATGACTTTTCCGAGCGCGGCTTGAAGCGAGTGATGACAATAAAAGCAGGACAAAGTGATCGTCCGACTTTTTAAGCAAGACTCTTCTATGCGACTACGCCAAGCACAATCAGTTCTTGCTAAAAAGAGAATAGATGTAAGTATCAACACCATTGAACGACGACTGAAGGAGGCGAACATATCCTACTGTCCCACATCATCAAAACCACTGCTCTCAGAAAAACACATTGAGAAACAACAAAACACGAAAATCGCGTCACAGTAATGGACTGGCATCTTGTCGAAAAGATAGTTCACAATTTAAAGCAACTCGTGTGACAAATTCATAAAATCTGGTCCTTTTTGTGGACGAGCTACGCAGAAAAGCTTTTTCAAAACATGCCGAGAAGATGTCAGGCTATACTCGACAACAATGAAGACTACACAGCTTATAGAGTGATTGCGACTCGTAATTTTGGACATACTTTTATGTAAAAAAATTTTGAAATATAATATAAAGGGTGATTTTTTAAGAGCTATAGGAAAGTTTTTCAACAAAACACACATAAAATTCAGACGAATTAATGAAATTTTTATTTAAATCGATAGTACAATCCGTATAATTTAATGTTTGAAAATTATTTCATGCAAATGTTGACCGCGACTGCGCCTCAAATGGTCCATCCGCTTAGTCCAATTTTGGCATACTCTTTCCAATGTTTCGGCCGGTATCTCACATATAAATGCTTTAATGTTGTCTTCCAATGCGTTAATTGAAGCAGGCTTGTCTGAATAGACATGAGCCTCAACATAGCCCCACAAAAAATAATCTAAAGGCGTTATATCGCACGATCTGGGTGGCCAGTTGAAAGGTCCCGAACATGAAATAAAATGTTCACCGAACTCGTCTCTCAACAAGTCCATTGTTACGCGTGCTATGTGGCATGTGGCACCGTCTTGCTGAAACCACATGTCATGCAAGTCAAGCTCTTACATTTTGGGCAAAAAATAGTTGGATATCATTTCACGGTAGCGCTCACCATGCATCTTTGAAGAAGTACGGTCCAATGATACCTACAGTCCATAAACCGCACCCAACTGTGACCTTTTCTGTATACATTGGTAGCTCTTGCAATTCTTCTGGCTGATCTTCACTCCAAAATCGACAATTCTGCTTATTTACGTACCCACGTCGCTGAACACAATTCTTCGATAAAAAAGTGGATCTTCGGCCAACTTTCCAAGAGCCCATTCACCAAAAATTCTGCGTTGCGGTAGGTCGTTCGGCTTCAATTCTTGCACCAGCTGTATTTTGAAAGGCTTCACACCTAAATCCTTTCGCAAAATTTTCCACGTTGTTGAGTAACAGAGGCACAATTGCTGCGAACGGCGACGAATCGATAATTGATGGTCATCATTAACAATGGCCGATACAGCTGCGATATTTTCTTCAGTTCGCACTCTACGTAAGCGTGTTGGTGGTTTGACGTCCAATAATGTAAATTTGGTTCTAAATTTAGTCACAATAGCTCGAATAGCCGCTTCAGTGGGTCGATTAAACTGACCATAAAATGGAAGAAGCGCGCGATAAACTTTCTTAACAGAGCAAACATTTTTATAATAAAATTCAATGATTTGCAAGCGTTGTTCGTTTGTAAGACGATTCATGGTTAAATTATGCACCAAACTTAAGATGTTTGACTGTGAAACAAACCACGAAACGTGCTTCAGCTGTTTAAACAAACTGTTTAAAAAGATAATAGCTAAAAAATCAACCTTTATATAATATCTTTTATACTTCATGAATGATTGCGGTCCCTTTTTTCTGCCGCAGACTTTATTTATAGTAGTTTCCTTTTACAGCCAGAACTGCTGACCGATAGACGTTGAAGCCAGATCCTAATGGCTTTGAAAATACTCCGACCTTATCATTTAGCTTGGAACCATCTGTATAGAAATTTGGTTCCCCTTCTCTGTTAATAAAGTATACTCGTATATTTTTTTTTTGTTTTTAAAAAGTCTCCAAAAATCTTTCAGAAGCAGACGAACCTTTTATGGTTGTATTTTATTTTTTTAATATTTATTTACGACCACATTTTTTATTTTTTACATTTAAATATAAGAATATCGCATATTCGATATGAAAAATGATATGACGTCAAAGCAAATTGATTTTTTGCTTCATACATCTTTTCCACACGCAATCTTTCTCAAAAGTAATCGAACAAAATCCAAGGCGGCAAATATCATACTTTATAGGTGACTAATTCTCACCAACGCCTCAGTTGCTGCCATAAACGCATATTTATACTCAGGTAGCTTTTAAAATAGGTCAACGCATATGATGCATAATGATGCGTTTTGAATATTTATCTTTATATATATATTTCTTATGTTCGTGTGTTTGTCACTGAACTCCTCCTAAACGACTGAACCGATTTTGATGAAATTTTTTGTGTGTGTTCAATGGGATTCGAGAATGGTTTAGATTCACAATTTGGTCTCCTGGGGTCTCGAGATATAGGTCAAAACGTGGACCCGGGTAACCTTCGGACGTGTATGTACAATATGGGTAGCAAATGGAAGCTGTTGGTGAATGCTTTAGTTCAGAGTATTTTTCATGCCGCTCCGTGACTAGGGTCTCGAGATAGAGGCCAAAACGTGGACCCTAGAATATGTTTGTACAATATGGATAGCAATTGGAAGCTATTGGTGAATGCTTTAGTACAGAGTATTTGTCATGCCGCTCCGTGACTGGGGTCTCGAGATATAGGTCAAAACGTGGGCCCGGGTAACCTTCGGATGTGTATATACAATATGGGTATCAAATGGAAGCTGTTTGTGAATGCTTTAGTTCAGAGTATTTTTCATGCCGCTCTGTGACTAGGGTCCTGAGATAGAGACCAACACGTGGACCCTAGAATGTGTATGTACAATATGGATATCAATTGGAAGCTATTGGTGAATGCTTTAGTACAGAGTATTTCTCATGCCGCTCCGTGACTGGGGTCTCGAGATATAGGTCAAAACGTGGGCCCGGGTAACCTTCGGATGTGTATATACAATATGGGTATCAAATGGAAGCTGTTTGTGAATGCTTTAGTTCAGAGTATTTTTCATGCCGCTCTGTGACTAGGGTCCCGAGATAGAGACCAACACGTGGACCCTAGAATGTGTATGTACAATATGGATATCAATTGGAAGCTATTGGTGAATGCTTTAGTACAGAGTATTTCTCATGCCGCTCCGTGACTGGGGTCTTGAGATATAGGTTAAAATGTCGGCCCGGGTAACCTTCGGATGTGTATATACAATATGGGTATCAAATGGAAGCTGTTGGTGAATGCTTTAGTTCAGAGTATTTTTCATGCCGCTCCGTGACTAGGGTCCCGAGATAGAGACCAACACGTGGACCCTAGAATGTGTTTGTACAATATGGATATCAATTGGAAGCTGTTGGTGAATGCTTTAGTACAGAGTATTTCTCATGCCGCTCCGTGACTGGGGTCTCAAGATATAGGTCAAAACGTGGGCCCGGGTAACCTTCGGATGTGTATATACAATATGGGTATCAAATGGAAGCTGTTGGTGAATGCTTTAGTTCAGAGTATTTTTCATGCCGCTCCGTGACTAGGGTCCCGAGATAGAGACCAACACGTGGACCCTAGAATGTGTTTGTACAATATGGATATCAATTGGAAGCTGTTGGTGAATGCTTTAGTACAGAGTACTTCTCATGCCGCTCCGTGACTGGGGTCTCGAGATATAGGTCAAAACGTGGGCCCGGGTAACCTTTGGTTGTGGATGTGCAATATGGGCATCAAATGAAAGCTGTCGATAAGTGCTTTAACGTGGGGTAATTTTCATACCTATTGATGACTAGGGTCTCGAAATATATGCCAAAACGTGGACCCACCGTGTCTTTGCCCAGCGAAGCGGGTCGGGTTTGCTAGTTTATGTATATATTTTTAATATTAAAATCTTATTGCTACCAAATTAAGCAGTTGCAACTGCAACGTCTCACGCACAACTCCGCCGCGGCTGAAGCAAAGATAAAATATGTGAAAAAATAAATAAATAAACAAAAATAAATAATTAATAGTGTACGTAAGTACATGTGTATGTATGTATGTATGTACAGATGGCGCACCAATCCACGGCTGGTAATGCAATGCAGTGCTTGTTTTTTTCTTTTTGTCCCCCTGACGTTATGGCTTTTCATTGTGGGAAATCAATTGGTATTTTCAAACATATTATTTATTTTCCTTTTATTTGAAATCATTAAAAGTGATTAACGCATTTGTTGTGAGCTCATTTTTGATTTATTTTTTACTTCATTTACTACAGACTCTTGCAAAACAATAATATGATGAATTGACAACTAAGTAAAAAATGCGTTTCCAGCAGAGTTTTTCTGGTATTTTTTCGGCGTGATTAAGTATAAAATGAAATACAATAAATAATGTATATTATTTAATTTTAAAATGCATCCTTCGCTTTCTTATAGTTTTCTCCTTATAACATATACACGATTTTTTTATATGGACAAAAGGCGAAACATCATCAAGGAAAACAATTATTAAAAATCAACAAAAATTTTGAGCGGCTTCAAACTTCCATTTTATTATACTTAAATTTAATGAAATTAAATCGCAACCCAATATCCTAAGTCTGATTGTGGAAAACGCCGGGCAGCTACAAAGAAAATGCTCTGCAGTGTCGTCATCCACAAGGCAGGATAGGCATATCGGGCTGTCGATGACCCCCATGGCAGCCATATACTGACCACAAGCATTGTGCCCAGTGATTACACCCGCCAGTACTCTAAGGTCCTTTCACAAAACATTTGGCTACTCTGCACGAGTTCAACCCAGACCAACGTCCTCTATGGGTAGACCTCATGAAGTTGTCAATCGATAGTTGACTCGATGCATAATTGACGCCTGGAACGGGTTCAGGGCCTGTTAGCATACTTGCAGAGCTTTCATTAGCCAGTTTATCAGCTAACTCGTTCCCTGTAATACCACAATGTCCAGGCACCCAAATGAGATAAACTTTGTTGTGTTTTGCAATACTGTTCAGTTTTGTCTTACATTCTCCGACTAATTTCGAGGAGCAGCGTCGGTTAGCAAGGGCTTTCAGTGCAGCTTGACTGTCACTGCATACTCAAATACTACTACCCCGCCACTTTTTCTCAACTATCCAGTATATCACGTTCAAGATGGCATAGACTTCCGTAAAGAATACCATGGTCATCTGCCCTGTGGCATTTGAGTACATAGTGTCTTCGTGTAAGTACCATCCAGATCCGCTACCACCACTGGTTTTGAATGCGTCGGTGTAGAAAGTGTGCTGATATCCCGTTAATAGGCTATCTGGACTTAACCATTGATCTCTATCTGTATCAAAACATTATACTTCCTACCAAAGCTAATGAAAGGCACGCGATTGTCCACTGGCATCGAAAACAATGTGCACCGCTCCAACAACTGGTGGTATATCTGTCAGTGGCCAGTGCTTTCTTCCCCAAACTCCGTTTAATTTGAGCTTATACGCCGCCTTCATCGCCTCCTTTCGAATTTGAAGATCTAGAGGTTGCAAGTTCAGAATGGTATTAAGGGCATCACTAGATGTCGTACTCATAGCACCCTTGATACCCAAGTACACATTTCTCTGTACTCTGTTTGGCCATACTACACAGACGTATGTAATGATGGGTCTAATCAGAGTGATCTACAACCAGTGTACTATCGCCGGTCTTAGACCTCATGTTTTGCCAAAGGTTCTCTTACACTTCCAGAAGACTTTTAGTGTTCGAGAAAGGTTCCAATCGACGTGCTTTTTCCAGGTAAGCTTACTATCTACGATTACTCCAAAGTATTTAACCTCAGAAGACAGTTGCAGTGTTACCCCTTTCAATGTGGGTAATAACAGATCTTCCATATTGCGTTTCCTAGTGAAAAGCACTAAGGTACTTTTTATAGGATTCACCGAAAGATTAAGCAATTCGCATCAATGCTCAAACTTATTTACAGCTACCTGCAGTTTATTGCATATAGCTTCAATTGATCGTTCTGAGATTAATACACACACATCGTCCGCGTAGGTTTGGATGTGTCCAATTTTCTGCAGATCATTAAGAAGAGTGGCCACAATAAAACACCACTCTATCCATGGTAAGCAGTCTTTTGGATTGCATAGAGTGAATCCATCTGACAATGATTTCTTCTACTCCATAACTTCTGATAGAAGAGCATATAGAGTCAAAGGTAGCATTGTCAAAAGCTCCTTCACAAACACGCCAAAAGTGTACTCTCTTCTTTCCACCCCTTTTCGATTATGCTGACGCACTCATGCAGAGCCGATTCGCAAGATTTGATAATCATGATGTCTGACATTGAGAGGGTTTCGACTTAGAACCACCCTCGTCCTAATGTGCTGATGAGCTTGGCAGGAAACGGATTGAGTTGGCCTCAGGGACCTCCTACCCTGTCATCGGCATCCCCCTGGCAGTGGTTAAAGGTGAGCTGCACAAATTATTTCTCAGGAAAGCGGAGAAAAGATGGACTTCCATCTGTTCGTGAGCTATTTCAAAAACTCTTTGGCCACAGTACAATAAATGCAGGACTCAGTCTTAGAGACTCTACGCCGTTCAATTCCCAAACTCGTAGTTATGTTTACCGGTCATTGGACGATTGACACACACGCGGAAAAGCTAGATTTGCCATTTAACCCCCATTGCAGAAGTTGTGGGGACCTTTTAGAGAAGAGACTATGGAACACTTTCTCTGTAAATGTCCGAGTTTGGCAGCTAGACGATTAAGATCACTGGGTGCTCCTTTCTTGGGCAGCCTGGGGCAGTGTCATTATATCAACATGCTCTGGCAGGCTCTTGCGGCACACTGGAGCCAACAAAACAAGGCGTGGTAAAGTTTTGTACATTATCATTTGAGTTCTTACTGAAAAGTAGCTGATCATGAACTTCACCGAGCTGTCAGAGAATCCAAAAAAGTGCTTAAGCTTTTTGCAACAAATGTTATGATTTACCGAATCAAATACCTTAGAGAAATCCAGAAGTCAGAAAAGAGGTAAGCCGCCGTTGTCAAACTATATCCTTATGTCAGACTGTATTGGGGACAATAAAAAAAAACGAAATCAAACGAAGGTTTTCGAACTAAGGCAAACAAATTTACTAAAGCAGTGAAGTGATTTTAGAAAACTCCTTACCTTGGGTTTACGCATGGCAATGCTGGTTAGCTGTCAAAAAGAAGAAAAATTGTTTGCGTGGCCATGCATGCAGACAGTTATAAAGGCAATACTTGATCTGACTACGATTCTTTCACGACTTACAGCGAAACGTTGCTGAATTTTCCAGTTACGTGAAATGGTTTGCCAAATTTACTATCTTAAAAAAATCATAGACAGTGACGAAGGCAATGACAGAATGGATTACGTATTAGTAAACAAGTGTAAACGTATTGATATTGCCTTTGCAAAGCTGTCCCGTGTAATGCCATGTTAAGTCTAATAAGTATAGCACAAGGGCTGAAAAGTCCCGGGCCTAGGAAAGAAAACACGTTTTTTTTTTTTGGTTCAAAATTAACTTTACTCATCAACGCGGTTCCCATCAAGAACAACGCAATCATTCCACTGCCGCCCTAACATTTCAATAACACTTTTGTTGAACGAAATAGGCTTCTTTTGCCTCAAAATTCAGCGCTAATCTTCATTCGTTCAAGCGAAATTTCGTACGACGAGCATTTTTTTTAAGTCTGCGAACAGCCAGTTGTCGCTGGGAGCGAAATCTGGCGAATCTGGTGGGAGCAATTCGAAGTTCAATTCTTGTAGTTTTGCCATTGTTTTGATTAACTTGCGACACGGCATGTTGTCTTGATGAAACAAAACAGTGAATAAACGCGGCACCCACTTTGAACAGAGCTTGCTCATAGTCAAATGCTCATGCAATATAAAGCCAACACTTTTGATATCTTCACGATGTCTGGTAACACACGCAACTTCACTTTCCGATCATTCAAAACGATTTTGTGAATTTTGTGGAATTTTTTGATGTTTCCTGGTGTTACCGGCTCATTTGGGCGTGCGCTGCGTTGTGTATCATCGGTGTCTCTTCGACCACGCTTGAAGTCAGCGAACCATCCCTTTATTGCTGTTTCTGATAGAGCGGAGTTCCCATAACACTTTTCAAGACCCTGCTACCCTTGAATGGTATTTTTCCCACAAGAAGCAATGTAAAATTAAAACACGAAGTTGTCTTTGATCCATTGTTTTGAAAATAGCAAAAGTAGCATCACTCTCAGCATCATAACTCACGAACTAATGAATAGGATATCATGAAATTTTAACAGCTGTCTTTTTAAGGTTAGTACTAACTCAAAATAAGGTGAATGCAATAAAACTAGTGCCATCTAAGTGTTAGGCCCATGTGTTATACTAATATTAATATGTTTCGAAACATTTTTAATTTTCTCACTGCGTATATGAGGACCCAGAATTACTTCTAAATAAATGACCACTGCAAAACGTCAAAAGGCTCTAATTATGAATTGGAAGTACTTTTGGTTTGGACAAGTAATGATAAAGATTTTTAATTGTATTGGTAAATAAACATTTTTAATGAAAACACCACAGCTGGCATAAATTAATACAAAAAGCGACCCAAACCGATGTTGAAATTTGAGTATTTTCAAAAGGTTTTACCAAACAGAATATTTCTTGGATTAGTCACATCATAAAGCAACACTTTTGAATCTATTTCTTCGCAAAGTTTATGGTGAATGACAATTTAATTTGTCGATCTCAAAAGTATAATGAAACTTTCTATTTTCTTTTACCATAACTGTAATCTTATTTGAAGACAGTTTTCATGCATAAGAAGTTCGCTTTTAGTGAAACTAGTCATAAAACTTAAAGTAGCCTCTCACAAATTTCCAAACTTTCACCGATTCATCCTTGTGTTTAGCATGTAAAGCGACGTCATTGAAAGTTTGAATAGTTACACAAACTCCACTTACCAAATATTTTGACAATTGTGCGTACTTCCTTATTGATATATTTATTGCAACGTGAAAATTAAATTATTTATACTTTTTTAGGGTGAAATCCATTTTTTATTGCCAGTCGAAGTGGACACTACCAATTCAGCTGCATGTTATTGCTGTGATACTCGCATGTACTTGCTTTTGTTGTTATTTCTTAGCAAATATTATGGCATAATAAATAAATACAAAGCACTTTTCCCGCAACAAAACCACTTTGACAGATTTATTACTGTAATAACTAATTTCCTGCATGCGCGTGAGCATGCGCATAAATAATGGGAATGCATTGGAAAAGGAGTTGCAGAACGATGAAAAAGAAAG
The DNA here is from genome assembly GCA_037575425.1 of Anastrepha fraterculus. Lineage (NCBI taxonomy): Eukaryota > Metazoa > Arthropoda > Insecta > Diptera > Tephritidae > Anastrepha > Anastrepha fraterculus. The sequence goes on from JAYXIM010001832.1 coordinate 20,501, forward strand.
ACGGATGCTCGGAGAGAGTGTAATGTTTGTATGTGGTTTAGCAGCCATGGAGTTACAGGCGGGCGTTGACCATAATTAAAAAGGTGAAATTTATGTAATATGCAATTAAAAACGCCGCGAAGTGACGTGAACGCTGGTGTAGCGCAAAAAATTGTTACCTAAGCGGCATGCGGCAGGCTGGCAAATGATTTGCCAGGCTGTGAACTGAGTTGTTAGCTGGATAATAGACAAGAGTATGCGCAGGCGCGGCCTTCTTAAGCGCATTGCAGCCACACAGTCAATCACAGCACCCAGGCAGCACGTCAAAACCACGAAGCGCCAACCACCGACCGCCAACCGCCAAACTGCCAAATATTAAACGTCAAGCTTTTAACGTTTAATGGCGCTTTTGATTAACTTCTGCCAGCAAGACAATCAAAATTACTCAATCTTGGCCAATGCGACGACGACGGCGGCGGTGACGGTGACGGCGACGGCGATGGCTGCACGGAAGATAGTCGCCAGTGCGGCTGAGTGATTGAGTTTTGGGTTATGGGCCCAGCACAACGCAACCCAGTAAAGGAGCAGTAAAATAATAGAAATGTATGTGTGTGCGTATGCTCAGATATGTGTGCATTTATACATGTTTGAGGCCGCTCCCACACAACTCCTTAGCTGCTGTTGCTGTCTTGGCAATTTGCTGCTGCAATTGTCTTGTTGGCCGCCTTATTCGCGTGCTTGCAACATAATTGATGTACAAGCGAAATTCACTGTGGCGGAAGAGAAATTACTTGTCGCTAAAAGTGCTATGGCACCAATATTTTGTTATTGCTGCTTTCGCAAATGTTTTTTTGTGCAATTCGCCCCTTCATTCGCTTTCAATGAATTACTAATGAAGTGCTGGGATCCGCTTATAAAAACTGTTTGCTTTAGTCAGCTAAATGGTAACGACAACAGGAGCCCGTCCAAAGAGTTTCTTTCATGCTACGAAAAGGCGTTGCCGCTACCTTAAATAATTTTCGCATTCTCCGACAATTTTCCAACAATTTACACGAAGATTCAAGGAGCCGGAAAGAACGCAAGAGTAAGAAACTTGAATGGAATTAAACAAAATTAAATTATAAATATAAAAAAATGTATTAAAATAAAATTAAATAAAGCCCAACAAAAGTGAACAGAGTAAAAAAAACTTAAAATAAGCTAAATAGAAATATTGAAAATTTTATTTATATATAATTGACGCGCATACCCTTTTTGGGTGTTTGGCCGAGCTACTCCTCCTATTTGTGGTGTGCGCCTTGATGTTGTTCCACAAATGGAGGGACCTACAGGTTCAAGCCAACTCCGAACGGCAGATATTTTTATGAGGAGCTTTTTCATGGGGAAAATACACTCGGAGGTTTGTCATTGCCTGCCGCTATTAGAAAAATGTTTTCCTTCATTTTGGTCTTTCACCGAGATTCGAACCTACGTTCACTCTGAATTCCGAATGGTAGTCATGCACCAACTAATTCGGCTACGGCGGCCGCCCAAAATAGAATTAGTTAAAGTAAAAGATAAAATTTGTAATAAAAATAAATAAAGCGGAAAAAACAGAGTTAAAACAATATTAAATTGAAATAAAATTAATTAAAGCAAAATAAAAAAATAAGAATAGACTAAACTAAAATGAATTTTAAAATAGTAATAAAAGAAGTAATAATATAATAAAAATTATTAGGCAAGTTCAATTTAAAAAAAGTAACCAATTAAATAAATAAAAAAATGTAATTCAATAAATACAAAAAAATTAATATTATATATGATAAATTAAAAAATTAAAAAATACATTAATTATAATTATATAAAAACAATATTTAACTTACATAAAATTTAATAAAGCACAAATAGAGTAAAATAATATTAAATTACAACACCACAAAATAAATGGTAAAAAATTGTAGAATGGAAGCAAATTAAATAGAAAATAAAAAAAAGTATAAAAAAATTAAAATAAAAAAATTAATTTATTAAAAAATTTAATTGAACCAAAATAAACTATAAGAAGCTATAATAAAATATATTCATTCAACGACTCGCTGCTCTGTGCATAACAGGAGCGATGAAAACCACTCCAACGGCGGCGCTGGAAATGATACTCAGCATGCCACCTACATCACATCTATACAGACGGCTCTTAAGCTTTAGATGGAGTGGGAGCGGGTATTTACTGCTCAACAGAAGGAACTCATATTGTAATAAGTCCAAAAATGTTCGACGTAGCAGGGAGGCCATAGAAAGGCTAGCCGCAAACAGTAGGCTGCATATCTACTGGGTACCAGGTCACAAAGGCATTATGGCGAACGAAATAGTAGATGAGATAGCAAAAAGTGCTGTTAGACTACCATTTGAACAAGAGAACGACACACCAAAATCGCTAAATACAATATACAATGAAATGGACAACTACATGAAAAGGCGAGTGGAAGCTAGGTGGACTAATCAGACCACATGCAAAACAGCAAAAGTCATGTGTAGAACTAACGACAAAAAACTGACTCAATTCGTACTTACGCTCTCGCGAAAGGACTGCAGAACTTTCATAGGTATGCTAACAGGTAATAATCAATTGGCCGCACATGAGTACAAGATAGCGATTGCTAACATGGACAAATGCAGGAACTGTGGAGAGGATATTGAGGAAACTTTAGAACACCTTCTGTGCATCTGTCCGGCATTATTAAAAACGCGTTTAAAATGCCTGGGAGCCTCATTGCTTGAGGGTCTGGAGGACGTCTCAAAAGCGGATCTCCCAGCTCTGCTTAGATTCGCCGAAAGCGCTGACATGTCTACTTTAGGTATTCATAGAGGTCGGTCTCCATCTAGTATCGCTAGGACCAAGAGGTCTATGCGTGGCTTATTACTAACTAGGCTACCATAACCTATTATAAAATATAAATAAATAGATGAATTAAATAAGAAAGGTTTTAATTCAAAAGAAAATAAAACAGATACAAAAATTTAAATTAAACAAATTTTAATTAAACAAAAAGAATATTTTGTTAAAATAATATTAAATTAAATTGCATTAAGTCAAATTTATTAATATAAAATAAAATTAAAATATTAAAGTATTAACTGAAATAAAAAAATAAATTTAATTTAAAAATAGACAAATTAAATAAAAAAAGTATGAAGACAAATACATATGCAAAATGACAATCTAGTAAATCAAGTGAAATAAATTTTATTTAACCAAAAAAGTATAGACAAGCACCAATTTAAATGAAATAAAATAAATCTGAAAAAATATTAAAATGAAATATAATCAGGTAAAATAAATTGAAATTTGACTAGAGTAAAACAAAAAAAAAAAAATAAACAGTTAAAAAAAAATTGCTTAAATAAAAAAAAACGTATAATAATAATATAAAGCAATAATAATATAAAACTAATTTGTCAAATTAAATAAAAACACATTAAGTCAAAATGTTATAAAATAAATAAAATATTATTGTATTAGTAAAATAAAATTTAAAAAAATAAAATAAAGAAAGTAAAAGAAAATGAAATAAAAAGTAAAATAATACAAAACTAAATGTAAAAAAATTAAGAGCAATCAATAGTAGTTATAATTTTATATTTTTTATAAATTTGTGTAAAGCAAAACAAAGGGACACTGCGATCTGACGGTGTTCTAGAATCCAGTGTTATGTCCCAAATCTTGTTGGCTAAGGTACCTTCAGCAACAGAGCCGTCAATCTGGCTTAATGGTAGGTCTTTCCAAACGAAAACTAACTCTGTAATGTGTACCCTAGTAAAAAACCTACCGCACCAAAGATGATTGATTGCATCTTGATTGATTGCAGATCTAGCCATCTGAAAAGTACCTTCGGCTTACGCTCAGTTGTTGCTTAGACGGCATCGATGTACCATTAACAAAATCGCTGAAAGCCGATTAATAATCTGGCCATACCTCTGCATTCTATGGTTCAAACGGCAATGATTACATTGATGTTTTCTTACATCACCAACCCAACCTCAGTTTTTCCCGACCTCTGTTATAAACAAGCCGCTGTTATATCCTCTATTATGTCAGCAAATCAGCTGATTCCTTCAAAATCACTCAGAGCCGGCTGACGGTCTTATGTTGCTTACCCACTCATTAATAATAAATAACTACTAACACCGGACAATGGTTCGAGACCTAAAAAATGTTTGCTATCATCTTCGTACCTGCTTCTTTGGCGACCTCGTTGCCTTCGATCCCGAAGTAGCCAGGTAAACAGCATTTCTCCATTAACTTCCATAAGCTTAAACTTAATGCAAGACCCTTTAACAAGTTTAATCGTAATCGTAATCATAGATAACCGATTGGCAATCTGAAAAAATAACAATAAATGTGTCCTTCAACCCTTTCTCGTGGTATATGCGTAAGTCGAGGTTGCCACCAACTCGGTCCAAACTGCGTTTAGCAATTATGATGGAGAGTTTGCTTTCAGTTCCCGTTCCATGATCCATCTTTGAACCCTCTATGTAACGACTGTATATATCTGGACTCAAGATTTGGGAACACATTTGAATAAAAGAGAATTTTGAAAACGAGCTTTGTTCCAATAAAGATTTCATAGAGTCAAAAATCCTGCAACCCTCTATCTAAGGCTAATTTTTTAATTTCCTGTTATGGACTTATAAATTAATAAGAAAGATTCCGCTGGATAATCGCAGTCACCGGTTGCTGATGCTTGTATAAAATATTGTTTATAAATTTGGCGGGAAGTCGATGCGATCATATGCCATCGTAGCCACACTCATACTTGTATAATCACATGAGGAGCTCCTCTACTTCGAGTCTGGAGAATTATAGCAAGAGAGACAAGACGCTACGCTGTGGACAACTTTTCATTTTATATACACCATTGTGACCTATGTAGAACTTATGCTTTTTAACACTCGATGCAAGGTACCCAATTTTACCCTACTACTAATTTATGAATAGACTCTCCCACTTTGATCCAAAGTACTTATGAGTAGTCCTGGGCTCATATTAATAAGATGGGAACCATGGGTGCATTCAAATTAAATGAACCGCGTTCTTGGTGAAATAAACTTATGGTAATTCCAGTCTATTATTCCAACAAACTCAGTTCACCTCGGGGAGGACTGATTACAACATCCCAACGGTGACACTCAATAGCAATTTTGCCACTCCCTTTCCATTGCGGGAGGAATCGTGTAGGGGACTTTTACAGGCATTGGATTCAGTAACCAGAACCTCTAAACTGGTGGAACAAACCACAAATAGCCTTACCATCTTGCGTGTAAACCATAAAGTTATCTTAATCTGGATCCCGGGACATCGGAACATAGATGAAAACGAAAAAGCGGACGAACTGGCAAGGGGATCTGATATGAATAGCATTCTTGCAGGATCAGTATTCACACCACTGGGAAATATCAACAAATCACGGAATGCAGATGGAGAGACCAGACAACATGCAAAATAAACAGAACGTTATGGTCCATGTATAACCCAAACTGATGTCAACATGCAGACTCATGGCGGTCATAACTGGCTGCTGACCTATCGCGCAAAATGCACCCAAAATGGGCATCCCTCCCAACACACATTGTCACAGTTGTAAACCACCAGATTTTCCATTTCCTCTGTGAATACTCTGCCTTATGGAGGTTGTCAACCCTTGGCAAATCCCTGCTCGAGAATCTTGAAAAACTGTCTGGCTTACACGTTAGCAACCTCATAAGATTCTTAAACTATATAAATAAACTATATAAACTGGATATAGTCATGCTGTAAATAAACATTAAACAAGTTGATAGCGAGGATGTGGCAACAAACTGATGCAGAAGTGCTAATTAGATTCTGAATGAAATACCATTTTAACCAACCATCCAAGGCAAAAGCTCCGTGTCCGTATGAGCTTGTGCGTTATTACCATTTGGTGTCGCCTGTGTTTCCCGAACATGAAATATCAAATGTGTTTTTGTTTAGTGATCGCCCTTCGCCAGGAAATAACAAACCTCCGAGCGTTTGTTGCCATAAAAAAGCTACTCGTAAAAAATTATCTGCATTTGGTAGGCACCATAAAACTACAGGTCTCTTCATTTGTGGAACAAAATAAAGGCTCACACCGTAAATAAGATTAAAAGCTCGACCAAATACCCGAAATGATTGGTGTAAGCACCAATTATATATATATTGCCTAAGGTTCCTCGCGCATCGGCACCCACGTCACTGTTGACAGTTATAATTTCGAGGTTGTAATTTATTTAGAAACCAGCATTAACACCGATAACAATGCCAGCCTTGAAATCCAACGTAGAATCTCTCTTGCCAACAAGTGCTACTTTGGACTAAGTAGGCAACTGAGCAGTAAAGTGCTCTCTCGACGAACAAAATTAACACTCTACAAGGCTCTCATCATGCCCGTCCTAACATATGGCGCAGAAGGTGGGACGATGACAACATCCGATGAAGCGGCGCTTGAAGTGTTTGAGAGAAAGATTCTGCGTAAGATTTTTGAACCTTTGCACGTTGACAACAGCGAATATTGCAGGCGATGGAACGATGAGCTGTACGAGCTTTACGACGACATAGACATAGCGCAGCGAATAAAGATACAGCGGCTACGTTGGCTGGGTCATGTCGTCCGAATGGATATAAGCGCTCCGGCTTTGAAAGTATTCGATGCGGTACCAGCTGGTGGTAGCAGAGGAAGAGGAAGACCTCCTCTGCGTTGGAAAGATCAGGTGGAGAACGACTTGGCTTCATTTGGTGTGTCCAATTGGCGCCGGTTAGCACGAGAAAGAAACGACTCGCGCGCTTTGTTAAACTCGTCCAAAATCGCGTAAGCGGTTATCGCGCCAATTAAGAAAAAGAATAAGGTTCCAGCTAAAAATAGATTAGCGTATGCCATCTTGAGCTTAGACCTTCAAAATAAATCGAAAGGCAATATTGTCAAAAGCCAGCTGGATATTCAAGAAGGTGCACAGGGCAATATTCTTTCATTCGATCGCTCTTTCATCCGTTACGAATGCGTAGATTTTCGTAGGGTGCTAGGAATTGGAGAGTCTCAGTACGTTTATTATGTCAGTCTAATTGGTCAACTACTTTCAAAACAAAAGAAGTTAAACTTAAGGGTCTATACGATTTGGGCAAGCCTCTTTGAATGCCTTCTGCTTAGTACTCGGTATATATTCATAAAAATACAGACAGTCGATTATTTCTTATCTTAATGCAGGAAATATTGCGTCCATATCAGCCGTTTTGAGGGCCCATAATACAGATTAATTTGAACCAAAACTCATATATTGATCCATTACCCATTTCCTCTGCATTCTCATCACCACTTACTACTTCTTCTTTAACCACATCATCGGCTGCTTTGTTGCATGCAACACTGTGAGCGCGTGAGTTGCACATTGTTCGTTTGTGCGTCGCGTATTTCGCTGCAAGCTGCATGATTTCATTAAGCAAATGCTGTCTGCCCAAATTTATCAAATAAGAAAATTTAATTTTCACAAATTGAGCAACAATAGCTGCGAGCATTTGCACCCACATTGAAACCATTGTTGGCAACGCCATTGTTGTAATGGTTGTGGCACAAACCACCGCCGTTGTTTTTTTTAATAGCCGCTGGCACTGCTATTGTTACATACATATGTAAATGTTGTTGGTGTTGTTAGTGTTGCACAATTTGCTAGCTGCTTTGCCGCTTTTGTAATGAATGACGGTAAAGGCGACGGTGACAGCAGCAGCAACAACGGTGTATGCGCAATTTTTCCGCCACTGCAAATTGAATTGACAATATTGCTTGCAGCAAACAACAAACAGCAGCAGCAGCAACATAATACTGCAAGAAAACTCGAACAAAAATGAAACGAAAAAATCAACAACATCTGGAGTTACAATGGATTTTTGCGCAATTTTCGACCGCATTTCCGCATAATTATTATAATTTCTGTTTTATTATTATTTTTTGATTCTTTTTTCTTTTTGGACACATAACGGCCAACAATTGTCGTCGGTTGGGCACTGAATTTGGCAAGTGAGTGAGTGATTCAGTTGCTACTTTGGGAAAATCTCACGGAAATTTGACATAATAACAACAACAATGGCGCCGATTATTACCAAATTTAGAGCGATTACTTTGTGTTTGTGAGACTTTCTGATGGCGTCATAAATGTTACCAAATTTGGCACTAAAACGTTTGGCAAAGAACTGTATAAATTGCATGTCATATATGTGTACATACATACATACATGCACACACACATATACACGGGCCATTACATGACAACACTAGCCGATGAATAAGAGAAAATCCAACTGCTTGCGAAAGTCTGCTCACTGCCCATTTTTGGCCAACTTGACGCCAACCACAAACAGCTGTCAGATTATCGTAATTTTTCATAAATCGAGTTTCGAATTCGTAATTTTTTGATTTATGACGATGACTAGCAGAATTCACAAATGTCAACCGCTTCTTACATTTCGAAATTGGACTAAGCAGCAGGGTTTGCCGATTTTAAGTGTATGTAAAAAAATAATAATACACTCGCGCACAATTAAACGGGTGTAATAAGTAAGGAAGGCTAAATTCGGTCAGCACCGAACTTTATGTACCCGTTTAAATTTTAATATTATTGAATATATGTAACTGGCCGTTAATTTATGCACTCGAACAAACTCATATACTAGGTTGTTCAATAAGTTTTGTGGTTGAAAAATATTACAATAATATTCAGAATTTATTATTTTACCAGTTTTCAAGTAAGCAACAAACAAAATTACTTTCGCATCCCAAAAAACTGATGCTAACACCTTTTTGGCCGATTGGCTGATTATCGAACACGAACTCGTTTCGGAGCAAAAAAAATAAGTTCACGCCATTCTTCAGTCTCTTATTTTGATTTAGAATCATGGGGATCGACACATGTCTCATCCATAGTGATGAATTGACGCACAAAATCCACTTGATCCTTTCCAAAATGCTCGAAATGTTGCTGACAAATTCGCATTCTATTATGCTTTTGCTCCATTGTTAGCGAATGCGGTGCCCATTGTGCACAGAGCTTTCTGAAACCCAGTACTTCAGTCAATATATTGCTTACGCCATCCAATGAGATGCCTAGGACTTCTGGGAAATCTCTTTCAATCACTCGAGGATTTTCTTATACGATATCCCGTGTTTTTTCTACGATATCTGGTGTTGTTGCTGTCCTTGACGTAGATCGTCTTCAAGGCTTAATCGACCAGGATTAAATTCAGCAACCCATATTTCTACTAATTTATGACAACATTCGTTATACACTTTCAACATTCGTTCTTAAATTTCCTTTGCTTTAGAGCATCCAAAAATAAAAATTCAATCACCGTACGATTCTTGATTTTTTCCATTGTAGAAAATACTGTGGCACGTCGATACTAAATGGCTTATAAACACAGATTAAATTGAAAGATTGAAATGAACTTACATGCGTTGATATGGTAGTAACGCTCTCTCTTATCGAATCGCAAAACTTATTGAACAGCCCATTACATTTCGTCACTATTTCACTTTCAGACCCACCCGCTTCACTTCGTTATGCAAACAGAAGTAAAAGGGGCGGTTGTAAAGGACGACGACATTGACGTCAGCATACAACAGCAATTGTATGCTTATAAAAAAAAGATAGCCCCAGAGATATTTTTGTATCTCTGCCGCCTAAGAATATTTTCCAGTACCAGCTTAAAAAGTCACACGATAGGGAGTCACCTTGACTAGAATATATTTTTTTCCTTGTTTTGTGAGTAGTATAACTTTTGTTTAAAAAAAAATTGGTTATATGCCAAGAAAAAAACAATGAAATTAAACATTTCAAAATTTAACTACTCACTTATTTACTTAGCTGGCAACTACAACCGATGGTCGGTCTTGGCCGCTACGAAAATGTTCCGCCTATCGACTCCGTATTGCGAGCATTGACGCCAGTTCGAAACACACAGGGCGGTTGGGTCGTCATCAACTTCTTTTTTCCAACGTAGATCTTCACGTCCTCTTCTGCAAGTTACACCACTACATTTCGAAAATACCTCCTTCTTTGCTGAAGCTTTATTGTCCATTCACTCTACGTGTCCTAGCCAACTCAACCGCTGAATCTTAATACGCATCACTGTGTCGATGTCGGCGTACAGCTCGTAGTTCCATCTTATTCGGGCAGCATTTTTCATGCAATTTGGACCATAGATCTTACGAAAACTTTTTCTCTTGAAAGTTCCAAATAACCGGCATGCAGTAAGTCTGGGAGGTTGAGTGATTGATAGAATGTCAAGAGATGGTTTTGCTTTTCAATTGCCTACCGAGCCCAAAGTAGCACCTATTGGCAAGAGTTATTCTTCGCTGGATCTCTTGGCTGACGTTGTTGTTGGCGTTACTGCTAGATCGTAGGTAGACAAAGTCCTTAATTATGCCGAACTCGAAATTGTCAATCGCAACCTGCTCTCCAATACATGTAGACTTGTTGGTTGTTGACACAAGACCCACTCGATGGGATTAATTTTCAAGAGTGGAGAAAGTTGCACAAACTACCCGCTGACTATTGCCAACAACGTCGATCTTATCAGCGTAAGCGAGCAGTGCCGAAGATGTCGATATTGGTGGCGCGAATAATTTTCTCCATCATGCAGTTGAAAAAGTCGCATTTAAGGAATCGCCTTGTCTGAAATTCCGCTTCCTTCCAAATGGCTCCAAAAGATATTTACCAACTCTCACTGCGCTTTTAATGTTTGATCCATTATCGTACTTTCAAATGCAGCTTTGTAATCGGCGAAAAGGTGGTGAATGTCGATCTGCTTCTCTTGGGTCTTGTCCAGGATTTGGCGTAATGTGAATATCTGGTTGATTTACCAAGTATGAAACCAACCTTTTACAAAGTACGCAAACTTTCATCCCTTGCCAGGAAGATGGGGTGGCCGCACAATAATAGATGTGGAACCTGCAATCAAGAAGAATCTAAAGAAACAGTTTTTCACCATCCGTTTGAGTGCTTAAGTCTGGGTGCTCTACAATCTCCATGGTCAACTTGGAAGAAATTGCAGAAAAGAAAATTAACGATATAGGCAGATTCATAGTCAAATCTTTTGTGCGAATTGGGTCTGGGCTGCGTCACTCAGACCACACCTCTACTACCACTACGCTTGATAAGACCTTGCACGCGGTACAAAGACGAAATATTTCAATCTATTCTTTCGATTTTCACATAACATTGATGAGTTTTTACCACTTTTTGATATATTGCCTCTTCTGTAAACTTCTACAAATATGTTAAAATTAACCTTCCCGGATAGGTAGTCTTTAAAATGCAAGCAACCCCTAGCAAATCGGAGCATTTTGTGCGAAGTTATTACATTACAAACGTATTCCGGGATGATATTTTATAGAATGTATAGGCGGCCGCCGTAGCCGAATGGGTTGGTGCGTGATTACCATTCGGAATTCACAGAGAGGTCGTTGGTTCGAATCTCGGTGAAACACCAAAATTAATAAAAACATTTTTCTAATAGCGGTCGCCCCTCGGCCGGCAATGGCAAACCTCCGAGTGAATTTCTGCCATGAAAAAGCTTCTCATAAAAATATCTGCCGTTCGGAGTCGGCTTGAAACTGTAGGTCCCTCCATTTGTGGAACAACATCAAGAAGCACGCCACAAATAGGAGGAGGAGCTCGGCCAAACACCTAACAGAAGTGTACGCGCCAATTATTTATTTATTTTTTTTATAGATATATTTTTTATCGGCCTTGGTAGTCTAGCGTAAGTCCACTAGCCTGTCATCCCAGAGGTTGTGGGTTCGAATTCCATGTAAAGCACGGTCCTCGCACTTTTCCAAATTTACCTACTGTCCCTGTTTCTAAATAACAAAACAAAAAAAATCTCATTTCTCAAACCCAAAACCCTATCCATTCCATCCATACTCCCGCACAATAGTCAGCGCATTATTTACATTGTGGCTGCTAAGGCAAGCAAAAGAAAACAGTTACATATTGCATCAGTGACGCCAGAAAGAGGAAGCGGGCAACTGCGGTAATAGTGCAGACACTAATTTTAGCGAAATCCTCAACCATCTGTGCGATCCTTCTGCAGAAATATGTGAAACACAAATGGCGCTCCAAGCAGTAAAGGAGGTGTTGTTCCTAAGCACCGACAAGTGGGCATTTCCACCACTTAGGACTGGTAGCGGCAGGTTAATCACCTACCTACCAAGTCTTGTCGAGGCCCTATGCGGGAGAAAAAACCAAAAAAAATATTTCTTATATATTAATATTTATGCGAGCATTTCATATAAACCCGCACCCCTTCCGCGCTCGAAAAAAATTGCTAGTTGCGCGCCTGATTATAGGTTTGAGGTTAGATTTACTAGGTCTAAGCAACACTGATTAATTTATGAACAGAAAAAACTCTTTGACAAACTATATTTTCCTTCTCTTGCGAGTTACAATTTTACAATTATTCAAATATTTAATGAAACTTTTTTTTATATATATTTTTTTTAAATTTTCGACCCAAAAATGGTAGCAAAAATTCCATACCAAAACAGCTGTTCAATATGAAACATTTTCAGCGCATTGCAACAACTGACTTTAATTTATGCGTTTCTGATTCGGAAAATGAATTAAAAAGTTATGTGAAACTTTAAACCGCAGACACGCCAATCCGTTGGCATGCCCATAAAGTCGAGATTGACAACAAGCCAAGAGCAGGCAACCCAGAGTGGCAACCCAAACAGCTTGTCCGCCAGTTTAAATTTGAAATGAAAATCAACAGTAAAAATAAAAGTGCAAATATGTTGAAAACGAATACTGTCAGCTTACAACTACATATGCACAGTATGTGAGTATGTACATGTACATGTAAAAGAAACGAAAGAAAACTCAACTGTTGCTCAAATGACGTTGCAGCAACTTTTAGCACAAAGCAAATTAAATGAAACTTAAATGTAGAAAATTGATGCCAAACTCGAGCAGCAACTCGATTCCATGCGATTTCAAACTACTACAACAGCAAATCAACAACATTTCAATCACAATGCGGTGCATGCGCGAATTTTCCGACAGTTGCTTCCTTTTCGCTTTTAACATTACTTTAGCCTGCTGCAAAGCCATTGTTTGACATGGACATATTTTGATGCCAACATTTTACTTAATCGTGGCTGTGACCACAGACTAACAAATAGCATGAAAGCTGGCAATTGTTGCTGATGCCACAGACATTGACTCACTGACGGCTGATCGTTAGATGAGCCCACTGCTTCTAGCCGGTGAGCTTGAAGCTCGCGCCTTGCATCGAAGATTTCCTTGATCTGTTGATTAATGTTGCAGTTGAGTTGAGTGACGTAAGCGTCAAAAGCCATTAAAAAAGAGGCCAAGCGGCTGAGTTTAACTGGAGGAAAATTGCTAATGGATTTACATACATAGAAGCAGTGTAGTGCACATATATGTGAGTGTGGTTGTGCTTACGGAAAATTAAGTGCATTCTAAATACTCAGCAATCCATCTAATCCGACTTTGATGGGATCTACGAAATGAGTTGTATAAATATTTTGCAAGCCAAGTGAGGCTGTGCTAAGTGATTAACGCAATCAATGCGGTAATCGGCTTTTACACATTCCTTTTTTTTTTTTTGCTAAATCTTTTTCGACTTTTGTTTCATTATTCGCATAGTAAATAGGTTGCCTACGCTTTCCCTGTCTCGCTCTTTAACCTTGCGAACACATCGCTCGAAAAAGGATCCATATCGACTGCCTTTTCATTGCCGTAGACTTCCCAATATTTTCCCACCAACTTTTTCACACTTTTATTTTCTTTCATTTTCCAAATCAACGCAACAGAGTCACTCCATGATGATGTCTTAATTGCAGCGACTGTTTACCGGATACGAAGAATAGGTGGGCGTTCGAGCTTTGCAGTTACATTGCGGTTGTTATAAAGAGAAAAAAGATGAAGCATTTGCTTCATTTGCTGCGGCCTATTCTTCATAGTAATAGCTTATTTCACGTCGCAGATTTAGTTAAAGAGGTTACTCTCCATATGAAAAACAAGACTAACAGAACCATAAAAACCTTTAATAAAAATGGTAAATTTGTAAAGATAGATTATTTAAAACTGATAAATAAAATTAATTATATTAGAACATAATTCTCTACATAAATCATTAGTTCTCAAGAGCAACTTCATCCTTTCCTATAATCTGCTATATATTTTTAATATCATTTAACTCCGGGTGAAGCGCAGGGCTAAGATTTCAGAAATCAATTTCATTCGAAAAGATGGACGTTTATATCGCCAGCCGCTTGATGCAAGACGGACGCCCACTGTAGCTCAACTAACCTGACATCAAATAGTATACACAACAATATTTTTTTTACACATTTCTTTGTAGTAGTGTGGCACCAAAGTCAGCGTCTTAAGGGGTTACATGGGTTTCGTCGGGTAAAAAAATTTCTTATAGATACATATTTAAAGAATAATTTCCGAAATTTTCAATAAAAAAAATATTAAAACTCCTCCATTGTGACGTCATTTTCGGTGCCCTCGAAAAAAAGGTGCGTCCGCGTTGTCAGCATAACTCCTGACAGACTCATCAAAAATGAAAAAACAAAAATAAGTGTTTTAGTTAAGACCATAAACTCAAGCTTGAACGAAGGAAAGAAAAAAAAGTAAAAATTGGAATTTTGGCAGACATATTTCCAGAAAAATGAAACTTTCGGTCAAATTTGCTTGACATTTTGTTTTTTTTTAAATAGTTGTAATTAAAAAAAGCAAAATCCTTCGTTCAAGCATGAGTAAATTGTATTTCGAACACCTGTGTAAAATTTCATCAAGATCGGTTGAGTATTTTTGGAGAACATTTGACAACCGACTTTGAAAACACAGTTCCGAGAAAAACGCGTTTAAAGTTTTTAGTAACAATAAAAATGGCTTGGATCGCACACCTTCCAAAGGCTGTATCTCCGAATTTATTATTCTGATCGGCTTGAAAATTTAGGATAATATTCCTGAGATGTTGTAGAAATTAATAATCCAAAACAAAAGAAATCGATTTTTTGAACCAACGAAACCCATGTAACCCCCTAAAAAAGAGATAGGTGGCTTGTCAACAGGACTTTGGTTCTTCAGGGCATTTGAAACGAAAAAGTTAAACTAATTAATATTTTGTAGGCTTGTCATTCTGGCATTTCGGATTGACAGATCATCTCTATATTCACCAGATTTGGCTCCTAGCGACTTCCATCTATTTCCAGACCTAATAAAACTCATGCTCAGAAAGCATTTTTCATAAAATGAGGACGTCATAACAGCTGTGAAGTCGTGTTTCGCAGCCCTTTCAGATTCTCAGTGCAGGGATGGAATAAGTATATCGATGTTCAAGAAGGCTATACTAAATAATAATGAGTAATTCAAACCATTCGATTGTGTTTGCCTTATCGAACCGCAAAACTTATTGAACAACCTAGTATGTGCATTAAGAGAATACCCAACTATTCCTAGAGCATTGCTGTTCAAAATTGTTTATATTAAAGAGCGAAGAAATACAACCTTGTCTTACATCTGTTTTTTTTTCTCAAAAATATGTTCCCTCGTCATGTGTCGACATTAAAAAAATATTGTCATACGCACTGTGAAAATGTTTCGTAGGAATAGAACAAGAAAAAATCAACACTTCGAAATCCACTAAAGTGTCACTAGCGCTCTGCCAGTCGATATTTCCCTGCAGGGTGGAAACCATTATACAAGTATTCCGACCCCAATTCAAACCACTTTGCCGCCAAAGAGTTTCTTAAATTCAATTTCACAGTTTCTTGCGTTGATTTCTTCACATTACTGTAATATTCCATTTACTTCTTTAGTTTCACATTATCTTTATTCACTATTTATTTTTATTTGCGTGTTCGTAAGTTTTTCCTTTACACTTCAAAGTGTCAACATTTTCCCCCATGCTGGCTCTAAATCTTTACGACTTCTTCCTTGAATTGTAATCGCTGATCCGTTTGTTGCTGCTCCATTTCCAAACTATGCTTAAAATATAATTTTTTAAAGGGAATGCTGGAGAAGAATCGGTGAAGTAAGTACGTAGATGAAGAGTTGAACTGAAAGTCATATTGTCACACTTGCTGATCGTCTCCCTGCGTTAGTGATGCGCAGTTGAACAATTGCCTCATGTAGAATCAGGGTCCACTTAGCGCACAATTAATTCCCTTTGAACTATTTATTTCTCAAATAAGTACCTGTAACTAATTGGCTTCTTTTGCTTATGCTGATTATGTTTCTAAGGAGATGGGTTAGTTTAATTTTAATGTAGTTTCTTTGAAAAGTAGTTCAATCATTCTTAATTTAATTTGAATTTTTAAAATGTTCAAACTAAACTTTTTTAATTGTATCCGAATGGTCCAAATCCACCAAATAATAAAAAAATGCACGCAAATAGCCAAAAGAAATATCAGGATTACAGTCGACTCTTGTTAAATCAAACCTGTGATATTTCGTACCTCGCATTAATTCAAAGTTATCACGAGTGCCCTACAAAATCCCTTTATATTTCGCATTACAGGCCTTATTTTCTTTTAAGCAATTTTATTAAACCTTTTGGCTTATACAACTAATATTCCTCAAAATAGGACCCTTGAGCGTCAATACACCGCTGGTAGCGGTCCTTCCACTACAGGAAATATTTTTTTTTGGGTCGCCTCGATGGAGTCAAAACACCTCCCCTACAGCTTTCTTTTCAGGCGCGGGAACAAGAAGAAGTCCGGAGGGGACAGGTCTGGGCTGTAGGGAGGGTGAGGAAGCACCGGAACCCCCATCTTGGCCAATGCAGAGGTGCAGAGGAAGGCCAATTGTTGACGAGGTCGGACCGAACCCGGGCGACGCGGTTTTCAGCCGAAAGAGCACTTCTTTGTAAAACACCGCGTTTACAGTGCTTCCTGGAGGTACAAACTCCTTGTGGACGATGCCACGATCGTCGAAAAAGATGATCAGCACTGCAAAATCCTAACACACTTTTGAAACAGCTTTCACGCGCGGAGCGATGTTGACTGCGAACTGGGAACGGTTTCTAGTGGAAAGGGAAGATCCAACGATCCTTTTCCTCCACCAGCCGATTCGGTTCATCGCTTGGTAGACGCTCCGCGGGGGAAGGCTCAATACTTTTCAATCAAACTCTGTATGTCCCCTGAAAATAAGATACCTTTACTGTTCGTGGTTACGTGTTACGCATAAGACATAGGCACATTTCCCACGCATTAATCGCTTCGTTGGTATACAGATTAAAAATTTGTATTAAATATGAGTCCTAAAAAGTAGAAATGTTTGACGATTGCTGAAAATAAGAAATTAATTGAAAAAGTAGAAGGAGGTGATAAGAAAAGCGATGTTGCAAAAGAATCTAAGATTCCTCTCAGTACTCTCTCAACCATAATAAAGAACCAGGAGCAAGTTACTGCTGCTCAAACTGCTAAAAACTAAAGGTGAATTTCCTCGTCTGAAAGAAAACCTGGTCATTTGGCTTAGACAGTATAGAGGACCATCAATGGTACCAGTAGTTGACATCAGTGGTGTGAGTTTTACTGACTATGTTCAAGTGGATGAAAATGTTGCTATCTCAGGATCACTAATCGATGGCGAAATTTTATCTGCGACAGATACGAATGTAAAGAGCAACGATGAAGATGAAGACGATACATCAGAACTTTTGGCAGGGGTGTCAGTTAAGGTAACAAGAGCCTCCACTCAATAACTTACAAAGCTTTTGTCTACAAAACGAAACTGATGAAACAGCATATCAGGCACATTTTCTCCTTAAAAAAATTATTGAAAAGTCTGAGCAGCAGCAATGTGCTTCGAAATAAACCCGTATAAATGAACTCTTTTCAAAGATGAATTAAAAACACTTGATAATTCGAAGTCGTATTTATTTTCTCTCAAAAATTTGGAAGCATTTAATATAATATTTCAAACACTCGTAAATTCGTATTATTTTAAGAGTCCCTCTACTCTACGACTGTATATGAATTCTTACCCCAATCCGAATTCAAATCAAGTATGCGGTTTCTTCATACGTTTGAAATAAACCTCTTTTATGAAGGGTGGGGGTATTTTGATATCGGAGTTCTAAAACACCCTTCTATTAAGCTTATAGATACAGTCAGAAACTCCAGAAGTGGAGACTAGCTAATACTCTTAAAAGCCACTTGCCAACGGGCAATGGAAGCCTTTTAATATCTGACTCTTAAGAGCATTTTAAATCTTTGCTTTATTGTAAAGGTGATGGACCTTGTATATATTGGTCCCAGCCCTATTCCCGACTCACAGTCTGAAATGCGCGAATTGCAACTTGTGCTCAAGGGCCCCAAAGACAAAAAATTACCTTACAAACACCAAATTCTACAAGTACGCCCCAGAGTCTTTTCTAACTGAGCTGCTAAGTTTATTTAATATGATCTTCCTTAGGAAACAGATTCCTAACGCCTTTCGTAACGCCATTACTGCGTGCCTTTTTAAGAAAGGTGTTCCTTCCATGCCTTCAAGGTATCGCGGACTTTCATTCCTTGATACTAATTACAAAATGCTTACTGGCATTTTGTTAAACCGTATAAATACGTGGTTAGAATGTAATAATGTTTTAAGTGCATTTCAAGCTGGTTTTCGTGAGAACTACTGTAGTACTG
The DNA here is from genome assembly GCA_037575425.1 of Anastrepha fraterculus. Classification (NCBI taxonomy): domain Eukaryota; kingdom Metazoa; phylum Arthropoda; class Insecta; order Diptera; family Tephritidae; genus Anastrepha; species Anastrepha fraterculus. The sequence goes on from JAYXIM010001832.1 coordinate 39,181, forward strand.
ATCATTTGTTCGATCTGACTAGTATCCTCAATATTTGTGTAAAAAAAAACTTTTGCGTTCTTTCGAGATTTTCCACTTGCTTTTCACACAGTTCCGCGTAATATGCTTTTTAATAAACTAACACGTATCGGGTATTGGGATTCACGTCTTGTTTATTTACACTGCAAATGAGATCCGCTATATCGGAGCGCTCTCTTATCCCTTTTCTTGTTAATCAAGGTGTGGTGCAAGGTTGTTTGATGAATCCTAAACTATCACTTGTTTACAATGCGGTATTAAAATTGCTGATACTACAGTCAAGATACTGCCATACGCTGACGTTGTCGTTTTGCTTGCAGATTCTGGGATAGATCTTCAAACTGATGATTGCTGATGTTTTCGCTTATTGTACGCAGTGGGGTCTACACGTAAACCTGATGAAATATAAAGTTATAGCTTTCAGAGAAAGTACAAGAATTCCTGCTGGAAAAAAGAAAATATTATACGCTGCGTCCAGGTCGATAATGTATTACGCTACTCAGATATAGGGTGTTGATGCGCGTCAAACTACAGGGTGGGCCATATAGCGTTTGCTTTTTGAACCACCTATTTTTTTGAGAATGGTAACATAAATGACATGTCAAATGTGTTCATAATTTACTTAAAGGTTTGACATTTACGAAATGGGACGCTATACGCTTGAACAAAATTGGGAAATATTCAGAACCTATTTTCAAAGTGGTGAGTATTCTTCTTCTTTTCTGATTTTCACATCGGTGGCTACGTCAATAAGCAAAATTGTCGGATTTGGGGCTCAGAAAATCCAAACGTTACTGTGGATAAGCAAATGCATCCACAACGAGTCACTGTTTGGTGCGGTTTTTGGTCTGGCGGCATCATCGGGCCATTTTTTTCGAAAATGAGCGAGGAGCTGCGGTTACAGTAAATGGCGAGCGTTACCGTGACATGATCATGATTGTTTCCAAAAATTGAAGAGGATGACATGGACGACATTTGGTTTCAACAGGACAGTGCAACTTCTCACACTGCCAAAGTTACACTCGAACTTTTGGCTACCATTTTTGAATTCCGAATAATCAGCCGCAATTCCGATATCAATTGGCCCCCTCGGAGCTGTGATTTAAGCCTGTTGGACTATTTTTTGGGGGGAGCCGTTAAGGACAAATGCTATGCGAACCATCCAGAGACGATTGATGCTTTAAAACACGAAATCGAAGTTGCCATTCATGAAATTGGAGCCCAAACAATCGAAAATGTGCTTAAAAATTGGGTTGATCGAATGGCCTATTGTAAAGCCAGTCGTGGCAGTCATTTGAACGATATTATTTTTCATTCATAAATGACAATGTTCAATCTTCAAAATAAAATAAAAAAGTTTGAAAAAGTATTAAACAGTTTTGTTTTTTATAGACGATTCAAAAAACAAATTTTATACTATACGAAGTCTATGACCTATCCGATAGCCTGCAGCTCGGCAATGGGTACAGCTCGGCGTTACCGCTCTTTTATATTTTCTACAGGATATAAGCACATGTGTGCAAAATGAGGTTTTTTAGTCTTATTTTTGGCAGTGGCCAAGGTTTTTTAAGTCTGATTCTGGTATTACATTTTTTTATATTTTTTTTTATTTTATGACTTAACATGAAAGTTGGAAAGAAAACTGTGCGAAATATATATAAAGCAACTCTCGTACCTTTAATTGTGTGTTTGATTTCTTTAATAAAAGCTTGATACCACCTGCTATATCGATGAAATTTACTACATTTTTTCCATACTAAAGGCGTGTATGTGACTAAATATTAGATTTAAAGTAGTAATAAATGGTCAGATGGACACCCAAAAATCTCAGTTTCACGCTTCTTATAAAACGACCAAAAAGCGGTGATAATAAATTCTATTAACGGTGAAATTGACTGCCCACCTGTATCAGTGATAAGTGCATCAAGCGACTTATGAAGAAAGCGGGCGATAACTTATCTTACTAAAAAAATCGATTATCGCTAGCAATTTAAAAAATTTGGTTTTCATACGAGCCTAAAATCATCTGAATCTGGAAAAATTTTAGTGCATTATAGGATATAAAGCATGAAAGTGCAAATTTTCCAATTTCGATATGTATGAGAAAAATTAAAACATTCCAAAAATTTTCTTTTTTTTAAATTAATGTAAACGAAATGTCCGCACTACGTAAACTACACATATGTGAGGAATTTTTGTTGCTTACTTCATAAAATTGTCAGAAGGTTAATTCATAGTGTCATTAAACAAAGTTCATAGTAAAATATTTATGTTTGCTTGGTTGCAGCTTACATGAATACCAAAACGAAAGTGCTGCAACCTATCGAAGAAAAAAAGAAAAACACTTGGCTTACATATCGTTGCTAGTTTATGGTAATTTTAGATGCTTCGACCAAGGAAATTCCAACTTAAATGACTCGTGAATGATGGAAAGTGGCGCTGCTTAGGAGAAATTATTGGTATTTACTTAAAATATGAATATTCAATTGAGCGTTAAGTGAACTTACGAGACAACTTACATCTGCTAATATTCAATCAATGGGTTGCATGTACACAAATACTCATACATAGGTGTATGTATGTGTGTACAAATTTTGAGTAAATGCAAATAGCACACAGCAGTGAAAATAAGTTAGAGTTGTATTATTGACAAGTTACTGACTACCGCATTGACTAAATAAATACTCGCACCGATGAGGGATACAAATAAGTAAGTAAACAACAAGCGATAAGTAAAAAAAAAACGAGAGCTCAGGCAAATATTTAATCAACTCAATAGTTGACAAACATGCGTGATTGAATGTGTTCACATACACATACACATAAACGGATGTACGAGTACTACAAGCGTTTCGTAACTCTTCCCTCTGGCGCAGGCGCAAATCGCGAAACTTGCTGAGAAATTTTACTTTCAACGTGAAAAGCAACTTTCATAAGCAACAGCAATAACGAGGCTCAATAAAAAAGTGATGGAAGCTAATGAAAAAGTAGCAGCTAACAAAAAGGTAGTAGCAACTAACCAAAAAGAGCAACAGCAAGAAAGTTAGTAAAATGAGCAACAATTATCCAATAACAAAAACGCACAACAAAAAAAAATCACTAACTAGTAAGGGGAAAATCGACTATGACAACTAACAGCAATTGTCCCTTGCTACAATTGATTGCGCGCTGCTCTGGGGCGATGACCGGACAAATCAAATGGACACTAGCTTGAGTAATGACACCAACATGCATACATACACATGTTCATGTGTATGAAAGTACTCTTATAACTAACTATCACTGATAGTTAACGGTGGCTACCGCTGTAATTACTGCTAACCACACTGAAAAGCCTATGCCGTTCGAAACACAGGGGGATAAGCTGCAACAATTTTAAGTTCGAGAATAAATTTTTTGCAAATTTTACAGCTGAAAGATGGCGCTAGCTAAAATTGAGATTATTATACTTAATTAAAAAAAAAGTTAAATAAATATATATGTATATAACAAATAAATATGTATCTAATATATTTATATTCAATTTCAAAATATCACCATTTTTGGCCTTTACAAAAAAGAATTAGCTAAATGGCTATGTTTTTTCTTTATTTTTATTTATTTATAATAATATCTATTTTTTCTCTTAAGAAATTTATTTAGTCAGAACATATGTAAATGAAAAAATTAATTGAAGTGAGTTATACTCGTAGAAAAGAAACTAAAAAGTTCGACCCAAATTGGGGGACATCAGAATTCGTTTTAGAGGTATGGTTCCTACGGCAAAGTTTCTTATTTTGATCCCTAGAATATGATTTTTACAGAGCAATGGGCGATTTTTTTGCCTCCCCACAAATCGACCCGGTCTAACCCATTTTGGGTGTTTGGCCAAGCTCCTCCTATTTGTGGCGTGCGTCTTGTGATTGTTCCACTTATAATTTTAAAATAAGTTTGGATAAATATAAGAATTTAAAATAAGATAAGAAGCTTACAGAACTTACAACCACAAATACACAGCCCTCGAGAAAACTATACTACCACAATATTTTGACCACTTTTGACTGCTTTCCATTCGTTTTTTCTTACTTTTCTTCAATTTTTTTATAAAATTATAATTCGTTCCATAACCAATATTTTGAAAAATTAAAATCAAAATTTCAAACTCTATAGAAGATGCCCAAAAATTCAGCAAATTTTCATCAAAATTTATTACTCTAAATTTAAAAAAAAAAAATTGGGTACGCAATTTCACAGCTCATTAAGTTTAAGTATAATAAAGTGCGAGTTTGAAGTGGCGCAAAATTCTCGTTGATTTTTGATCATTTTTCCCCTGACCGTGCACATTTTCTCCGTATAAAAAAATTACGGCGCATTTGCGGCCAACATTTGAAAGAGATTATCTTTGAAAAATAAATGTTTCTACACAAAAATAATAAAGATTGCCCAATCAATTTGAATTTTAGTTGTATTATTTCAATTTAAAATCCGATACTTTTAAATTGATCCCCCTTCACGAAGCATTGTCGCGCATTACTCGTAGTTTGCATTTCGTTTGCAATTCTGAAAAAAATAGAATTCTCTGTGTTTAAAATTAACTCTGCGTAAACTAATTTCAGCATTGAACTTTAAAATTTTGGTTTTATACTCCTGATTATCCTGTGCTGTTGTTCCAACTAAGATTTAAAAAAGTGAAAAAATTAGCAAATGGTAAAACTCTCAAAAACAAAACTTATTTGTTAAACAAAATTGTTTGCTAAAAAAGACCTCTTCTTGATTGAACAAAAAAAATAAGAGGAAAAATATTCCCCTTTACAAAGGTTTGTAAAAAGAAAACTATTCAGTCTTGGGAAAATGTTCCTTGGGCCGATGACACTCAACAATTTTCAACTATTGTGCATCGTTCAAAAGTTGAAACGCTAAACCCTAGGTTTCTAAATACCACGAAAAAAGGTGATAGAAGCATTACGGCCTTTGGATAATTTTCTGGGTATTGCGTTGCAAATGGCATCGTACGTCAACTATATTTGACACTTCTGAACTAGAAAGCTTTAATATACAACCAGACAAGCAATCGAACGCGTAAAGGTCGAAATAAAGATTTACATCACTCAACATCATTTTTTTGTATTCCGTAAATAGTTACTTAAAAACAAAATTGAATGATTAATTTTGCGCCATCTTGCATATAGGTGTGATAAGTTAGAATGCCTAGGTGCGCATGATTATCACAAAAACTATCAAAAAAACCATCAGGTTGAACTCGTTCAAGCGCGCTATACATATAAGGTTTGTTCATAAAGCAAGGAATTTCCTACAAATTATCAAGTTTTGGAGTTCCAAAAAAACTGGCAAAGTAGGAGAAAGTAAGAGAGTGCTTTTTCCCCCAACAATTTAATCAGCTGTTGCAAATTGTTACGTGTTCATGTACTTTTTTTGATATTTCTCTCTTTGAGAGCGAATTCTCGGAAATTAAATTACAGGCCGTGCTAGGGACACAGAGAAACTTTAAGGGGCTATCTGGGCAGTATCCACTGGCACCTCAGGAGGACCTTATACCCCTAGCTTCATTTGATATTGACCCATAGAAAATTTGATGTCGAACATCCATTGCGTGAGCAATGAAGTAATCCAGAGTACATTCAAAGAGGTTTGACGGATATTTTCTTTAACGATGGGTTCAAGAATTAAATAGGTTCTGGAGCCAGATAGTACTTAAACGGGAGTAAGAAGTATCATTACGCTATGAAAGGAATTGCAATTATTTTCCAAACGGAAACTTTTGCCATTCTGAAAGTAGCAGAATGGATAATTGAGAGGAGATTGAGCGGATGACAGATTCGAGTCTCTAGTGACAGTCAGGTTATTCTAAAGGCTCTGGAGAACGCTAAGCAAACCTCAAAGATAGGATGAAGAATGTAAGAAGAAACTTCATTCTGTTGCAAGACAGAATAAGCTCGTACTTATATGGCTTCCAGGACACTGCGGGGTTCAAGTTAATGAAATTACCGATGAATTGGCCAACTGTGGATCAGCGGTTCCCCCACAAAGGCCAGAGCGAATAATCGGAATCAGTTCTGCAGGAATGATGAATTGGATCAGCGATTATGTATACAATTTACATAACAGAGCGATGATCCGGTCTGGAGCGCTGCAGAACTGCAAAGTATCTTGCGACAAGCCCGAGCAGAAAACTGTCGGACTTTCTTCTAAAACTTGGAAGAAAAGATGTTTGGTTGATGGTATTACTATCACAATCCATGGGGTCAACATATGACCACCATTGGAATCATTGAAGACCCGATTTGCCTGTCTTACTTACCATAGAGGAGACGGATGACACTGAGCATTTTCTCTGGGAATGTCCTGCATTTACTAGAGCAAGGCTACCAAATTTAGGTTCCAATGTCATGAGAACAAGTAAAATTCGTTCTCTCAAACTATAGGCTATTTTCAGATTTATCAAAGCATTTAGAAAATTCTCACAAGTCTTTCTACCTCTATATATGCAAAATTTGGAATATCTTTCTAAAGGTGGTGAGGTATATTTCTAAGCTTTTTACCTTTAGTAAATAATTAGGGATTACTATTCATAAAAAGCGGAATTTATTAATTTATGAATTGCTACAAGTTTTCTGCGTGTGCGATGCCATTTGAAATGCCTTGGATGATTGGATGAACTTCTCTGGGTAACCATCTTACTGAAAAATCGACGTCAGCGGCAACTATTTATTATAGCACAATGGCAAACTTAAGTTGCAATATTTTCTTACGATATACTCATATTATATTATTACGATTACAAGTATGGGCAAAAAGTAAGGTGAATTTACTTGTAAAATGAAAAATCTTTATTTATTCTTGTAAATCAATTTCATCCCCTTCAAAATAATCCCATCTCATTGAAATAAACTTATGCCAACGATTTTTCTAATCCCCGAAACATGCCAAATAGTACATTTCCGGTATAGCCATCAGCACCTTCTTCGATTCAGCTCTTATCTCCTCAATCGACTCGAAACGCGTTCCCCGGAGTGGTCTCTTGAGTTTTGGGAATAGCCAGAAGTCACACGGAGCCAAATCAGGCGAATACGGTGGTTGCGGAACGATATGCGTGGAATTTTTGGCGAAATGGTCACGAAGAACGAGTGCAGTGTGAGACGGTGCATTATCGTGATGCAAAAACCAAGAGTTGTTGGCCTATAATTCTGGTCTTTTTAGACGAATTGCTTCACGTAAACGACGCATAACGCTCAAATAATATTCCTTATAAACAGTTTGGCCAGGTGGAAGGAATTCATAGTGCACCACACCACGAAAATCGAAAAAAACTGTCATCATGACCTTAATTTTTGAACGACTTCGCTTGATTGGTCGGTTGTTTCAGGGTCGTAAGCATAACTCCAAGTCTCATCTCCCGCTGAGCTTGTCCTGATAGTCTGAAAGCATTGTTTCACACACATCAACGCGACGACTTTTTTCCAAGAAATTGAGAGTTTTCGGTACCAAACGAGATTTGACTTTTCGGAGGCCCAAATGGTCTTTCAAAATGGTTTTCACAGATCCTTAAGATATTTCGATCATATCAATATGGTCTGTAACAGTCAACCGACGATTTTTGAGCACTAACTCCCTCACTTTATTGACGTGTTGGTTATCTGTTGACGTCGATGGTCGTCCGGAGCGCTCCAAGTCATCAACATGCTCTCCACCCTCTTTGAAGTCTTTGTACCACTTATAAACATTTTTCTGCGACATGGTCGAATCACCAAATGCCTTCTGCAACATGCTAAACGTGTCCGCAGCCGAAATTTCATTCCGCAAACAAAATTTGATGGCACTTCTCTGCTCAATCAAATCAGACATTGTAAAAATCGAAAAATGCTCTCTTGGTCGTTTGGTAAACACAAGCGTAAATATATTACTGATAATGACATTCACATGAAGTTGGCTCAGATGTTATTAACAGTTCTGCCAACTCATGAAAAAAATAACTAGAGCGAAATTTTAATCCCGCGAAGTTTGTCAAATAAATTCACCTTACTTTTTGCCCACAATAGTATGTCCAGTCAGAAATCATATACGGACAAATCAGCCTAAATTAAAGATATGAAACCTAATACAAAGTAAGGTTACAAACTAAAAAAAAATAAAATTTATAGTAGACCCGATGATGTATTGAGACCTCAGCATTTTTTTTTTTTTTTTGTTTTTTGTTGGTCAACATCATTTTTATTTACCCACTACATGGCAATGGCGAAAATGTGCAATACACGCAATGGGCTTACTTTTTATTTCACTGCTGAAAACATTGCTTTGCTGCATTTTCCTTCCAACTCATTAATGCACCCATTTTTGTCATTTAACGTTTTTTTTTCTTCAAACTTCACAGTTGAATGTGAGAAGTAAAAGCAATATTGCGCTTTTGGGCGAATAGATTGTTTGCCTATCTGTAGCCGTTCATTGAAAAGGCAAACATGCAATGTGATGATTGGCAAATATACTCGTATTTATAGACACAACACACATTGAAACGCACAAAAACATTTAAGTAATGTACGCAGGCTTGGACAGTCGCGCTCATTGAAATGCGCACAGATTGTAGGCTTCATTAAATGTTTATAGAATCAAATGGAGGGACCTACAGTTTTAAACCGACTCCGAACGACAAATATTTTTTATGATAAGCTTCTTAATGGCAAAAATACACTCGGAGGTTTGCCATTACCTGCCGAGGGGCGACCGCTATTAGAAAAAACTCTTTCTTCATTTTGGTCTATCACCGAAATTCGAACTTATGTAGTCACGCACCAACCCATTCGGCTACGGCGGCTCTTATATTTATCTTATCATATTTCGCGGTTTCCCTTGTGATAATATCTACAAGGTTGCTCGCTATTAGAATATTTATTATTGTTGCAAATGGCGTCGCACGTCAATCATACTTAACACTTGTTGGAAGCCTGCCGTATACAAACAGACAAGCAATGGAGAACTGTATCTGATGACGCAATCTGTCTAAAAACTGGAATGCTCTCTCTGGACCTCTTGTAAGACCAAATGAATCGGCTCTCTAACAAACAAAAAGCAGCTGACAGTTGGCCGGTCGCAGCAGCAGTGGGATTAGTCTCAAAACGGACGTGGGATCTACAAACTCACACCACATGTAGATAACTGGTTAGGAAGAAAATATGGAGATACCGGCTTTCATCTTTTGTAGTTGCTAAGCACACACGGGTTTTCGGCACCGTTTTATACTAGCAGACAGCCCTTTCTGTCCAAACTGCTGAATACTGACGAAAGCGCAAGAGGCGAGATTTTTCATTGCGACCACTTCAAAGAAGAACGAGCTATTCTTGAACAAGCCCTGGGATATCAACAATCCCCCAGCACCCTCATACGAGATATGTGCGCAATCAGCTGTAAGTGGCAGGTAGTCAAAACGTTCGCAGCTAAAATCACGACGCCATTCCGTCATATTGATTGGGAACGCAAGGCGAAACAGCAACGGATGCAACAAGGCGATGCCAGACGGACGGTTTATGACGAACCGACGACAACCATATACTTTTGAGGAAAACACTCACTAAAATATCGCACTGAAGACAAGTCAGTAGTGTGTTAATATAACACTATTCCAACATTTCCTAGGTCTCTTTTACTTTAGAACCATAGAACCACATGTGAGCACAATGGGAGTAATTGGGAAAATCGACAGCGTGTAGCCCTGAAATTCCAGCAGAAGAGGAACTTGGAAGCTGTTGTGTCTTCGAACCTACACGCAGCTCTACCCAGATGTTATACTTTTGTGGTTCCAGGGTAGAATTTAGCCGAGGTGGGAGGATTGCTATAGTATTAGGGAGAGCATGCCCCACATACCATACATAGACTTGATGATACCTTTGAGCTGTTTCTGACATTTTGATTTAAACCTCCTACAAAACAAAAAAAATTAAAAAAATAGAGAACAGCAATAGAAATTAGAATAATTAGTTAAAAAGTGGTTCGAAAACAAATTTGTTTGTATATGCGCAATTATTTAAATAGCGTCGTACAGAACTTTTTTTCTAAATACGGTCGCCCTTCCGAAAGGCAAAGACCACCTTCCGTATGAATTCCTGTCACGACAGCATCAAGAGGCACGTAAGGGTCAAGTATATATGCATACAAATTCACAATTAATATTTATATTTAAAATCTCCATTGTCTATAAAAATTTGAAAAAAAGAAATATAAAATTATATTTATTACAAAAAATCATCATTTCCAAAAGGCTATTCACATTACATTTGCGTAAATTGTAAGTCTTTTTTTTTTATCCATATTTTTATGTCTGCAACTGTATTTGTGTGTATGTCTGCCATAAAGAGTTTATATTGCTGATGTCACTTCGTGGCAGCGACTATCGCTAATAGGATTACAAAATCGCGCCTCCCGCAATGCGTGCATAGATACAGCCACACACACATGCACACATTCACTGGTAGTGTCACATGTGCACACATTTCTTTGCTCCGATTGCTGTTGTTGGTGATTGGTAGCGGCTTTACACGATCAAGCGAGAAACTCGCGTGATATTTTCAATTAACAAACATGAAATTTCTGATATCAACTTGACGGTTGCTTGGTTTGTGGTGGCGATGGCTCTGATTTGATTAAAACTGCCAATGTGCGATTGCGCCTGCGCGCGCATAGCTCAAATGAGCTCACATGAGCACACGACATTACTCGCATTGCATCGCTACCAGCTCGGTACGAGTACATTTAAATTGCTGTTGATGAGCGCTTGATTTATTGGCGTTTTTATGCGAATTTAATGCTGTTTTTATGCATTTTCTGAAAGTTGTGAAATTCGCTGTTGCATAGTTGCACAAACCATAGCTGCGTGAGTGGCTGTGTGTGTGGCTTTGGGAATTTCCAGGCTTTAGGGCAACTCGTCTGTCGATTGTGGCCATTAAACCAAAACAGCAATTTCTGCGAGATTATTTTTTATTACTAAGTCTTTAGGAAACTGAAATGCTTTTCACTTTTACTCACTCGTACGACTTACTAACGGAACTCATAAAAAACTGCAAACTTCTCACAAGTTTACGCAGCTTACGTCAGTTATTTTTTTGTGCTTAAATATGCAACTAAAAATCGGTTTGGGATTCACTATGAAAGGTAAAAGATTAATTGATTTTGTGTTATCCTTCATGACAATGTTGCCACACGAAACTCTGGGTAGGTAAATATGCAGTTAGTGGACGTTTAGGCACCAAGATTCCAGAGAAATTCTGGTAGCGGCTAGTTCGGAATAATATCGCAAAGGGAATATTTTTAAATGTGCTACAACTTCCCAGAGACTTAACAGGAAGTAAACCGAAGCGAACAACGAAAAATCGCACAGCCAGCATGAAATGCTGAAATCTTATATTCAACTCATGATGAGGAGAAGGTTTTTTAGTGGTTGCGAGTCCCACATACCCCTGGTGCGGGGTCACCTTTGAGATTCATAAGGAATTTTTTAAACTCCTTAACGAAAAAACCAAACAAAAAAAGCTATTCAGTTTAAGGTTCAATTCAATTAGGGCTTCAAAAAGGCGCAAAGTGCATAAGCGCCAAGAGCTGAAGATTCGGAGCACAAGAAAAGTTTCACAAGTTTACAAATTAAGAAAAAACGGACCTGCCCCATTTGAATGTAAATTCATAAGTAAAACTGGCACTGAAACGGAATATCTTCTAATCAGAATAGAATTTTCTTATATCTCTCGGCAGTGGCCATAGCCGAATGAATGCTGCGTGACTACCATTTGGGAGTGCGTAGGTTCGAGTGTCCGTGCATGAAAATGAAATAATAGAAAAAGTTTTTTCTAATAGCGGTCGCTGCTCGGCAGACAATGGCAAACCTCCGAGTGCATTTTGCCATGAAAAAGCTCTTCATAAAAAACTATTTGACGTATGGGATCGGCTTAAAACTGTAAGTCCCTCCATTTGTGGAACAACATCAAGACGCATACCACAAATAGGAGGAGGAGCTCGGCCAAACACCTAACAGAAGTATTGGTTGCTTAGTTAGAGTGGTGATACATCCAGAGCTTCCGCACCATTTTGTTGCCACATCCTCGTTACCAAATTGTTTAAAAGTTATTTACAGCAAGACTATATCCAGTCTGTGCGGTTTAGGAACCTTATTAGGTTGTTGACGTCTAAGCCAGACAGTTGCTCGAGACTCGCTTTGCCCAGCGGTTTGCCCAGGGTTAACATTCTGTCCTTCCATAGGGTAGAGCATCCACAGAGGAAATGGAAGATTGTTTCCTTTTTCGCCGTTTGTTTACAACTATGAGAGTATGTGTTTTGAGGGATGCCCATTTTGGCGGCTTGTTCTCCGATAGACTAGAAGCCAGTTTTGACTGCCGTTATTCTACAGTCGTCCCGTCGTTTCATGTTTATCAATGTCGACGATTGCTTGAGGTTGTAGGAGGGCCATAACGTCCTGCTGATTTTGCATTTCGTCTGGTCTCTCTATATACAATCTGCAATTCGAAGGTATTTTAGGGAAATTGCATTCTTAACCGCACCTAATGGTGTGAATGCTGGTACTGGAAGAACGCTATTCATGGCAGATCCCCCTCTTGTCAGTTCATCAGCTTTTTCGTTACCTTCTATGTTCCGGTGTCCCGGGACCCAAATTAAGGTTACTTTATGCTTTTCACTCAAGGTGGTGAGGCTATTCCTACTTTGCTCCACCACTTTAGAGGTTGTTAAAGCCGCATCCAGTGCCTGGATTGCAGCTTGGCTATCCGAGAGAATAGCGATATTGCCCTTAAAAGAGAAATCTGCGATTAGTAACCTACAAGCTTCCCCAATTGCCAGTACTTCCGGCTGGAAGACACTGCTGGTATTAGGGAGACGCACAGATTTTTCAATTCCATGTCTATGAGAATATATACCAGCTCCAACACCTCAATCCATTTTACTGTCCATTTTATAGACTGTGGTATCGAAGTTGTTAAGAGAGAATCCCTTATTCCATTCTTCTTTAGATGGAAAGAGTGTGGCAAAATTCCTATTGAACGTTACCATCGGGACGATATAGTCAGTTCTCACCGTGATTAACTGAGCTTGTCGCAATAATAGACTAGCGTGTCCATAAGTTTATTCTTTCCAGCGACCCGCTTCATTTAACCTAAATGCACTCATGGTTGCCGTCTTCTTTATATGTAGGTCTATTGGAATAACGTGTGTCAGTGCATTGAGAGCCTCTCTAGGACATGATCTGATTGCACCGACCGTTATTGCACAGGCTGATCTTTGTACTCTGCCGAGTAACTTGGTATTGTACTCTCTCCCTAGAGCTTTTCACCAAAATACCGAACCATACGATAAAATAGGTCGCATAACCGCCTTATACAGCCATAATAACAGGAGTATACGCGCCAATAATTCTTTTTTAATTTCTTGAAAACTGAAAACATTCTTTTATATCTAACTCCATATTCGGATGTTGACACAAACAATAGAAAATGTTAAATTGCGCAGGTCGGTAGTCAATACACTTCTGCATTCGCCTGAACCAATTTTCAAAGCACTTTTGCCACTCAGAAGTGGTTATCTCCAAAATGTGCTGTTTAAGGTTTTCAACATATCTTTAAGATCTATGAAAAACATTGATCTCTTTTTATTTTCATGTTTGGAAACAAAAAAAAAATCATCAGGTTCTAAATCAAGGAACTATCCATTCGATCTTTTGATTACTCGAAAAATCTCTTGTGTGAGCCGATACTTGAGAGATCGCGTTGTCTTGGTCAAGGATGATTTGGCGGTTGATCTCCCTTAATTCTTTCAAAACTTCTGACAAACAATTGGTTTTGTGCCACTCAGTTTGACTGTGTTTTAAGTTTCTCTAGTGGTAATGTGCTGATAATGGTTCGATTTCTGTACTCTCTCGAAATAGACGAACATTTCATTTGACCTGCTTCCTACGGGAGCATCTTATGTTGGATTAGCTCGTCTTAGAACACGTCTTGAATTGTCGATTGCTGTTTTGTTTTCGGAGCCAAGATTCGTCATCTGTAATGATGTCATAGACGTGCTTTAAACCCCCGCGGCTGGATTTCTTCAACATTTCTTTACACCAATCGACACGAGTGCTTTTTTTAGCCATTTGCCAAATTATATGGCATGCAACGAGAACAAATAAAGCCAGATATTCATACAACACTAAATGTATGTATGCCAGTCTCACTAATGCACAGAGATGCCTCTATCTAACAATAGGTCACATGACGGACTTGCCGTATCAAATGACGCAGATCTTCGATGGTTTCTGGCACAACACGCGTTTTCATCCTACCAGGATCGACGGCCATGTTTCACAGTGGCTAAGTGACTATGAATGTTCAAGCGAATGCAGAGATCTATTGACTTATAAGGAGAATATTTTGAAAAACAATAAATCCATTGTAAGACAATCAGTAATTGTAGGCATGTGCGCGCACGTTAACGGTCTGCTAGCGGAGTATTCATGTGCTTATACTTATTTACATAACTAGGTCGTAAGACTTAGTTGCTAAGTTTTCACTGTGACTAGACCTTAAGACTCGCTGGTTATCACAGATGATAGAATTTGTTATAAGGGAAACGCCATCTTAGGAAAATAAAGAAATTGTAAAAGGTGATCAGATGCGAAATACTTTTTCCAATAGGGTTATTATGATAGATCTCACGTGACTACCTTCAAACTAAATATATAATTTTTTACAGTATTCATCGACATTTTATCATCGAAAGACTTACGCCTCCACCAGGTTTACAAATCGTACAATTGTCATACGAAAACCGACGCTCTGTGAAAAGTGCTCAGCTCGCGCACAGGCCAACTTATGATGTACATCGATGTGGCCCCTTTTTGGTTTAAAGCCTGTGTTAAAAAACAAAAGTGCTGTATTTGGGATGAAGAGCAACCCGAAGCAGTTCAACAACAGTCATTACATCCATTGAGAACAACCGTTTGGTGCGGCCTATGAGCTGGAGGAATCATCGGCCCAAGGCTGGCGTCAATGTAACAGTGAATGGCGTATACTATGCCATGATAAACGATTTTTTAGCGCCGGAAATTGAAGCCCGTGATCTCCACAACATTGGGTGGTTCCAACAAGACGGTGCTACTTGCCATAGAGCCCGTGAAACAATGGATTTACTGCGTCGTCATTTCGGTGAGCAATTTATCTCTTGTCTCGGACCAGTGGATTGGCCACCAAGATTATGGCCACACACCTTTGGACTTTTATTTGAGAGGCTTGTAAAATCTAAATGGTTTGTGGATAAACCAGTTTCGATTGAGGTACTGAAAGCCAACATTACTGATTACTTATTTACGAGTTGCCGACCGAAGTCATTCAAAATTGGTGTTTACAGATGGCCGAATTACGAACTGCGCCGTGTGCGGCTAACATTTGAAAGGGATTATCTTTAAAAGATAAATATCATAAATGGTTCTACACAAAAATAACAAAGATTGTCCAATCAATTTGAATTTTGATTGTTTCATTTCAATTTAAAATCATCCTTCACAGCCCAAACGGTCGGCGGCGTTTTCTGTTAAACCTGTCGATTTTCATTATATTTTCCTTTGTGCCTTAATTATTGGGCGTATAATATAAAAGGCAAGCCTCATAATGAGGTCAGGACTAATGCAATTTGCTAGCGATGCCAGAGAGTCAGAACTCAATGCTAGAATAGGAAAATATTTCTCATTAGTTTTGCTTAGATTTTCTAATTGACGCCTGTAAGCTCAATGAGGAAAAGCTTGCCGGCAAACTTTCCTTAACTCTATTAAAATCTATTACAAGTAAGCTGAAATTTTCAATTAAATTTTAGGACAAATGAATTATGAGAAAAAATGGTATATTAATCTACATAAAAGTTTTAATTTTCTTCACCACTACAACAGCTAGTACGCATGTTGGCAACATATTTAAACTAACCAGAGTTATAAAAAACGCATTAATACTCGTATCGGGCATTTTGTCCGCCTGTCCATCTGATTTGCATTTATCACTACGCACTTCACTCATAATGCGGCAAAGTGTTATTCAACTCGTCACCTGCTCGGCCAGATTAGTTACCCAGCCCATCCGCGTATGCGCAAGTGGGCCAATCGACCAGTTCAATGGGCGAGTAGACCGATTTCCACATGCATACATATGTACATGTAAATGTATGTATACCGCACTCATAAACTACATTTTAATGTGACTGCATAACACAAAGGTCCCTCGTTTCGATGATGAAAGATAAAGACCCGTTAGCCAAGTACGCGTGTCAGACGCAGAAATATGCAATTGCATTGCAAACATTCCAAACAGTCGTACAGTCAAGCAGTCATTCATTAAATACCGTAATGCAACAGAGCGCATTCAGTGACATTTGTGGGCCTTAGGCTTTAGTACTTAATTGTAGTTTTTATTTTTGTTGTTGTTTTCCCTTTCAGTTAACCTTGAAGTGGTACTCAAAAGTGCGCGCTGGTGCATTACATAAATGCGCATGCGTATGCGAGTAAACAATACAAGCCAAAAAGCGAATTTGTTACAATGTATGTAGGTGCGTATGTATGTATGTAAGTATGTGTGTATGTAAGTGTGTATGTATATATGTATATACTTTTTTAGGTAGAGAATTTTGTTGTTGTGTGCGAAACGATCGCACTTGCTGTGCATCATATAGAGTTATACCATATTGCACTTAGCGCAATAGCTTTTTCTGAAATTGAAATTTGAAAATTTCGAGCCAAGGAACACTAGGAGATTTGGTGGCTCCTAAAACAGGCCAAAAAGGCTAAAAAGCCCATTGTATTTGAAGCTCTGGAAAGGGGGTAGAGAGTAAAGGAGGGAAGGAGAAAAGTATCAGAGAGAGATAGGAAATAATATAGACAGAGATAGAGATAGTTAGTCCTGTGCGAATTTTCCAGATTCTTTGGCAAACCTGTAAATATTCTCCAGTTTTAGAGAACGAATATTACTCATTCTCATGACATCGGAACCCAAAACTCGTAGCTTCGCCCCAGCAAAGGCAGGACGCTCACAGAGAAAGTGCTCAGTGTATCCGCCCCCTCCAAACATAACAGGCATTCTGGGTCCTCGATGATTCCAATGGTGGTCATATGCTGACCTCATGGGTTGTGTCCTGTAATGATACCGACCTAAGTTTTAGTAGAAAGTTTGACAGTTTTCTGTTCGGGCTTGTCACAAAACACTTTGCAGTTCTGCAGCGTTCTAGACCGAACCATCGCTCTTTATGTAGATTGCCCAGATAATCGCTGACCCCATTCATGATTCCTGCGGAACTGATTCCGATTATTGGCTCTGGCCCCTGTGGAGGCACCGCTGATCCACGGTTGGCCAATTCGTCGGCAATTTCGTTTCCTTGAACACTGGATTGTCCCGGAGCCCATATAAGTATAAGCCTGTTTTTTCTTGCGACAGAGTTAAACTTCTTCTTACATTCTTCAACAATCTTTGAGGTTTGCTTCGCGTTCTCGAGGGCCTTCAGTGCAGCATAGCATTTAGGGCATCACCAGAGTTTACACTTATGGCACCCGTGAAGCATAAACATACACTTCTTTCTAGCCAGTATAGTTCCCGGATTGTGGACTTAACCATGCTCCGTCGCCACCAGACCACAAAAGCGTAAGTGATGATTGGTCTGATAAGTGCTGTGTATATCCATAGGACCACAGCAGGTTTCAGACCCCAGGTTTTTCCAAAGGCTCTGCGGTATTGCTGAAAAATCCTCAATGCGCGATTCACCTTCAGTTAAACATGTGTCTCCCAAGTCAGCTTCTTATCCAAAATAACTCCTAGATATTTAACTTCATCGGAAAAACCAAGAGTTACGCCTTTCAGTGTTGGAAGACTGAGTCCATCCAATTTCCGTTTTCTCGTAAACAAGACTATGGTTGTTTTATTCGGATTAACGGAAAAACCTTGTCTGATGCACCAGTCATCGATTTTGTCCAGAATCCTCTGCACTTTCGTGCAAAGCCTCCTTAGGGATTTATCCGATGTTAGCGCACAGACATCGTCTGCATATGCTTGGACATGAAAACCGAGTTCCTGCATCTCCGCTAGTAGAGAGTCTCCGACGAGGCACCACAGCAGCGGAGAAAGAACACCCCCTTGGGGCCATCCTTGCTTGACCCTGACTTGTTCGTCACTGCCCCCACCAGCGGTTAACAGCCTCTCAGAGAGCATGGAATATATCAATTTTACAATGGTTTGATTAACTCCGTGTCGTTCGGCAGAAGAACATATCGAGCCGAAAGTGGCATTATCAAAAGCCCCTCAATGTCCACGAACACGCCCATTGTGTATTCGTCAGCATCCAGCCCGGCTTTAATCTTGCTAACAAGATCGTGTAAGGCTGATTCACATGATTTTTCACTCTGGTAAGCGTGTTGATTTCTACTAAGTGGCCCTCTCGGCAATACCCCCACTCAAATATGTTTCTCCACACTTCTCAAAGCAATTGATTAAAGTACCTTCTAATTTCTTAGTAGCATCTTCAGTCATTTCTACTGATTTGAGTTTTTTCAGGTTTGGTAATCGCTCTATTACAAGCTCACCATACCTGCCCCAGTCCACATTTCGAGGATTCCTACCGGAAGGTATTGATATTGTATCAATTCCCAGTCAGAATTCGATAAGACGATGACCAGAAAGAGAGCCCTCTTCCAAAACTCGCCATCGTTTGATTTGATTTCCAACTGACCTATTGGCAAGTGTTAAATCAATCGCCTCTTGTCTCCTTTTGGTCACAAAAGTTGGTTTGTTACCAATGTTTTGAATGACCAAATCGGATGACAGGATAAAATCCAGTAACTTGAGACCTCTCGGGTTGCATTTGCTGCTTCCCCATACAATATTCTATGAATTGCATCACAGCCCTCTATTAGCCCCATATTATTGGATTCTGCATACTTGACCACTTCTCTTAGCTCCCTCGAAGGAGGTGGCTGTAAAGAGTCGTAGGATAGGTAGGCCGAAACTATGATAGCTTCGACACTGTTTCCACTTTTCAAGTACTTTATTTTTGCAGCAACGATATCTCCGCAGCATAGCTCTTTTAACATCGTGTGTTCGATCAACCTCGGCATGATAATACATGCTCGCGGTCTCACATTCCCTTCACAATGAAGTATTTGTCCCCACGACATAGCACCTAGATCACAGACACGCTTGTGTAGCGAAATAGCTACTTGTTTCAAGTTTGAGTTTCTTGAAGGAAACTGTTATAAGGGGCAAGTGCTTCCGTTAAGGTTTTATTTCTTGTTCAAGTAATTAAATGATATTTTTATATCTCTCTCTTAATTACTGACCTCCCTGTTGGGGCATAGGGCCTCTTCAAAACGCGTCGCGATGATTTTGACTTCTTTGAAAGATTTCCCTGCAGCCTTATGTTCTTTTTCGAGAGTTCTCTTTCAAGTGCACCTAGAGCCTCCTCTTTTTCTACTGCCTTGCCGGTTCCAATCGAGTGCTTGTCTGCATATTTCTGTGGGATCCTTTCGAAGAGTATGGCCAATACACCTCCACTTCCTCTGCTTTATTACAGTCTGGTTGAGTAACTGCTTACAATTCATGCTTACAGTTCTCTGTTGTTGATTGTTCCACCAAAGTGGCCACCAAATCCGCAATAAACGTCTTAAATATTTGTTGGCAAAAACTTGCAGCTCACTGTCTGTCATGAGGCAGGTCTTACAGCCATACAAAGGAGCGATTTTACATTTGATTGAAAATACGCAACTTTGAATGCGTGGAAATCGATGTAGAATTCCATAACTTGTTCAGCTGAGCAAACGCGCCACGAGCTTTTTCGGTTCTGCTTTGTATGTCTTCTGCTGCACCTCCGTCCGTAGAAATTATAATTCCCAGGGAGGTGTGGTTGTTGATGTTTTGAATGCTGGAATTCATAACGCTAAAGCTATTGCTTGGATCCGCGACATTTACTTTAAGCAATTTAGTTTTTTCCTCCGTTAATCTTCAGCCCGACTTTCTTTGATTCTTCCACCAATACATCGAGCTTCTTCTGCAAATCGGAGTGCTATATTGACAAGAGGCAGACATTTCACAATTTAAAATATACCTCAAAGTAAGTTGAGTAGTTTCAATTAGCAAAAATATAATTTTCATGCCGGAAAAATAACTTTTTGGGACACTATGTCCAGAGGAATGCAGATATCTACAGGAGTCTCAGTTCGCAAAATAGCGCTAAAAGTAAATCGAAATAAAAATACCATCCACAACTTTTTGAAAAATCCTGATGGATATGGAAAAATTTAAAGAACCGGTCCAAAGCCTGAGATTGACGAGAGGTATAAGAAAGAGATAAGATGGTTGTTTGTCAATAAAAACTTCAACCCTAACCAAATTAGATGTGAGCTTTCTCTCAATGTTATGAAGAGAAGAGTGCAGTAAATTTTGACTGAAGATTCGTGTTTAAAATATCAAAGTAGGCAGGCTAAATCGAAGCTCACACCACGCCACAGCAGCTACTCTCAAATTCAACGATAAAATCATTAGTTCTGGGATGATTAATGCCAATCCATAATTTTTAGCGAAATAAAAACTTAGTGTAGATGTACCTGATGGTTGTCAAAAGTATTGGAGAGATATTCCCCAGCCACGACAACGCGTCACTGACGAAACGTTCTCGGTGGCCTTTTATATGCTGAGGTGCTTTTAACTTCTGTGTTTAAATTCGCATAAGATGAACGCAGAAAATGGCGTAGAGGTCTTCGATAATGTTTTATTGAAATTTGTCGCATAATTTAACGTTGAGTCTTGGACGTATGAACGGGGAAATTCTTTAGTCCACATCGCTAAGCGTATAAAGTAGTTTTTCGCGTCGAAAAATATTCCTGTGCTGAAGTAGTCTTCAGGAGTTTTATAAAGTGAGAACTTTCAAAAAATCGATTTTTTTTATTTTATTTTTTTTCTTAATGTACATATATTTGCGAATGCACACAGACAATTTAATATCGTTCCGGTGAATATTTTCGAAGTTAAACGCGTTTTTCTCAAAATGGTGTTTTCAACATTACTCGCAAACGGCTAAACCGATTAGTTATTTTTAACACGAGCTTCTTAAAAATATTTTTTAGTAATTAGTCGAAAATTTTTTCTCACCGATTAAAATCTTTTTTATAAACAATTTAAGGCCAAAATTTTGGTCAAAAATCAATATTTACATTTTTTTTTTTGAGAAGCCGCAATTTTGTCAAAAATATTTATTTTGCATTCCTTCGATTAATTACTAGATTTAACATTACTCTAGCGAAATCTGTTTAGGTTTTTAATTTCAGTGGTCCCCGCAAGACGTCTTTTTTGAAAGGAGCTCCCAGAGATCAGTGTGTGGACTACGAACGATGACTGTGCTGCGTTTGCGTCAACCGCTTTGAGCTGCTGATGAAATTCATCAGCCAAGAGCCAAGATGCCTGGATCTTAGTCCCGCCAGACCAGGGCAGAAGGTGCTGAGATAATTCCACCTCATCCTTCATACATCCTGTGCAAAAAGGACTTTCGGTAATTCCAAGTCTCACAGCATACATTTCTCGCGCATAGTGACCTGTCAGAAAACCCACGAGATTCAAGAGCTGATACTTTGTCAATCTCAGAAGCTCGCCCGAGCAATTGCGGTCCACATGTGGCCAGAAGCATTTCGCGACCTTACAAGTTTGTGTACTTGCCCAACGCTCGCTGAGTTGGCGCGTTGCCCATCTTTCCAGGAGCAGACCGCAGGTAGTCAAGGGGATCCCGATTCTCTCCCTTCTCGGGGAAATCACCTCGCATGTTCCTTGTCTGGCCAGCTCATCCGCCTCATAGTTTCCCGCAATGTCGCTGTGACCAGGAACCCAGATGAGGCTTATATCAAAGAATTCGGACGCAGTCGAAAGCGAGGTCAAGCATTCCCTGACCAGTTTCGAATACACCGTCACTGACCCGAGGGCCCTTATTGCCGCTTGGCTGTCGGAGTAAATATTTACTTTCCTGACTATTAGTACGCATGTGAGCAGCCAATCAGATGCCTCCTTGATTGCGGCTACCTCTGCCTGGAACACACTGCAGTGGTCCGGTAACCTGAATTTGAGTCTGAGCTCCTCGCAAAAAACTCCTCCGCCAACCTTTCCTCCCAGCTTCGATCCATCGGTGAACAAGTTCACCAGACCCTGTCCCCCTTCCACTCTTCCATTGATGGAATATGAATGGAGAAGGTTCCGGTTGGACTAAGCGAGGGCATATATAAATTCGATGTCACAACGAGCAGTATCAGTTACAAAAAATAACGAAGGGCATACAAGTACAATATAAATTATATTTTATTTTGTTTGTTTAAGATTTAATTTAATATAGCTATTTTCTTGTATGCCCGTGGAAACTATTAATTTTTCCTCTTTTGTTTTCTTCCCTTTTGCCGAAAGGTAGAAAGATTTAACCTCTGATCATTTTACAACACAAAAATTGTTTGTTCAGTGTCCCGTATAGCCATTTCGCTTAGTGTACATTTACGTACGCATGCATTTACACATATAAATGTATGTACATATACATACATACGTATAACCACCTCTAGTTGGCCAATCGATTCGACTTTATTTTGATCTCACTAATCCCGGTGGCGCTACTTTTTGGCCCAGTTATTTATGGACAATTAAATGTATGCATGTATACATACCTATATACCAGGGGCGCTAAATTAATCACCCTATCGGAAGACTTTTGTAAATAGCGACGTACGTCAATCATATTTGGCACTTCTGAACTAGACAACTCCAGTAGATATACAGACACACAAGCAATGGAATGCGAAAAGTCAAAATAAAGCACAGAATCATTTTTTTTTATTTGATAAAAAAGTTATTTAAAAACTAAATTGAACGATTAATTTTACACCCCTAGTACCTGAATATGTTGACTTATTTACAAATATATATGTATGTATGTACGTACCTGCAAAAGCATCTATATTCGTGTCGTATTATATTTATACTTATAGACGTGCGTATGAGGGCATGTGGTGAGGCGCTTGTATGTATGTTTTTTAATGTTTGCGATTATATCGGAGTGTCATTTTTTTGGTTAATTACCTTTACCACAGCGTGTGGTCGTTTAAATTATTGCAGTGTCATTTTTTTGTTGAGTATTATTTATTATTCTTTTTTTTTACAAATTCACATACAATGAAGAATATGTTGTCAATTCAATCAGGTTTTTACTCCCGAGCGGATTAATGCATACACATATAAAAGCATGGTTCACATAACGGTTGTTTGTAGCAGCCTAAATAAGTCAAGGTGCATGTGTGACATTCTTCTCCATTCTTGACTCCATACCATCAAGAGTCGTACTTGAATAGAGATACAGTGTGGTCTTGCAAGAGGCTCAATTGTGGTCAAACTCTGATAATGAGCCCGGCAAACACTGTTTTCTCATTTTCACGGATGCTAATATGAGTCCCGGGACACATGGGTATAGTGGGTAACGAAACTTCTGATTCCTTAGCTAGGAGTGGCTCTGAGGCCAACTTATTTGGCCCGGAGCCCGTTCTGCCACTCCCTTCTACAACCCACAAGCGAGCTTGGCAGGCTGAGAATGATTGCAAATGAACTAAACTGACATTACTGTCATGTCCGACCGACTGTGGCAAATCCTCCTGTCATTAAGCAGAAGAGATTGCAGACAACTGGTTGGATTGATGGCGGGCCACTTTCTGTGGGCGATGCACATGGAAAAGGCAGGCATTTCAGACAGTGTACTCTGCTCAGCTCGTAAAGAGAAGGATGAGACGGCGGACCACTTCCTGCCTTCGCTTGAATTAGGCTTGAGGTCTTTGGTAATGGTAATGATCTTTTGGCTCGATCAAACAGAAAAAATCGTAGGGAGCCTTTTCAGGTGAATGCGATGGCTGTTGGATGGAATTCGTTTCGTTCTTGAGCAAAAATCCACGAGTTGTTTTCCCAAAAATCCTTTCTATTATGGCGAATCGCTTCACGTAAATATTTCATAACGCCCAAATAATAGGCCTTATTAACTGTCTGGCCTTCTGTAAAAAAATCGTGGTGTACAATATCATAGTAATCCGTAAAAACTGTGAGCATCGCTTTATTTTTTGACTGAGAACGATTGTTTTTTGGGCTTCGTACATTCGGAGCTCTCCACCCACTCTCCTGATGTCTGGATTACGTGTCGTACTCATGAACCGACGTCTCATCTTCATTAATGACGCGTTTGAATAATGTTGGGTCGCACCCAGCCGCGCCAATCATGTCTTTGCCTTCTTCATCACGCGGTTCCTTTTTTGCATGAAATTCAGATCCAACTGGGACCAAATATGCAGCTACACGGTGCAAACTCAAATCATTAACTAAAATACCCTAAATGGATCCATAGACAATGGCTTCCATGGCAAATTTCAGCGTGATATGTCGCATAGTTTGTTTTCTGTGCTACTGTAAACAAGTCAAGCTCGAGTGCGTTCTTCGAATTTAACGATGGAAATTCAAAGAATTTGTTTGAAATTTTGTTATTCCAACAAAATTTCGGCTTCAGATGTCTTAAAAATATTGCAGACAACCTATGGGGACTCTGCTCTATCGCGTGCACGTATTTTCCAGTGGTACAAATCGTTCAAAGAGGACCGTACATCGGTTGAAAACTTGCCTCATGAACGTCGTCCAGCAACATCAGTAAACGACGAAAACATCGGAAAAGTAAAGGAAATTGTACTTGAAAATCGCACAAATCGCAAAATCGGTTAACGCTGAATATTATTTAGACGTTTTAAAGCGTTTGCGCGAGAACATTCGTCTTAAAAGGAAGGAATTGTGGGACAACAAGTCATGGTTCTTGCATCACAATAATGCAGCAGCTCACACATCACGTCTTGTTCGCGATTATTTGAACAAAAATAATGTTAATATCGTTCCGCAAGCACCGTATTCGCATGATATGGCTCCATGTGACTTTTTCCTGTTTCCCAAGCTCAAGTTGCCGCTCCGTGGAAAACATTTTGAGGCAATTGAAGTCATAAAAGAGAATTCGAAGAACACACTCGAGCTTGACTTGTTTACAGTAGCACAGAAAACAAACTATGTGACATATCACGCTGAAATTTGCGATGTATGCTGATAACAGTCCTACCAAAAAACAAAAAATTTATTTTTGCCATATGTCATCCGCGGACCGTTTTATTGATAACGTCTCGTTCATACTTGAGCAGAAGGTATAACTCGAATTGAACGTATCAAAAATTTTCACTCGCTTTGCTCTACGTTCCCTTACCTTTCATGACCCAATACCCTCATAATCTAGATGCCTGCTTTTCAATATTTTTTTTTCTGTATCAATTATCTTTCGCCTTTCATACTGTTTAAGGTTGTGGATTGTCCCTCTTTTCCGTATTGAAACTGTCTAGAGCGCTTTATTTAGATTTTTTCCATGCAAGGAATGCACCCGTCTGATCGAATTCAATACGATTTGCAAATATATTGGGATTAACTTTGTTTCTTTTAACCACTTTTTCATTAAACTGCTTAATTATGCCTATACATAATTTTATTTAGTACGTTTTGTTATATTTTTTATGGATTAAAATTATTGTTATATTTTTTGTTAACAAATATGTATAAGTCTGTAAGACAATTTGTTTTTGTTGAGTAATTTTTTATTCCAATAAATAAATTGTTCACAAATATATTGTCTATGAGTTCTTTTGCTATTGTTATTTAACGCAGTGTAGATATAATTGACGCATACCTCGCGTCTTGATGTTATTCCACAAATAGAGGATCCTACAGTTTTATGCCAGCTCCTAATGGCATAAGGTAGTTTTTTTTTTACCTAGTTTTGAAATTACTGTATCACGAGTTCAATAAAATCTAAGGCTAACAGTGTGAGAATTGAGCTGAACTGATTGAAGATAAGTAAAAAAATTATCCCATTTATCGGTTTCAGTAGTTCAAGTTTTTTCCGTATTGGCAAGGGATTTATTTTTTATGCGCTGGTTGGCCAAAAAAATGTTCACAGTTGCACCTGACCTACTGTCATTGTAGTTATTTATACAGATAAAAAAATTAGTTTAATAAACACGTTTTAATATCGTTAACATTTCAATGCATTGCATATTCGTTGTATTACTTCACTGCTTTCTGAATTGTATTAATTTTAATGAAAGCGGAGAGGCTTCAGTGTCTTTTTTTACTTTAATTTTTTTCATTTCATTAGCGCGTAGAAAAAGTTCAAGGTTTATGTAAACAAATTGTAAATTTGCAAAGCTCTCTGTTTACCAGCTGAAGCTCCGAGGAGGCGAAGAGAAATGCAGCACTTCATTTCTTGTGTATGTTTGTATGTATGTATGTATGTATGCATTTGTGCATAAATTAAAGAAATAAATAAATGACATGTCATTTCGGTGACTACAAGTATGCGATGCCAATGCTGGTGGCAACGTTGAGTGATGGGGGCATTCCAAAATGTTTCGCGTAATTATTCTGCCAACGATTCAAAAGGGAATGCGGAGTATCTCCATTGTACCACAACGCATAATCACTCATTCAGTCGTTGCCTACAGCTATAGGTAGGTATGAAATTTGATCTACTGGAAAAGAGGTACTTAATAATGTTGCTGACATCACTCGGCTGCATCATTTTATTCCAGCACATTTTGTTTTATTTTTTAATATTTTCCTTTTGCGGCAACTGTTGGTGGCATTGGTGAGGCGCTATGCCGTTTATGTGATTATGTAAAGCAGACACAAGGAAAAAGTCACAAGACAAAACACGTCAAAGGTGCAAAAAAGCAAATTGGAGATACGCAGTTTTACTTACATACATACAGCTGTGTACATATATATGTACATATATGTATTGGTTTTAAATTACAGTTGCAGATTGCGTAAGAAATTGTAATCGTTCAACCTCTGCTGCTGGTTAATATATCAAAACGAAGTGATAGCAGTCAGATATTGTATACATTTGCCTGAATGAGCACCAGGTATGCAATTAATCCAACGGGCGAAAATTATGCAAATTTTTTCTCTGATATTTGGTAATATCTCTTCAATCTTTGTATTTTGAGATTGTGTCCATATTTTTTGTCTTACAAATTTGGTGTCAGTTTCATAAATGCTTAAGTTGGTTATTTTGAGAAGAGTAGGGGTCAAGTGTTGAAAGTCGTCAAATTGAGAAGAGTGCGAGGAACCAATATTTACATACATAAATAAGTATTCTGGGAGTGCAATTTTATAACTCACTCAATTATATTAATATATATGTTTCTCTTTAACTCCTTGTGGAGCATAGGATGTCAAATCTTAGTCCTTATTCGATAGCCAAAGGTTGTCAACGAGGGTTACCGATATATTGGACAAGTCCAAGCTCTCAGTCAGGAAGATCATTGTATGATACTACAGACGGATAAATTACAGTAGAAAGAGTAGAGAGGCAGGATAGTATGGTTGGTAAGACGGAAAAATTCGGTTGACGTCACTCTCACTCGAATCTTTTGGATTCATTGTCCTCCCTACTAAGTTTTAAGAGAAAGGTCGCTCATTTCCCTTTTAATTCTTTCATAAAGCTGCAGGATCCAAACTCAAACCAACGCCCTCTTTGGATAGACCTCATGAGGTCGACAATCCATAGTTGATTCGATGCAGTATTGACACCTAGAAAGGGTTCAGGGCTCAGTGGTGTGCTTGCAGAGCCTTCATTAGCCAGTTTAACAGCCAACTCATTCCCTGTAATACCGCAGTGTCCAGGCACCCAAATAAGGTAAACTTTGTTGTGTTTTGCAACACTCTTCAGTTTTGTCTTACATTCACCGACTAATTTCGAAGAGCAACGTGTGCTTGCAAGGGCTTTTAGCGCACTGTCATTACAAATTCCAATACTACTACCCCGCCACTTTTTCTCAATTATCCAATTAGCCACTCAAGATGGATAAGATTTCCGTTAAGAATACCGTAGCCGTCTGTCCTGTAGAGAAAGGGGTACTTCGTATCTTCGTCTAAGTATCATATAGATCCGCTATCATCACTGGTTTTGAGTTCGTCGGTGTAGAAAGTTGATCTCTATCTGGGATTAAAACATCATATTTCCTACCGAAGCTAACGTAAGCCATCCGATTGTCCGATAGCATCGAGAAAAGTGAGCACTGATCCAACAACTGATGGCATGTCTGATAGTGGTCACTGTTTTCTTCATTTGCCCAAACTCCGTTTAGTTTGAGCCTATACGCCGGCTTCATCGATTCTTTTCGAGTTTGGAGGTCTGGAGGTTGCAGGTTCAGGATGACATTAAGGGCACCGCCAGATGTCATACTCCTAGCACCTGTGATACTCAAACATATCTTGCGCCAGACTACAGAGGCTCATGTAAAAATGGGTCTAATCACGGTGATTTGCAATCAGAGTACTATCGCCGGCCTAAGACGCCATGTGTTGTTAAAGCACATATTCGCAAGCCTTTTAGATGATGGACAATGATCTAACATCTTTTAAATTTTTTTCTCTAATTTTGCGCAAAGTTTGGAAATTTGATTTATAAGGCTTTTCTTGTACAACCAACTATATTTTAATAAAAACTTGCAGACAAATATTTTGCATAAAAAATATGTCGGATATTATTAAAAAATTAAGTGGTTTAGTTCTTTGAGCACAAAGTTAAGTAAATAGTAAGTTTCCAATTTTTTCCTGTATGTCCGCAGGATGCCCGCTGTTAGAATAATATTTCAATAACTAAAGAGCGTGCAAAGTCAGAGAGATGGCATCACTGGCGCTTATCGAGGTTATGTTTAGTTATTAGACCATCTTGATAGAGCACACACCAAGTTTCAGCCAGATGGGTATATTTTTTTGTGTTTGGCATTTATTTGAGTCAGGAAGTCGAGTGATTTTCCTTTTCCATCACGACAACACACCAGTTCACGCCTTAGCAGTTGTGGTCGTAAAATTAATGGAAATAGGGTTGCAATCCATTTATCATCTCAACTATTCTCAAGAGCTGCCTCCTCGGGATCCCTAGGGCTACTATTTGTTCCCCATTTGAAGAAATGGCTGGCGATAAGTTGATTGCAGAAACGAATGGCTATTTTTCAGGCTTGGACAAATCCTATTATTAGGAAGAGATCAACAAAATAGAACAGTGTAGGATGAAGTGTGTAAGTTTAAAAGGAGACTATGTCGAAAAATCAAAAGGTTTACCCCAAACAGTTAAGTTGTTTTTATTTTTGCACGAACTTTTCAAGCGACCATCGAATTATTAAGAAGACAAGTGCGTATTTTATTTTTTATAAATTACTTTCTCTAAATGTTGGTCGTTACGTCGGATACACTTTTGGATTGTGGCCTCCGTAGACCGTGCTACTCTCTGGGGAAATGATGTGGGGGTGCCATTGACCTTCTTTTAGAGCAGAGATGGTCGCTGAGTTTGTTTCATAGACTTTACTTTGAGGTATCCCCCCAGAAAAAGTCCGTAAGGTGACAATGAAATCGGGTGACCTGAGTGGCCTAAATATGTTAATGAAACGGCTTATCACTTTGACGAAGTTTTAAAAAAATTTTTGACATGAATCGATATGAAAAAAATAGCACTGCAACAAAAGTTGGAACCCCCCCCCTAAATCTGAGGGACTGCGCACGGGCCTGAACACCGCTCCAAACACTCCGAAACAACAAAATCGATCGTTGTCCCACAAGAATATTTACATTAAGTGTAATCGTTAGGCTTAAGCGTTCGCATTATTTGAATTTTGAAGGAGTCAAATCTAAGATCCTTCCTTAATATTTCATGCAAAACCGATTTTGGAAGTCTCAGGGCTGTCGCGCTCTTACGTATAGACTGACGCGAATTATCATCCAAGCTTGTAGTGGATAGCTCAATATTGTCATTTGTTTTCGATGTCCAGTTAGGCCCCGGCCGTGGGCTATTTGCCATCGAACTTGTTACACGGAATCATTGCACCCATGAACGAATAAAATCTACACTTGGGGCAACTCGTGAAAGTCGAACATTGCAAGGTGAACAAAATCTACGAGAAACAGTTGCACACGAATCATTGGTCTTGAGATTGGGCTTCGATTGCGAACTGACGTTGTTCGGCCTTTAACTGCGACATCGTGACTAACGCACGAATAGGGAAGCTAATACAATAGTCAGACGGTGGTGTTATTGGAATTATCTCAGGAATCAAGTGCAACTAATGCGGAACCAACAAGGGCAGAAGTTTAGGTCGGCCAAAGATCACTTCGCGACGGTCGTTCTTGCGCGAACTAGCAGATGCCCAGACCTGTGTACGATGGAAGAATATTGTCGAGGGCTTATGCTCTTAAGCGAAGGGAACAAGGTTAAAAAAAATATGTGGACTAGCAACTAGACTTAATTATCATAATTTAAGCAGATTTGGGGAATTTTCGATGGCAACATTGCCGAAAATTGACAGTTAATATCTATTGTGAATGAAAAATAATGAACTTTTTAAAGAGAAGAACAAGGAAGCTTGGATGTAATGATAGTTTGATAATTTAAGATTTTTTTAAATAAATAATTATTTCATACTAGCAGGCCAAATGCCCGTATTCGTCGCCTGCGATCCATCTTTTACTGGCAAAGCTTTTCAAAAACGAATCAGCTGTTCAGATTAACTTCCCCGCTAATCCGGATTAGCGCTGCCGTCTGTCAATGCTATAACGCGGTTTCCTCCCCGCTCATACGCTCAGCTGTTAGGCGGAAACTTCAAGCTGTACATTTCAACACCAACACAATGAGCCAGATTAATAGTGAGAGAACTTGTTACAACAAGACCCATTGGTTAAACTAACCTATAAATCAAAAAGCCCAACATTTTACAAAATTCTAAGAAGAAAACTAAACAGCATCACAATTACCATTGACGTTCACACAATTGTTAAATATTTGAAAGCTTGTAATTAGCGGCAAGTGCTTACACACACGCACGCACTACTGCATGTAGATGTGTATGTATTTGGTCTTCTAGTAATGAGCGCACAATTAACATTATTTACAGAAAATTCTTTATCACTTTGTTTGCACAAAAAAGGCGGAACTAAAATACGCGTGTATGCACATTCTCGCTTCTTCTTCTTCTAATCGTACAATGACTCGCAGCGATGCTCTGGCACTAGCAAGCACTCCGACGCATCGCCTCAGCCATAGCAGCTGGCATTTGTGCCACTTTCGCCAAGTGGAACGAATTGTACTGAATACCTAAGGTACACTAATAGGTACACACATACATACATATGTATGTGAGTAGAAAGGAGCAAATATTTAAATTATTGCATTCCATAGATAAAATATTTTGTATCTATTTCGCCGGGAGCAGAGTGTTTTAGGGGTTCGTGCAGGAGGCAAAACAATACAAGTATTTGCACACAAATGAAGCTCTAAACAATTGCCGCTAGCGGCAAATGATTCACTATACCGAAAGCAACAATAACAAATGCAAACGCGCAGAATTACTTGCGGGGGTTGTCGTCAACAAGCGACCGTGGAAAGATGGCGAGGTGAAAACGCTGACGTCTCTAGCGCCTGTCAACAGCTGTGTATTCCACGTAATTATTTTTTTCCAATATTTATTTTAAGTTTGCGTTTTTTATGTGGATATGACTGTTATAAATATGACAACCCGCCTGTCACAACAAACATCAAACGTGTTGTATGTTTTTGTTTATGAGCCGACATGTGAAATGTGGTAGGGAAATAAAGCAAAAGAGGTGCATGCTCAAAAGGCGAAGATGGTGTTGATATATTACGTATGCGCGTATGTATTTTACGCGTCTTGTGGTACCCAAATGCTTGGAAGGCAGATCGCCCAAAATAAGCGATCACTGAACCATGCGGGAGCGGTTCTTGCTGCACAGTTTTTGGACTGCAATATACATATATATATATATATACATATATATATATATACATATATATATATATAATTGACGCGTACACCCTTTTTGGGTGCTTGGTCGAGCTCCTCCTCCTATTTGTGGTGTGCGTCTTGATGTTGTTCCACAAATGGAGGGGCGTACAGTTTCAAGCCGACTCCGAACGGCAGATATTTTTATGAGGAGCTTTTTCATGGCAGAAATGCACTCGGAGGTTTGCCATTGCCTGCCGAGGGGCAACCTCTATTAGAAAAATGTTTTTCTTTACTTAGGTGTTTCTCCGAGATTCGCACCTACGCTCTCTCTGTGAATTCCGAATGGTAGTCACGCACCAACCCACTCGGCTACGGCGGCCGCCGGATAAACACAAATAAACAGTGTTGAACGAAACGGAAGGTACAGTAATCATATCAATAATCACTTTCAAGTTCCCTGTTTATTTACCGGAAGAATTTCCATAGCTTTTACATCATAAATTTCTATAACGCAAAAGCTCTCGTTGCCATTTAAAAAATTACGAATGTGCATACGAACTTTATCAAATAATCAGAGAAAATAAAGAACCTATTCAAACAAGTCAGGAGGGGTTAAATTTGGGTGGCACAGCACCTTACATTCCCACACACATTTAAATGAAATTTAATTCAGGATGCCTGTTACTTTTTGGAATCAAATCATAGACAATGAGAGGTATAACATATGTCCACTAAACATCGAGACTATCTTCTAGCATTTGCCATTTGAAAACAAACAATTGAATTCAAAATTATTTGTATTTGGTTCTTCAGTCCATTGGTTACATAACAAAAATACATTTAAATTACACTCAATGGGCCCGCACTAACACCTTCAGCTCAAATTTTGATTTTCTGGCATATTTAACCTCGTTTGGTGTTGTTTCGATGTTGTTAGTATAAAAACTGTCATTGCCACTCAATTCACCAAAATTATGAATTTTTCATTCGCAAAGTTTTCACCACGAAGTACACAGCAGCAAATTGGTTTTTTACGAATTGTTTCGCTGTATATTTTGGTGCTCGCTTATATATATATAATATATATATATATATATATATATATATATATATATAATTGACGCGTACACCCTTTCTGGATGTTTGGCCGAGCTCCTCCTCCTATTTGTGGTGTGCGTCTTGATGTTGTTCCACAAATGGAGGGACCTACAGTTTCAAACCGACCCCAAACGGCAGATATTTTTATGAGGAGCTTTTTCATGGCAGAAATACACTCGGAGGTTTGCCTTTGCCTGCCGAGGAGGGACCGCTATTAGAAAAATGTTTTTCTTAATTTTGGTGTTTCACCGAGATTCGAACCTGCGTTCTCTCTGTGAATTCCGAATGGTAGTCACGCCCCAACCCATTCGGCTACGGCGGCTGCTTACATTTACGATAAATTGCATTGTTTTTCTTTAAAATCTTGTGAACGCCAGACTTTGAAATGCCAAATTTTCGTGCTAATTTGCATGTTGGTTGCCCAACCTTGTTTTTGACACTTCACAGCAGTTTTTCGTTGTTGCGGCACTTACTTTTAGTGGGCGACCCGGTATAACCTTATTTTCCAGTTCTTGTCCATTCCGGCAATCTTTCAAAATACGAAAAATAGTCGCACGGGAGATTGGTTCATCTTCAAACACATTCTGAGTCGTCCAAACAGATTGGCGACAGATTTACGTAAATCCAAGTAGGTAGGAGTGATTATTTACCGATTTCGTACATTATTATTACCAAACTATATGAGACAAAGTGTAATATGTGTACCAAGTTTTATTGAAATCTAATGTTCAACTGCGCGGGTATAAAATCAAATAACTCCAGTCCTTCCTGGCGGGTAAAGAGTAATGCAAAAATGTTTCTTATAACCTATATACAGGTATACAAATATTTCAAATATGAGCCAAATCGGGCCATAGATATGACTTTAACCCTATTGCAGCTGGCAACCTTATCGAACAAACCTTGCTCTGAAAACTACTTTCAGCCAACACTATGCATGTACATGCATTATATTTTTAGCACATGTTTTCCTTTTAAAATGTTCAAATGAGTTAAAGAAATATTACTTTTATTATACTTGCTGTTGCGCCTAGAATTTTGTGCAATACTGTACGAAATTTCAGTATTTTTCTCACTGCTTCTTTAAGGAAAAAATAAAACTATGATTTTAACATTATTGTTATTGTAATTTTTGTTCGCACTCATGGAAGCTCAGCACAAGTGCACATTTCTTGTCGTAGATTAACTGATTTGTGAGTGACTAATGCGAAAATATTTACAAAGTTGTGGACTGATCGGTGTGCTATGCCTGTAGGGGCATGCATGTACAAGTGTATGCAGAACAGCCTTAAGTAAATTCGCCGAAATTTATGAAGCAGCGTTTGTTTAATTTAAATAAGTAAATCTGTACACAAAAATATACATATGTAGAGGAATACTCGCGAGAAACGCGAAACCAGATAGATCATGCTGGGATAGATGGAAGACACGCTTCTAGTGTATTAGATGAACGTACGTTCCGAGGACCCAATATCGACTCGCACACGCCTCTGTGCAGCAAAAAACGTACATCTACCTACGCAAAGAATGTTCAACATCGAAAAGCTTCAATCATAACAGACAGCCAGAAAATTCGCCACTCGACTCTCACTCCTGCTCTCAGAGAGCACTGCCCAACAAACCGCAATGCACGAGCAATGGAGCAACATTTCTCGTTCCCTACGTACCGCCGCCGAAGAAGAAATCGGATTCCGGCGAGCCCGAAAAAACAGTTGGTACGACGAGGAATGTTTTTCTGCCGCAGAAAGAAAAGATGCGGCCTATAGAGCCACGATGCGATCGAGCGCTACGCGAGCCATGTGGGATCGCTACAGAAAGCTAAAAAAGGAAGAGAGACGTATTATCCGAAAGAAGAAACGAGAGGCAGAAATACGTGAGTGCGAAGAGCTTGAGATGCTAGCCAACAGGAAATATATATATATATATAATTGGCGCGTACACCCTTTTTGGGTGTTTGGCCGAGCTCCTCCTATTTGTGGTGTGCGTCTTGATGTTGTTCCACAAATGGAGGGACCTACAGTTTCAAGCCGACTCCGAACGGCAGATATTTTTATGAGGAGCTTTTTCATGGCAGAAATACATTCGGAGGTTTGCCATTGCCTGCCGAGAGGCGACCGCTATTAGAAAAATGTTTTTATTAATTTTGGATTCGAACCTACGTTCTCTCTGTGAATTCCGAATGGTAGTCACGCACCAACCCATTCGGCTACGGCGGCCGGCGAATATCCATATATTTGCTTTAAATCGCTAGGTGAGAAATAACTCTGAAAAGCTTAACTTGCTCCCATCAGCTGGTGCTCCCAGTTTTTTTTCCTGGCAGTTTTGCAAATTTTCCCCATATAACACAAATTTCGCGCATTCTGCATATGGAAAAAAATGTATAACTCCGTTAACGAAAACAAATTATCACACTTTAAACTGGCATCACTTTTATTGGCCTACAAAACTGTATACTCAAAACTTTTCTAAAAATTCTGACAAAAAAATTAAATGTTTTGATGTTTTTTTTTTTAACATTTGGGCAAAGTTTGAAACTTGAATTTATCGGATTTTTGTAGGAGAAAGAGCTATAGTTTTATAAATTAACATATTCTTAATTACTAAAATGAAATAAAGAACAAATAAATTGTCAAAACTTGCCAATACGTCACGGTGCTATAGAAATTTAACTTAGTGTAGTCTGGAAGTTAGTGAAGCTTTCAAAGAGTTAGGCTTGTGTGGAGCTAGGCACTTCGGACATTTTTTTTTTTTTGTTTTTGGCTGGTGGGTGAGGTAGGGTTAAAAATGCCTTCGCACTTACAGCGACTGTCGTCTACTGCGTCGTGTGGTGTGGCCACTAAAACGATCCCTCCTCTCCTTTTTGGGGACATAGATCGATCAAAGACGTTACCACTGTGGCAAACACAATGGTCAATATATATATTTTGACACCGCATTTCCATAACGCACGCATTATTAAGAGCAGACAATTCACGTGAAAGTTAATTGACCGCCACCGAACTTGCGTAATCAATTTTGGAAGCGCAGTACCAGCATTATGAGACACTCAAAACATAATTCATGAGAAGCGCAGTGCCAGGGAAGAACCCTATTAGAGAGTAAGCGATATGAATAAGAAATATTTGTAATCATTCTAACCTAGAAAGCTAAATTAATGAGTAAAATATTCTCCGCAATTAAGCGACTTTAATTTGTTTTCTCTTAGAAAGGACCTGATCAACTTTAACTTTTTAGTGTTTGTACTGACAAACTCGTTGAATTAGACAACCTATAGATAATAGACCAGACCATTCAAAACATATTAACTAACTGGAATTTTGTCATTGCAGTCACGTTTCACAGATAATGACGCAGAGATCAAGTTGCTATAGAGTCGTACATCGACTGGCAGTGACAGACCTTCTAATGTCCATATCCATATTCAGAATTCTTCTGAAAATCCTAACTAAAAATTTTAAATTTTAAAAACAAAATTTTGAAAATTTATAAGGTACAAAGCTCGAAAGCTTGAGTTATATGGTTTTTGTTATTACAAAACTATATTTTTATAAAAAAAAATTTTTTTACAATTTACCTGCCAAATCTTTGCATTTTACGACGCATTTACGCATTGCGAACACTGGTGTATATATGTACATACAGTTAACGTCCAAATAAAGTGTACACTACATATTGATAGGTTTTGACTATTTATTTGTTTGTTTTGTAATGTCAATTTTTTTTTAATGAACTATGGTTCATAGTACAACAAAAATCATATAGAGTAATGTTTCAAGCTTTGTGTAAAGTTTATTAAAATTTTGCGAATTTTCATCAAAATAATCATCAAATTACTCAGAATCTTTTGAAAAATTTTGTGTATGCAGTTTTATAGATCACTAAATTTTGCTATAAACCGTGTTGATTTTTGACAATTTTTTCTGTTGACGGTGTTTGGTGTGTTCTTCCATATAGACGAAAATCGGAGTAGGCGTTAAATGGAGAAAATGCACAAGACCACGGCAAAAAAAATTGTCAAAAATCAGTGTGCTTTTTGATCTACTTGAAACTTGCACTTTGTTATGCCAAAATTTAATGATCTACAAAACTACATACCCAAAATTTGTTGAGCTATCAAACGGCATATTTTAATGTTTTTTAGAATTTCTGAGTAAAAAGTTTGAAATTTTGATGACATTTTGAAGAATTCTTACAAATTTTGTACAAAGTTCGGAACTTGTATGATTTTTGTTGAAATATTAACTATATTTTTATGAAAAATAATTGGAATTACAAAACAAATAAATTTTTGTAAAATTTCGTATAAAGTCAAAAACTTTGCTTTACATGGTTTTTGTTGTAGTACGAACTGTGTTTTGATAAAAGAATAATTAAAATTAAAAAGGAAATAAATACATAAATAGTCAATGCTTGTCAATATATAGAGTACATTTTCTTTTGCCGTTGTCTTTGTATCATAATAACTACAAAATTGACTTTAATACCAAAAAATGCATATAAAATTAACAAAAATACTACCAACAATTTTCAAATTGGATTCAAAAAATGTTAACAAGCAAACTGAAATAAATAAACGTCTGCTTTTTTCCACTTCTCCACTTCGATACGTTTGGTTGTGCTTTATTTATGTCGTGAGATTTTCACCGCCTTATTAAAATAACCACAGCCAATCAGCGCTTTAACTCCCCACAAATTTAGCAAATCTCGTCGCCTCCAGTGCGAAATCGATGGGCATTCACAATGCCAAACAACTATTTGGAAAACAAATATTCTACCCTAATCAAAGTGATTACGCGCAACAATTCCTTAAAGAGCCGCTGAGCTGCCGATAAGCTGAGTTGCTGAGCCGCTGAATAGCTATTGAAGTGAGGAGCTTTGGCGCGTGATTGCAACGCAAAACAATGGAGGAGAGACCGTTTGGACAGCCATTGCAGCCATAGTTGCAAGCATTTTACAATCACCAATTGGCAGTTGTTATTGTGGCTGCCACTACCGTCTGTCTTTTAGGCGTTTTCTTTTAGATATTGCTACTAGCTGCCAGCTACCAGCTGATAGCTGGTTGTGGCAATCATGAACGCTCGTTAAAATAATTATTTGCGCTTATGCGGCCAAGCAATGCGCACATCAGCGAGTCGGAGGGGACAAGTACAGCGGCGTGCGTTCGGACTGTGGTTCGCTGCAAATGCCACGTGCAACAAAAATTTATTTTTATAACACAATAACACAGTGCAGTAGAAATCGCAACGCTGAGCACAGTGAATGTAGGGTGAAAAATTAAGCGCACTCCCACAACAATTTGAGGCATTAGCGGCAGCAACATTAAGCAACAACTATAGAGAATGGCAGCGGCTAAGTTGATTGCATACTCACATATTTTTTATGTTTTTATTTCCATTTCGATTTTGTTGTTGTTTTTTTTTTTTGTTTTCTAGTAGAACAAATACTTGCCGTTTGCTGACTTTGTGCGCCATAAATGCGAGTGCTGCTGAAGGTTCTCGTTGCAGGCGGCACTTTAGAAGCAGCCTTGACTGCAACAGCTGTGCAAAGTGTGTACTATGGAGTGGTGTGCAGTAAGTAGAGTAGGGTAGTGTGCAGTAGTTGATCACAGCTCTGGTAGTGACAGCGCATACAAAAGAGTGCATGGACGGCAAGAAAAGCTGCTTCCAAGCCATCTGTCTGCGGACAAGCTAGACACTCAGTTAGTCGGTAGGTCTGTAGACGGAGTGCAACACCTTTCAAGTGCACTTTCATGGCAGTGGTGGAACATCGCAATTAGTGTTTGTTTGTTCGAGCAGTTCAAGTGCGTAATACTAGGTGGGAATTCTGCTGTTCTACTGATGGATATAACTGACAGTGGCGGGGCAAACAATTTTAAGTGTTAGGTAAAAAAAGTTTCGCAAGAAGATAGGCAGAATTAAAATGAAACAGAGAGAAAAAATTAAATTACACTGCCTAACATAATTCAAATATTTTCAAAATAACAAAGTTCTGCTAATGGGCTTGGTAAGGGGATAATGCACAATATAAGTCCACCTGTGCTCAAAATAGTAGCAGCGTGAAGAATTACAAAGTTTTAACTTATTTTGTTTTTTTATTTAACACTTTTCATGCCTTTATATGATTATAGTATATTCTACAACAAAAACTATATAAACAAAGTTAGACAAACTTTGTACAAAATTCAAAAAACTGTAACAAATAAAAAAAAAACATTTCATCAAATTTGTCAACTATTTAATCAGAACCTTTAGAAAACAACTCATTCAGTTTAAGTATGATAAAATTTGTAGTGCCTCAAAAGTCATGTGGATTTTTTATCAGTTTCTGCATACATCTTCTTTATATGCCAATCCGATTTGATCGAAGCGATCACACAATTTTACAGATAAAATATTTCACTTATAACAATTAAAATAATAATACCTTAAAAATTATATCGCTTGAAAAATGGCAGAAATAAATAATGTTTAAGCATCATGACTTCTTCTTCTTCTTAATTGGCGTGATGACAGCTTACGCGATTTACAACCTCGAAATCATAATTGTCTACAGTGACGTGGGTGCCGATACGCGAGTGTGCCGACTGTTTGTTTGATGACAGGAGATACTTCGTTTTGTTCTCGTTCACCACCAGACCCATTCGCTTTGCCTCTTTATCCAGTTTGGAGAAGGCAGAACTAACAGCGCTTTTGTTAAGGGCGCTGATGTCAATATCTTCGGCATACGCCAACAATTGTATGCTCTTATAAAATATTGTGCCTGAGCGATTAAGTTCTGCGGCTCGTACGATCCGCTCCAATATCAGGTTAAAGAAGTCAGACGACAGCGAGTCATCCTGTCTGAAACCTCATTTGGAATCAAACGGCTCGGAGAGGTCCTTCCCAATTCGTACGGCGCTGCTGGTTTGGAGCAACGTCATCTTGCATAGCCGTGTTAGTTTTGTGGGGATACCAAATTCAGACATCACGGCATACACATAACTCCTTTCCGTACTGTCGAATGCAGCTTTGAAATCAAGAAAAAGATGGTGTATGTCGATTCTCCTTTCAAGAGTCTTTTCGCAGATTTGACGTATTGTGAATATTTGGTCGATGGTAGACTTTCCAGGTCTGAAGTCACACTGATAAGGTCCAATCTGTTGGTTAACGGTGGGCTTCAGCCTTTTACACAATACGCTCCCTAGAAACTTATAGGCAATATATAAAAGACTAATCCCGCGGTAATTGGCACAGATTGCAGGATCGCCCTTCTTATGGATTGGGCAGAGCACACTTAAATTCCAATCGGCAGGCATGCTTTCATCCGACCATATTTTGCATAGAAGCTGATGCATGCACCTTACCAGCTCCTCACCGCCATGTTTGAATAGCTCAGCCGGCAGTCCGTCGGCGCCCGCGGCTCTATTGTTCTTTAGACGCGTTATAGCTATTCTCACCTCGTAATGGTAGGGTAGCGGAACGACGATTCCGTCGTCGACGATTGGGGTATCGGGATCTTCACATTCTCTGTGACATGCGCACCTATCACTGTTTAACAGGTTCGAGAAGTGTTCCCTCCATAATTTAAGATTGCTCTGGATGTCACTCACCAGTTCGCCGCCTTTGTTCTTACAGGAAAACGACCCGGTCTTAAAACCTTCTCTAAGCCGCTGAACTTTCTGTTAGAATTTTCGGACGTTGTTCCTTTTGAC
Organism: Anastrepha fraterculus; assembly: GCA_037575425.1. Taxonomy (NCBI): domain Eukaryota; kingdom Metazoa; phylum Arthropoda; class Insecta; order Diptera; family Tephritidae; genus Anastrepha; species Anastrepha fraterculus. Next base: position 79,869 of record JAYXIM010001832.1, read on the forward strand.
CAGCATCTCAAGCTCCTCGCACTCACGTATTTCGGCCTCTCGTTTCTTCTTTCGGATAATACGTCTCTCTTCCTTTTTTAGCTCCCTGTAGAGATCCCATATGGCTCGCGTTGCGCCCGATCGCAGCGTGGCTCTGTAGGCGGCATCCTTTCTTTCTGTGGCAGCATGACATTCCTCGTCGTACCAACTGTTTTTTCGGGCTCGCCATCATAACATTAAAGTATTCTATTGAATTCTACGTTTTCCTTCTCTTTTTCCTTGAAGTAATAATTGCAGCACATTATAATTATCATTTTTGTATTTTAATGTTAATGAGCAATTCTCGGTTTGGCCGAATTCTGCGCAGCACTTCCGCATTCTAGGATTCTGCGAAAAATCCGCATTTGAAATGTTTCAAATTTATCCAAGTCAATAACTTTGATTGACCATATCTCCATAGCATAGAGGAGGGCAGACAGTGTGTAACATTGAACTCTTCGGATTTTGTATTTAATTTCAAAGTCATATTTACTTAGTACATTTCGGTAATTTTACAATATTGTTCTTGAATACGCTATTCTAGCTCTTCTGTCTTTAGAAGGATCGCAGCTTTCGGTAATCCAGTAGCCTAAGTACAAGTACTTGAAATTTAACCTTCGTTGTATATTTAACTCGTCAACAGTTCGTACTTCACTTTTATTATATTTTCAAGCCATTATTTTAACTACAGAGCGCAACATCGTTGGCCGGTGCTTATAATCTACTCAGAGTAGTGCCGTCAGCATATTTAATATCATTCATTTTAATACCATTTACTTCAATAGCGGCATCCGGATTTCGTAATGCTTCCTAGAAAATGCGTTTAGAGTAGATGCTAAGCAGTATTCTCTCACCACACCTTCATCTGACTCTTCTTCGAATAGGTATTGCGTCAGCACTCTCGTTGCCTACATTTACTTCTGCGGTTTGCTGCCGGTAGAGGTTCCTTATGCATTGAATTTCTTTTGTATCAAAATCCATCGTTTTAAGGATACTGATAGGCTTACCATGCTGCACAGTTTTACGTGCTTTTTCATAATCAGTGAAACACATAAATACAGAAAAATACACCATGTTGCCCTACATACTTTGAAGCCAAAATACCTTTCTCCCAAATCACATTTTTTGTATATTCTGCTACGTATAATTTTTTAAAATATTTGCAATGAGTGGTTCATTTATTTTTTTGGGAGGGCAATAAAAGTAGATTTAGGCCAATCTAAGAGATATTTTCCTGTATCTTAAATATAGTTGAATATTATTTCAATTTTGCATACGATTTAGAGAATTTTCTTCCGTATAATGCACACGCTCGGAAGTCTTTTACATGGAATAAAATTGTCAACGTAAAAAAATTAAATACAAAAAATGAATAATATTTAAAACTTGGAGCCAAAAATAATCGACGCGATCCAATTATTTTGAATACTGCTTTATATGTGAAAAGTTAACGTCTACGGGGGTGAAATAGCATAAGAAATCACAAGATTCGTATTTTGACGCATGAAATATGAATCAGAAGACATCTACATATAAACTTCGCCGCTTTGATTTGATTGAAATTTGGTTCGAATTTTTTTGGTGCGCGGGTATTTCCTCTTTGAAATGTAAGTCTAACTTTCGGTCTAAAAGAAAGAAAAATAAAAGTGTTCTTTAGAATTTGTTCGGCATGTCCCGGCACTGTGCAATCGATCAACGTAAATTTACAACACACAACTCGATTTTTTCGAAACTTCTGCATACGGAGTGTGGTTGAATAGTTATGTTACCATTTAATGGATACCTTTTAGAGACGGCAGCTGATGTCTTTAATATTTTCCGCGAAAAAACTTTAAAATAATTGCTGCATTTGCTGGCATGCAGTTATAAAAACTAGCCGCCTCAGAAAAAAAATTTCTAAAAATCAGCAAACAAAAAATCAACTATTAATCAAGTATCCCCTTTCTACACCTATGGCTGATGTCTCTTACAAATATTAGTAAAGTTCTTCTAACCACAACTCTTTAAACGCATTTGTATTTGTTTAGTATCACTTACACAGGAAGTAAATGTTTGTGGTTTAAATCGATTGATGCGTATTGACTTCCCAGACTGTGGATATCTAATGCGTGTAGACAATTATTTATTATTTGAAATTTGACACATTTCTTCTTATTAGAAGTTCAATGAATGTCTAACATAGATTTTTTGCTTTGCATTCCAATTCGATAAGATAGCAGGAAGTAGTTTTTTCTTATGGTATGAAAGTTACGCCCTCCAAAGAAGCTGAATAAGAAACTGTTTTAGCATGAAGAGTATCAAGGAATTCTTCGTGTTTTCCGAATAAACTGGAAGATGTTTTGAAAATGTACACATATCTCAAAGAGTTATCGGCTCATGTCGTTGTTGAATTTAATCTCGAGCGTGCTGCAAGTCTTTATATGTACTTAAAATTCATTAGAAGAACATTGAGAAAAGTGGTAAATGATATGAAAGAAGAAGTGTCGAAGCCTTAACTTCTATGTATGTGGATTATATTTCCAATTACAGTAACGTCGAAATATTGACCCAATTAGGTGGCACCATAATGGAAAGTGGTCACTATAATGGATCTACTTAACTAGGCAGCCTTTGCTTTAGTTATTCGCACACTTGAATAGGGGCCCCATCTTCTTTCGATAGCATTCGTTTTCTTTAATTGCTTCGAGAAGTATCTTCGACATAATTGTCAAGTTACGAGGCAGCGTTCCATTTCCATTGTTCCATTAATCGCCCGCATCAGAAGTGTATTTAAATTAATTTTACTTCAGGTCAAAACCCCAAAATTTATTTTCCTAGTACTCAGCATACATATATTTTTTAATATAAAACTGTGAATACCTGTCAGCTTAAATTAATAGACTGATGTAAAGAACCTGACAGATAAGCCAACATTTTTTTTTTAATTTTTAATGCACCAATATTCCAGGAGAATTCGTTTTGGGTGAATGAAAAGCATAAAAAAATTTCTTCAATATTTTATTCGCGAAAAATTTCACACCGAGATTTAATACCAATTCCAATATTGACCTGTTGTCATGTGATTGTACCTCACAGAAATAAGTATATGTGCAAAGTTTTTTATATCGATATCTTTCTTGATAGTAACGGTACATTTTTGTTTTGTATGCCAAAGTCTGTATGCAAAAGTCGATTCAGCTTTTATCTCCTCAATCGACTCGAAACGCGGTCCCCGGAGTGGTCTCTTGAGTTTTGGGAATAGCCAGAAGTCACACGGAGCCAAATCAGGCGAATACGGTGGTTACGGAACGATATGCGTGGAATTTTTGGCGAAATGGTCACGAAGAACGAGTGCAGTGTGAGACGGTGCTTATCGTGATGCAAAAACTAAGAGTTGTTGGCCCATAATTCTGGTCTTTTTAGACGAATTGCTTCACGTAAACGACGCATAACGCTCAAATAATATTCCTTATAAACAGTTTGGCCAGGTGGAAGGAATTCATAGTGCACCACACCACGAAAATCGAAAAAAACTGTCATCATGACCTTTATTTTTGAAAGACTTTGACGAGCTCTTATCAGTCTGGCCTCGCCTTTAGCACGATATTCGCTTGATTGGTCGGTTGTTTCAGGGTCGTAAGCATAAATCCAAGTCTCATCTCCCGTAATGATGCATTTGAGCTTGTCCTGATAGTCTGAAAGCATTGTTTCGCACACATCAACGCGGCGATTTTTTTCCAAGAAATTGAGAGTTTTCGGTACCAAACGAGATTTGACTTTTCGTAGGCCCAAATGGTCTTTCAAAATGGTTTTCGCAGATCCTTCTGATATTCCGATCATATCAGTAAACCGACGATTTTTGAGCACTAACTCCTTCACTTTATTGACGTGTTGGTCATCTGTTGACGTCGATGGTCGTCCGGAGCGCTCCAAGTCATCAACATGCTCTCCACCCTCTTTGAAGTCTTTGTACCACTTATAAAAACTTTTCTGCGACATGGTCGAATCACCAAATGCCTTCTGCAACATGCTAAACGTTTCCGCAGCCGAAATTTCATTCCGCAAACAAAATTTGATGACACTTCTCTGCTCAATTAAATCAGACATTGTAAAAATCGAAAAATGCACTCTTGGTCGTTTGGTAAACACAAGCGTAAATATATTACTGATAATGACATTCACATGAAAGTTGGTCCAGACGTTATTAACAGTGCTGCCAACCCATGAAAAAAATAACTAGAGCGAAATTTTAATCCCGCGAAGTTTGACAAATAAATTCACCTTACTTTTTACCCACAATTGTATGTGCAATCAGAGATCAGCATTGATTTGGCAAGCATAGAGAGCAAGTTATCAACAAATTTTGTGTTATTTGTATTGGTATCATAAAGAAAAATGTAAGTAAAATCGATTACTTCTTTTGAACAAAGAATAATTGAATTATTGATGGGTTAATCTGTGGAATGCCACGTGGAAGCCATTTATCCGATGAAGAGCGTGGTCTGATTAAAGGGCTAAGCGAAAGTGGCAAAAGTATTCATGAAATTATTGCTAGAGTAAATCGGCATAGAAATACCACTTTCTTACAACTTTCTTAAAAATCTAGAAGCATATGGTCAACTCAAACGCAGCACCAGGCCAACTAACATCGACAGCAGATGCAAACGAAAAATTCGTCGTCTGGCTGCTCAAAAAGAAATGTCTTGCAAGGAAATCAAACACCATTTAAGTCTTAAGGTCACCGATAGATGAATACATCAAATTGTGGTCGAGGACGGAACACTTAAATATTGTTTGCGGGAGCCGGTACCAAGACTATTAGCACGCCACATTAAGGCTCGTTTAGCATTTGCCGGAAAATATAAATTTTGGACTAGCGAATTCCGAAACGTTGTATTTTCGGGCGAAAAAAAGTTCAACTTAGATGGTCCAGATGGTTGCCAGAAATATTGGCGGGAGCTTAGGCAACCACGGCAAACGCGTTATAAGCGGAACTACAGTGGCGGGTCTTTGATGATTTGAGCCGCTTTCGGACATGGTAGAAAGTCTCCAATTTGTTTTATTCCGACAAGAACCTACGCAGAATTCTATGTTGATATATAAGAGGAAGTTTTCATTGAATTTACGAGAAACGGGAACGACTGGATTTTCCAGCAAGACAACGTCCAAATCCATAGGCCTCGTTTAACCAAGGCCTTCCTTCCTATCGACAAGAAAAAATTCAGTTCTGGATTGGCCATCCCTAAGTCCCAATTTAAACTCGATTGAGGACCTCTGAGGAATATTGTCGGCCCGTATTTATAAAAATGTTCGGCAGTTTGAGACAATCAAAGACCTGAAAGGTGCTTTAGTGGAAGAGTGGGATAAGATAGGTGATTTCACTCTTCAAAACTTGATAGACTCTATGCCTAAACGTTTAAATGATGTCCTTTCTCAAAATGGAAATCATATTAATTATTAGAAAATCGAAAGTTATAGACACGTTGAAAAAAAGTATAAAGAAAGGCCGATGCACATATACTTATTTCATATGAAGTTATTTTAATTTCTTTTTTAATTTAATAAGTTTAGTCATGTTGAATTTTTGTTGTATAATTTTTTGTACCTATTTTTTCTAAATATATATTAATAAAGGGTGATTTTTTAGCTATTATCTTTTTAAACAGTTGGTTTGAACAGCTGACGCACGTTTCGTGTTTTGTTTCACTGTCAAACATCTTCAGTTTGGTATATAATTTAACCACGAATCGTCTTACAAACGAACAACGCTTGCAAATCATTGAATTTTATTATAAAAATGCGTGTTCTGTTAAGAAAGATTATCGCGCGCTGTATCGGCCAGTGTTAATGATGCCCATCAATTATCGATTCGTCGCCGTTCGCCGTTCGCAGCAATTGGGCCTCTGTTACTCAACAACGTGGAAAATTTTGCGAAAGGATTTAGGTGTGAAGCTTTCAAAATACAGCTGCTGCAAGAATTGAAGCCGAACGACCTACCGCAACGCAGAATTTTTGGTGAATGGGCTCTTGGAAAGTTGGCCGAAGATCCACTTTTTTATCGAAAAATTGTGTTCAGCGACGAAGCTCATTTTTGATCAATGGGTACGTAAATAAGCAGAATTGTCGATTTTGGAGTGAAGATCAGCCAGAAGAATTGCAAGAGCTACCAGTGTATCCAGAAAAGGTCACAGTTGGGTACAGTTCATGGGCTGGAGGTATCATTGGACCGTACTTCTTCAAAGATGCTACGAATCGTAACGTAACTGTGAAATGATATCCAACTTTTTTTTGCCCAAAATGCAAGAGCTTGACTTGCATGACATGTGGTTTCAGCAAGATGGTGCCACACAGCACGCGTTACAATGGACTTGTTGAGTTCGGTGAACATTTTATTTCACGTTCGGAACCTGTCAATTGGCCACCCAGAACCCATATGCGATATAACGCCTTTAGATTATTTTTTGTGGGGCTATGTTAAAGCCCATGTCTACTCAGACAAGCCTGCTTCAATTAACGCATTGGAAGACAACATTAAAGCATTTATATGTGAGATACCGGTCGAAACAATGGAAAGAGTATGCCAAAATTGGACTAAGCGGGTGGACCATTTGAAGCACAGTCGCGGTCAACATTTGCACGAAATAATCATTAAATTACAATATATGGATTGTACTATCGATTTAATGAAAAATTTCATGCATTTTTCTGAAATTGACGTGTGTTTTTTTGAAAAACTTTCCTACAGGTCTTAAAAAATCACCCTTTATTATTGGTTGAACCTTTCTCCTGCTTCTTTATAGTTTTTCATTTGAAAATACCCTTGCACATATACATACTTTTTTCTGTGAGGTATATGGATATAAATGTATATGGTTGCAAAATCTTATAAATTAGAGATACAGACTGGCTTAAGATATGACCTAAAAGTAATTTGATTTCAGCGCAGATAAAAACAGTGCCATAGAGACAATGCTCATTAAGAGACTTAGTAATGTAATGTAACGGGTGGAGAATTACAATAATTTGATTTAAAAATTTTAATGCCCTGTGAAAAGTGAAAGCCCAAAGCCCTGGTGGCTTATCTACAATTAATTATACCATAGATAAACATCAGTGAATGAAAATACAATACAAAAGACTACAAAAATGCCAGTCGACTACGATTATTTCTGTAATTTTATCGATATATTCTTTGCTATCAAAAATGCCTGAACTCTCACCTTGACAACGAGCATACACTTTAAATTGTTTGATCGATACTTTACGATATAGTGACCACTACCGTCATCTACCGAGAATGGGGATCTCATTTTCCCGGAACTAATAACGGGCGATCAGATTGGAAGTACTTTTACTCAAGACGGTTTTTTAACAAATCACGCGTAACTACTGTCAAACTGAATACATAATTTTTTCAGAACTCATTGACATTTCACCATGAAAAAACTTACGCCTCAACAACGTTTACAAATCGTACAATTATATTACAAAAATCGACGCTATGTGAAAAGTATACATCGCGCGCTCAGGCCAACTAGTGTACATAGCCGTCCTACCGAACGCACTACTCGACAAAATTTAGAATAATTTTTCATAATTGGATGATACTCAACCGATTCTACTGCGTACAGAACAAAGTGAAGAGAATATTGCAGCTGTAAATGAAAGTTTTACTTAAGACCCGAAAGAATCGATTCGGCGGCGATCTAAACAACTTGCCCAATCTTATGGCTCTTCATGGGTGATCTTACGCAAAGATCTTGGTTTGAAAGCATATAAAATACAGCTAGTCTAAGATTTGAAGCCAGCCTCTCTTCTAAAGCGTCATAATTTCAGTCGTTGGGCTCTAGAAAAACACGCGGAAAATCTACATTTTGGGACCGGAATTTTGTTCAGCGATGAGGGCCATTTTTGGCTTAATGGCTACGTCAATAAGCAAAATTGCCACATTTGGACTGAAGAGCCACCAGAAGCCATTCACCTACAGCCATTCCATCCATTGAAAACAACCGTTTCGTCCGGCCTAAGGGCTGGAGGAATCATCGGCCCATATCTCTTCAAAGACGAAGCTGGCGCCAATGTAACAGTGAATGCCGAACTCGATCATGCCATGATAAACGATTGAAAAAGTGTCATGTTGGAAAACAAGAATTAACGACTCCTTTTTTTGTGTCACCTCATTTTTGCATGCGTGAGCTTCGGCAATTAAACTCAGAATAACAGAAAATGACTTTTTTTGGTAATCTACAAATATTTTGCCTCAAATAATTTTTTTCTCCTGTTATTTTGTTATGACGCATTGAGTTTATTCGTGTAAATTCAACGGCACATTTTGTTTTACTATATGGTTTTACCGTACGTAAGTTTGAAGTTCCGTGGACGAAACACCCAAAAGTTTCTGTGCGAAAGTTTTTTTTCTAATAGCAGTCGCCCCACGGCAGGCAACGGCAAACCGAGAATATTTCTGCCATGAAAAAGCTTCTCAAAAAAATATCTCCAGAGTCGGCTTAAAACTGTAAGTTCCGCCAATTATGGAACAACCTAAAGACACACACCTAACAGAAGTGTATGCGCCAATTATTTATTTTATTTCATGTGGTAACCGTGGGCTAATTCGTGCCAAGATCATTTTTTAGCTGGGTATTTTACTATGTTACAGGCATCTTGTATTATAAAGCAGCCTTTGAAAACAAGCGCATTCTCGCTTTCAGTTTATTCACTTACTCTCGCCATCAGTAGTTTTGAGCTCATAACTTTTGTCTAAGGTACATACACACAGTTTCTTAACATACACACATGCATACATTTATATAAATTTATTTATATTTAAACCTCTTTAGATGCTATTTATTTCTCTTTTTGTTTTCTCTTTACCAAAGTTTCTAAACATCAACAAAAATCATCTTTGTAGCCTTTTCCTCACTAATGCCGTAGTTTATGAGGATAAGCCTATTTAGTGCAACTGTCTGTGCCAATGTGTGTGTGAACGCACGCCTTTGCTGTGTGTTGGAATTTTAAAGTGTTTAGGTCACATTATTTATGTAGAACGATCAAGCGTGAAACGAGCAGCAGCACAAGCGGGTGTACCTAAGCAACAATAGCGAACAATATCGGCTACGGTAGCATGGACAGTAGCAGCGGCAATTGACTGCCATTTGGCCTTTCGTTTTATTTGCGCTCCATTGCGCTTAATGCGGCTTTTAGTAAATGGTATAAATTCGAATTTAGTGCAGCGCACATTTGTGTGGGCCTAAGCTGCATTCAAACGTTGTCAGAAAGTGAGCGCAATGAAAATGAAAATTCTTAAAAATATGAAAAATGGGCGTAATGAAAATGAAATTGAAATAGAAAATGAGTGATTTTTTTTTCTGTTTTTCTTTTGTGTTTTTAGGTGCGCACTCTTAATATTATTTATAAAAAGCGGTTCATGCATGAGGTCAAGGTTTAGTGTCACTATTTATGAATTATTTCACACTTTATTGCACTCATTTTGTAGATTTGAAATTTATACACAAACAGCCTACCTAAATAAGTCAAACTTAGTGTGGCTTAAGTTGCAGCAGGTAAGTTTATGGCTCAAGTGGTGCCTGATTGCCTGCAGCGACGTTGTCAACATTTATTTTATTGCGCACCTAACAAAGGATATGGCAGCCGTAGTGCTGCGTCAACGTTTGAACTGGCGTTAATTGAGTCGCTAATGGCGTGTAAGTTTGCATTTAAGTGCATTTCTGAGAAAATATAAAAGAAGTTGTCAACTTAAAAAATGCGCGCGAATTTTGTATTTTACTCAAGCGGCTGAGAAAAAAATAAATGAAAGAACAAAGACAACTTTTTGCTTGAAGGGCTTCTCAACAACTGATTTATTATAATTTCAATTATTACATTTAGACTTAAACTAACGTACATATGTATTTGCTTATTCTGCATTTAATATTTAATTTTACAAAATTTGTTGCCAATATCTTATTCCACATTTCCTGTCCCACACTTTTCAAGTAAGTCAAACTGTTGCAAAACAGGAAATGCGTTTACAATTACATTTACTTGTTGTTCATTATTTTATTTACAAAATCATCAATTTCGTCTGTTTTACCGTGTGAATTTAATTTTGAAATTGAATATGTAACTTCTCCCCCTTTAGATTAGAATTCTCCTGAATTCTTTTATTTAGATTTATTTTAATATATTTTAGTTTTGTTCTCCAAATGACAATTATTAATATTATTGTTAAAATTAGAAAGAAATTACACCCATATATGATTTTGTTATGAATTTTCAAATTAGATATATTTTTGAAATTTATTTTATTCTCTTCATCTATTTGTTCGAATGTAAGTTTTTCTGTAAAATTTTTTATATTGTCATATTGCAATCTCATAATATTTCCTTCGAATTTTTCAATCCAATTAGAGTAATAATAATCATTAATTTTTATTGAACAATTGTTAAATTGGATTGCGTAATTTCCGTTCAAAACAGTGTCATTTATGTTACATGTGTTATTTACAAATAAATTGAATGCATTTTTAACTAGAACTGTTTTTTCGTCTAGTGCTATAATTTCTAATTCTTTACTTGATATTAATTTACAATTTTTCGTTATTATACAATGAGTGCTGGGTTTTAGTTGTCTGAAATGTTTATTTTCTTCAAATTTCATAATTTTATCTTTATAAGTAAAAACTTCCTCTATTTCTGCTTCTATTTCTTTTCCATTCTTATTTGGTAGTGGTACAATTTTTCTTATTTTTATTTGTATGAATGATTTTGGAATTTTAATGCTTAATATTAGATAGGTATTATTAAAAGTTGCTATTCCTAGTTGTAAATATTTTAATTTATTGAAATCAATGTTATAATTGGTAATTTCCTCATTTGTTAGAATATTTGGGTGAACTAGACCATATTTGGCTGCGACTACATTGTCTTGGATTTGTTCTATTTTACTTTTTATTAACTGAATTTTTGTCATCTGTTGTAAGTACATATGTTGTTGATTTTCTTCGTCTATGAATTTATTTATACTGTTAAGTCCTTTTTCAATTTCTTTCCTATCATCTTGTACAATATTTCTTATTTGTTTCATTGCCAAATTAAAATGTTCATTTA